>NW_019775485.1:332025-367407 GCF_001039355.2 Lingula anatina | reverse complement strand
TCCAAATTGTTTAAATAACGTAAACGGCAATAATTCCCAGTACTTAATTTGTAGACAAGTCTTCACAGCATTGCCAGATAGTCCAGGTATTGAAGCAACCTGCCGCTATCTTAGAGTACATAGCGGTTTTCATAACGTACTTGGGAATCGGGTCTTTGTCACCAACACTTGGGATGCAGCTACAGAAGGTAAGATATTGAACATATATTTAAGATGGCGATGACACTTAGAAAACTGGATACAATCCCTAGACCAATGGCACAAAGGCAGTATCTGTCAATTATTAATACTACAACACAACAGAAGTCATGAATTGATCTATTTTCTGTTTACAAACTATATACAAGCCATATATATCTGAGAAATCGGCGAATCTATTGCTACAAACAACATATCACTAGCTCTACTGGCAAACATTTTATCTTCATTTATACACTACGTTCCAAATATGCTCCGTTCTGCTGAAGACACTACTTTGCCGATTACTTTTATAACCTTTTATTGAACTTAGTAAAATACAACTGACTAATTAAAACTAACTTAAATATGGTTTTTATTTTAGGTGGACCCCAGTCTGAAGGGCAACCACGTTATGTTTGGCCTGGCCTTTTCCCTGATAGGTTTACTGTACACGTTGTCTGTGCCTATGTTCGGTGTGCTGTCCGGCAGATTTGTGAGTAGGAGGGGTCGAAAGGGGGGGTGTGAACATCCACCCAAAATGAAGGCTTACCCTAGTCCCGGAGGCTTGTTTCTTGAAAAGTCCCCAGTTAATTACCTGGTTGATTTGGCGATATTGGCCTAAGAGTTTGTAATACTTCGAGCCACATGTTTGTGATTGCTACATTGCTATATTAACGACAAAAACTGTAATTCCATGGTGCGATCATAGAAATATAATCGATAGAAGGATCCTAGACAAGCAAAGTACCTGTGTTTTAGGCAGTATTGATATACTTTGTAAGTGGAACTTTTGGAAATACACAAACGTTTTACCTTTGAAAACTATAACAATGTGATACCAGTAACCGAACGTGTTTTTATTCATTTATTATTTATTGTATTTAAAAGGTAAAAAGTGACGCTGTGTACATGTAACTTTCTCTTTCATTTCAGAACCGTAATAAGACGCAGGTAATCCTTGGGCTTGTCTTGAAGGCAGTGGGGTTCACCCTAGTAGGGCCATGGGGTCCACTTACCGGTCTTTACCCTAACGGCGAGGGGTAGGTACACTAGGGTCTACAGCGCTGGGACATATATGGCTCAAAACAGACATATAGCCTTTTTTGTAAGAAATCTTACAAGGCATATACATTACCGGTTATAAAAAAGGCAAGATATTCCATTTAATTAGACCGCATATAATTTATCTTGAGTCAAATTAGATTCAAATTTTGCTTTAGACCAGTTTTTGGCGCGGCCTGTTATTTTATGAGAATTCGATTCCATGTTGTGGTAATATAGTAGTAAAGTTACAAGTCAGACAGCTTAGAACGGCCTCGTGTTACGAATAGAACTTTAAGTAGATTACTTGTGTTACGCATAGTCTCTGTAGGTGCAGTCCGAATATCTTATCTGACAAATTTCATATTTATTTATTCAGTGAACACTCCACATCATTTGAATTGTTATAATCACCTTAGTATATTTACACATCTTTTTTATCTGTAGTATACAGAGCAACCGCCCGTGTCACTCGAGGGGCTTAAATTTAAAGACGCGGCATTTGGTTCACTCGTTTTAGCATCAACCCATGGCATAATTTACATCTTTTAGGTGCCTTTCTGGATGGGAATGGAAGAGCCTCATTTCTGATGCAGATACATTTTGGTTATTGGATGTTAAATGCGTTGCCCCATGTTTGCTTACCCCGTTAAGGAATTCATCTATTATAATTGGGGTATATTTTGATCTTTACAGAGCCATATGACTCACTGCAGGCTGTTATTAACCAGCACTTACTGCACAGTAATATAAACCCGCACTGCGTAAACAAACATGGGGTAACTTGGTAATGTTATATTATACTTTACTGTATTCAAGATCGTCCTGGAGCATTTACTTAGGAACCTGTACCATAGGCATTGGCCAAGCATGTACTGAGGTGGCAGTTTTGGCCGACCGCATATTAGATGCTATGTGAGTAGAGGACTCCATCATTTCACGTAGTACCCTTTCATCAGTAAACATATTAACTGCCATTTTAATAAAGTTTTACAAGATATGAAATAGACGTTCGAGGTGTGATGTGCCTTTACGAATAGCATAAACATGCACCATCGTGTTAGTCGCATCGGGTTCGTTTTGCTGGTTGAAGTCCACACGTGCCATTGTGTTTGTTGAGATTTTTCACATACCATTGCAGAGCATCAGGTCTTCCGGATGATATGACTACATATGGGAATTTGATAGCAATATATGAGACTCATCTTGGGTTAGGGTGAGTTTTATTTATTTATTTATTTATTTATTTATTTATTTATTTATTTATTTATTTTTTGGTTCAGATATATATTGGTATCAGGTTTAGAGTTGGAATTTTTTGTTGTTGTTGTTGTTGTTGTTGTTGTCGCCGACTACCCAGCAATGGCAGAATATTTCTAAGCTTTTAAGAATATTTCAGAATGTTCAAAAACTGGCACCATCTTGTTTGGACATAACTTAATACAATGTAATGTAACTGCAACTGAAACTTGGAACTTTATGTGTAACTTTGAAACTTTGAAGCTAAGTGATGTTGAATTTTTGTTGGTATATTATACTAACTTTTCTTAATTCAGTACTGTTATTTCAATACCTTTGTTTAAATTGTTATTTTTTATCATTTGGTTTCAATCTTTGTTGAAAAATATTTCTGTTTTATTGTTCAGAAGTTTTTTAGGTCCTGTAATCGGAGGAATTATATTAGACAACAGCGCATTCAGTACATTATCAGGACTTCTTACGGGTCTCTCTTTGGGGAACGTAAGTTTCTTCACAATGCAATGTATTGCAAGTAAAGTTAAAGCTTCTGTTGGGGTTAAAATGATAATCTCCACAATGTTTCGATTGTTACTGAATGTAATAATAATTGAAGATTATTACGGAGGGTAGGTCAGCCATTTATGAAGCTCAATATGCACCGATGACAAGCACAAATTCCAGAATAATCTCAATAATCGTAGTTTTGGTTGTAAAATTGCTTTTATGTTATTTATACCTGGCTTTGCACATTGAACAGTGAATGTAATTCACTGTTTATGTATATTTACAGGCAGGCGCGCTGTTGATATACTGTTCAATAGTCTACAGACCATGTGGAAAAAAGAAGTCGCAGGAATACTACAAACTTGATTCTAGTAGACAATGGCTGCTGCTGGAAGATGCACCCAAGTATATGATAGAGACGCATCTTATTCAGTCGAAGAAATCTGATAAATGACTTTTTTCTTCAAGGGTTTGTTTGTTATTATATTAGACCTTTTATCCACTTTACACATTTAGCCAATTATTTTCGGAAAAATTAAGCAAACGACGTTCGTCAATTTTATACATCGCTATAAGGACAAGTGAAGGAATGTGACACTTTTGCACATATGTAGTAATCCTTTTTTTTTAAGTTTCAATATGAAAATTATACATATATGTGTGTTCTGCTCGCTGTGCCATATTGTTTACATACCAGTACAGTAGTAATAAAAATCTATTAGTTCAAAATGTTCAAAGTATTTCTTGTTGTCATATTAGATATAAGCCTCAAGTTATCATTTATCATGTACACATCTTGACAACGGTCTTTGAAATTGAATGAAATGCATTGATTGCCCTCTGATTTCAGAGGCTTCTAAAATGCTAGCAATATACAAAAATGCAATAATAATAACGTAATAATAATAATAAATCTTATTGTTATTATGTAAGTTATTAATCCTCCTCCTTTGTGCGACTATGAAACTGGCCAGGTCGCCGTAGGAAGCTAAAAGGACGCACAGTGGACGCCCAGGTCACTCAAGGGTGGCGGGCAGGATGAACAAGCGTCGCCGTGGACGCCACGGTCGCCGCAAACTTGTGAACCTGTTTAAAACAACCGAGGAGGCTGGATAAAAGAAAGCGGGAAGAGACACAAGCATCGCTGTGTTTGCACAACGGATGCGAATAGTCTGGACTAGTATGTGGTCTATTTGCAAGAGATGCATTGCTACAGAGAGGAATCTTGAGTTTGTGACTTTCTGTGTCTTCTCTAACACAGTCCTGATTCAGTGATGTCTTTTTTACTTTCCTAAACATAATCCTAGATCATTGTGTTTTCCTTTACTTCGTCTTCTTTAACGCAATCCTGGACCAGCCATCATTTTGTACCTGGAGGAGAGAATTTTTTTCAAAAGTAACTTTGTTCTGCGGCTAAATACCAATTTATACAATATATCAACCAATGTACATTTGAAATGATATTATGTCGTCGGTAATATGCATATAAATGTTCACGTTGCTTTAAAAAAATTCATGCGATCAGTGCAGGCACGGAGGTACACTCGCGTTGAAAAGCACGGCAAAAAACTAATATATATTCATTTTTTGAATGCTTCAGATATTTCACAAACCCTTTTTAATTGGTGGTTATATAGCAATAACTAAACCCTACGGATGTGGCACAAATTCTTCGAGTTCTATTACCCTCTCATACCAGGGGCTTCTTTAATAGTATAGATGTACAAAATATAAAGTTTGAGAGAGATACGTGTATAATAGTTTTGTAACGGACTTCTAGCGCAGCCTGCGGCCAGAGAGTACCTCGACATTGACCGGAGTTTTGAGGATCAAAATATCTCCCTGAATATTCAACTAGAAGAAGGTAATATGGCGATGGACCGTCGCTGCCCGGAATCAGTATTTGCATTTTGCACTGGTTGAAGATCACCTGTTCATTAAATATTTTAAAGGTATTATAACGATATAAATATTTGGTCTTAAGTTTACACGGGACTAAAAAAAAGTAACACCACAATAGACATGGATGTCATTCCGGACTGTGATAAAAAGAGAAACCCTTTGGAGATGGATCGATCCTGTTAGATCGATCTAGGTATGGGAACCCAGTCTTAGTATTCGGGGAGTTGAGAACAAAGTCCCCGTGTCAACTGGAGTTGACTTTATAGTTGACTCTCTTTCCCCGTTCACGTTCTTGTCCAGGTAAAGACTGCAAATATTGGACACGTTTGGTCTATTTTTTGTCTGTCATACCCTAGCGTAACTATACACAGTCAATTCTGTATGTTTGACAGCGCATGATCTGTTGTCTCTGGATTCAGAATGCTGGAAACTTAGCACAGTCGCCATTGTGACAGGAATGGTAGTATTGAAATGAAAGTCCGGGTCCAATACGATTTGTACGGGATAGGGTTAGTCCGAGTATTGGGGTTAGTATATGGGACGAATGCCACCTGTACAAAGTAATGGGGGGGGGGGCGGACTACGGTTCCTAGCGGACTACCATTCCCGTCATGTCCGTATATGAAAAGCAGTATTTATGAGGTATTTAAAAACGACTCTTCTTTTATGTTACATACATGTCTGGTATCAGCACTTAAGTCACCATGCGTGAATGCATGTGTACTCCCCCCCCCCCCCCCCCCCCCCCGCACCCTGAAAAAGCACCATGTGCGCTCTCGCCTCAAAATTCATATTTTAATTTATAATCGGATTTATGATTTGTGTGTGTCTCCTCTTCTTGATGCTGTTTTTGGAATTATGGAAGCCCATGTTTCTGCGAGGAGAGATTTTTTCCATCGGCTACACAGGGGCGCTCTTCCGACGGTCTTAATTCCAAATCTCGACACATGTAGTTACATAAATGCATTTTTCATCACCTTCATCACACTTATTTTATTATTATCATTATTATTATTATTATATAACTGAAAACATATATATATAATTGGAACTAAAAAAGAGGAAATTTTTGGGAAAAATCCAGTTGTCTTTTGAAATATATTCAAAGGGAATTACATGAAAGCCTTTTGCTAAATTAGCATGCTTCAAGTAACAAAGATCAAAGTGGGACCCGCATGTACTACAGTGTATGAAAGTAGCCTAGCACTAAGTTATTGCTATACTCAGCTGTCTGCTCTGAGTATAGAGGAGACCAAAAACGATGAAAAAATTTACAATAATAGAACTTTTTTTCCTAATCACATCAATATGCCTAAATTTTTCGCACGTAATGTTTCCTTGTCAATATTTCACGAGCGGAGTAAAGCAGAACTCTTCAGTTCTAGAAGAACTTTATTTCTTTGTTTCTATGTTTCAATGTGCACTAAATTCAAATTACGTACATATTCCCTTGCTGCTACATGTATGACACGTGCAATGCTGGTAGACAACAATTATCATAGAATACAGTTTCAAGTATACATAGACTTAAACAGGAAATATAGTAGACAAAAGTGGCGATAATTCCTTGGTAGCAGAAATAGAAATTTTTAGCTGTTCAATTTCTTCACTACTAACTGAAAGCGCAAATATGATATCTTTCGTAGCAATACTTGATCTTAGCAATACTCTGGTGAACACCGAAAAACAAATCTTATCGCAGTTATCAGGCTTTGTCCCAGCTAGGTGACTTTTCATTCACAAAAGTATGAGGCACGGCCTACCTTCTCAGTGTCAATGATTAAGGATAGTAATTACAGTAAACAAAGGGGTGGAAATGCCAAGCTCTTATATACGACTTGCATTATTCGAAAGGTGCGATGTGCGCATGACCGGAATTGTGCACTGCAGGGGTCAAAATAGTACCGGAAGCGTTGTTGACAGCGATAGGAACACATGATGGAAGCATAAGACATGCCGGGGGCGATATTAAACAAGCCATTTGAGGCGACAAAGGTGCCGGAGTTGAAAAGTTGGTTAAAATGAAGGATGCCCACACATCAGGCAAAAAAGAAGAGCTGATAAAAAGGTACGTGTATGTTACACGATATTTTCTTAAATACAAGACCAAATACAAAACCCTAATGTGGTCATTATGTAATTATGTTCACCTGAGTCATTTATTGGGGAGATAAATTTGTCACCTGGTTCAGGCAATTATCTGATACAATCTCTGAGGTGGGCTAGTGCACTGTACAGGTAATTAGTACAAGCTCACTGTCAATATCAGTGCATCTGTCATTTGTTTCTTCTTCATTATATTTCAGTTGTGTATCCAGGTAGATTTCGGTTAAAAAATATGACTAGGCATGTCAGTTTTCTGTTTTGTCATCAGTCTAATATGTATGTATGTAAATTAATCACTGTTATAGATGTGTTGATGATGACTTTAATAATTATTTTCATGACTATTTTTTACTTGTTTTATAGGTGTAAACTGTACAGTGAGGATAGAGAGAGAAACAAAATATTGGATCCAGACGGCAGAGAAAATTAGAAGTAGGCCTACCAGACTGAAGTTTGAATCAAGACAGTGGAGAATGGACCAAGTCCTTGAAGGGAATGCCCAAACCGTTTTTTTTTAATATTTGCCTATTAATAAATACAGTTCAATATTTCATCTCACAATTTTATTTTGCATAATAAAATCAATAATGTTGCCTTGGAAATATCTTTCCAAGGTACCTTACGATATTTCACTGATCCATGTTTTAAACTGGAATGTTTTAAACATTTTCTAGATATGTTCAAGTGCATTGTGATAATAAAAATGAGATATTTGGTAAAATTGTTCTCTTTTTTGTTATTTGCATAAGTAATATACGATTCAATACTCCTTCACAGTCAGGTTTAAACCTGGTTTTAGTTTTACTCGGGTCTAAGCAATGGCGATAACAATACTCTAAAACCAAAGTAAAACTAAAACCAGCTTTAACCTTGCTGAGAAATCAAACCAAAGTTTCACATGACAGTTTTCATGCCATTTTTTTATACTGAGGTAATGTCAGGGTATAAAAAGTCATGAAAAATTTTAATTCCTCGTAGGTTTCAAGACCGATGTAAAATTTAACCATTTCAGGTTTGTTGTGCATAGACTTTATGCTGAAAGTGTGTTTGAAATTTTATTTCTGTGTATAGAAATGGCGGCAACGCAAGATAGGTCCCACTTTACCCACAATGCATTGCGCTCAATATCGAAAACGAGACGAATAATGCAAGTCCGCCATAGACGACAGGGCTTTGTGTATGTTTGCATTCAGAACACCGTAGTTAATGTTGTCAACTTCGGGACAAGATGACGTTCGCGAGACGAACAGCAATCACCAGTGCGACAACGATCGACTCAACTACCGCCGCGGGGAAAAAGCTATCTTGGTATTGTTTGTAATATACAAGCATTATACACGCAGACTTCTTCTGGTAACTTGTANTTTTTTTTTTTTTTGCTCGTTGTAATTCCACTCTTGTTTCCTAAAATTCAATTTCTAAAGATCGGATTTTCTGTTCCTTACTGAAAATAATATGTTGTTTTTCCTTAACTGTCGTTAAAAGCGCATCTGAGCCTGCATCTGATACAATGCAGTTGGCATCGTGGTCTGTATTTGAGAAGCCATTTTCGTCCTCGCTGTTCAACTTCCCACTTGCCACCAGGTTCACTAAAATTTGTCTCAGAGTTATCAACAGTTAAATGTCTAATAAATTTTCTTCGGGGCTTACAAATCTTCGATTCCTTGAGTGGAAATATAGTTGGTCTACCACCCAAATACGATTTATTCCCTCCTTTAAAATAAGCACTACACACACGGTGATGCTTGGCGGGCTCGAACTTACTAAATGTGCCTTCATTTCCCGCTCGTCCAATATTGTCAATCCATATACCTCTCTTTTTTGGGTCCTTGGGGAAAGCATAAAATGAAAAATTTCGATCTCGCTTCGTATTGTTGAAACAAACAGGCACAAAACACATGGAAACGCCGAGAGGCATTTTATTTCTGTGTACAGAAATGGCGGCAACGCAAGATAGGTCCCACTTTACCCACAATGCATTGCGCTCAATATCGAAAACGAGACGAATAATGCAAGTCGTATATAGACACACATTACCTTGATAGGGTCAGGTCTCGTATAATGAATTACTTTTAACAATATGTCAAATAGTGTGAAGACGCAATAAGCATGCGTTTCGCTAAATCATGCATACAATACATCATCTGTTATTTTCACCTATTCTACTACTCCATGGCAAAGGTGTAACTAACTTAGGCTTTTAAAAACTATCAGAATGCTATAATAACTACAATTAATGATTACTTTAATAATGAGTATATACATGTAAGTATATTTACCTGCAATTGATGCAAATAATCTTATTATAATTAATAAAACCGCCATGGTGCCCCAGATCAACTTTCCTCGATATCTTGACAGTCGGTGATAAAATAACCACCCGGCCCACTGCTAGTTAACTAACAAGGAAGTAACTTGCAGTTTACCTCTGGTTAACGGGTCATTTCTTGCGACCCGACCTAATTTGTAACTACGCAAATATATTTCTGTTTTGAAATAGCACAAAAAACGATTGACTCAAAGGATCAATGAGCCCATTATTCAGTACGCAGGTGAAGGGTAGTATAAACTCAAGACAGGTAGTGGAGAATCGAGAATGGTGTTTTTCATTCTGTTGATTGTGTAGTGTTATAGGCAGCTGTCCCACTTTCTATATATATGGTGTAGCTCTGTATCATTCAACATAATGGAGTTGTTTGTGCATCATACAAATATCATATATGAAATAAAAGCAAGCACTGCATTGCAATATTAGTGGAATATATGCTTTTATTTCATTCTGACACCTTTTCTATACTCACGAATTCCCACTCGTCAATACGCATTTTTTTAATCTTTAAAAAGTCAAATTCTGAATTTTTCCACCTATTTCAATTTAGACGTGGTTCATTTTTTACCCAGCTCCATTAACTTATAATTGTGTTCTGTGTGCTTTTTCATATCTTCCTATCTCTGTTGTCAACTTATGATTGTGCCTCGCCCATATAATATGAATGGCAGTGTAACGCAAAGAAATACCCACTGTTTAGTCCCTGGCACGGCTCAGCCCTGTAATAGCTGTAGCTAGTTTTACAACTGTGCTTTGTCAGCAGTTTTTCGTGCATTTTATTATTCCTCTGAAGGTATTTCCCTTGCCCTTAGGCTTGTTATGATATCTCATTTTGTTGTCAGTTAAAGTATTTTATCAGTCCACACACATCAGGTATGGGTTTCTAAAATCCTGTTTTTGTTTCAATTTTAATGTGAAAGAAAAGTTTTCTTTAGTCCTAATCTCCGATTGGTTTTTGTCCTCTGGCCATTTAAAGGTATGCGTCACATCAGCGAGAGAGCATGTAATCCAATTTAAATCGGTTGGCTCTGTCTTTACATGTATTTTATTTTACGAACCCATTATGTGTAGGGAATATCTATATATCTATTTATTTACCTGTCACAGAGTAATTACATACAGGCAGCAACACTAGTGTAATTTGAGTAGAGTGTGCATGCATATTATTTTATTCGCCTACCGAATTTGCATGTGTTTGAACGCATAAGTCCATAAATTACTACCACCACTGCTACTATTAACGCACTGCGGAAACACAACCCTTTTTTGGAAATATGAAATGGATTGAAATATATTCGAAAGAGGTTTTAAGTAAAAATTCTTGTAAAAGCTTCTGGGGGCGGGGGGGGGGGGGGTATCTTGGCTGTTGTCATCATAAAGATTTGCTGGATAAATATTAGACAGCGTGTTATAGAATGCGGTAGATGTGAAATACATATATGTCACAATCAGCAATCATTGTGGCTTGTATTTGGGTCGATTCGCTAAATGGGGGGGGGTTTGTGAAATAGAGAGAAAGCGGTTATAGAATTGTGCTAGATGTGAAAAACATGTATGACACAATCACCACTCATTGTCGCTTCTATTTGGGTCGAATCGAGATGTGTGTGTGTGTGTGTGTGTGTGTGTGTGTGTGTGTGTGAGACACTGTCTGTGTGTGTGTGTGTGTGAGAGAGAGAGAGAGAGAGAGAGAGAGTTAAGCATTCATCTAGTTATAAATTATGCCAAATGTCTGTATGATTAAAGTCAATAAAAATAGCATTGTTTATGAATGTAAACGCCTAGTATGTCAAGGGATATGTAGTACAGTGTACGTCAAGAAAAGATTTAAAATGACAAAAAATACTATAAGTTAATAACGCGGAATGGGACGAACTTTCCATACAAAAAGACCAACATGGACAAGGCACATTCAATCCGTTGGAATGTCCAGTTCAGCACTGCCCCCCCCCCCCCCTCTCTCTCTCTCTCTCTCTCTCTCTTTCTCTCTCTTTTCACGGTCATTGAGCCAATGTCAAGTCACAAAAGGGGACGAAATATTCTGAATAATGTGTTTTCGACAAAATATTTAAAAGAAAAAAAAACGAGCAAAGGGAACTTAATCGCCAATCAAATTGCAAAATCAGCCTGCTGTCTTAACCCTGAATGAGATTTCTTTCAATTTACGATAAATGAAATGCTTATATTCGCCCTTTATTCCAATTTGTACAGTCCGGGATAACTGAATACCTTTTTCAAGTAATCAAAAGTTAAGAACCATGACTGAATATCCATTCAAGACAACCTAGCTGACTTAAATGAGAGAGAAACTGTTTGACGGTCTGCTGCACAGCATCCTCCGGTGTTTCTAGCTACTAATGCATTAGTTTCCTAACCTAATAAACACGCATCTTGGGAATTGTTTGATGGAAAAGGTTATCACCTTTTCCCACTTTACACTATTCACTCTGATGTGAGCATTAAATAGTTATGCACTGGGGTCGGAGTTAGGGCGATTCTATTTGATGTTTGATTTTTATGTGAAGTGCTTATTAATTAGAATGTTTAGACACGGACTGATGAAGAAATGACGGTCTGAAAGGGCAGTGACAGCTAGCTCGGATCACATGGAAAAGATGAACTTTTTGTAGACATTAATGCTCGATCTTCCATGCCAGCATGAATTTTAATTTTCAAACTTCTGTACCGGGTAACATACCACCAGTCCACATTGTTTTTTAAAAAATGTAGTTACCGTACTTGCGCAGCATCTAAATAAATTGATTTCATATATTGGTTTATATATATAGGCCTACTTTTCCATTCATTTGAAAAACATGCCATTTTCTCATTTATTCATTAGTCTTTTTGTTCAATTATTATCTTTTTACTCATTTATTATTTTTCTATGGTCGTGAAATATATAAATGAATCATTTGCAAATTTGTAGCCAAAAACATTTTCAGCTGTGTCATGGCATAAATGGGGGCAACTTGGTCATCAGTGGACCTGTCTTTGTAGGGCCACTTCCAAATCTACAGATCATCACAAAATTTCGACCAATTACCGACTTCATGATGTATGATACTTAATGAAAGATTATTCAATGCTAATTAATTATTTGACCCAAAGGTAAACGTTTTTGAAAAATAGAATGCTATTTGATATATATATCAGAAGAAGATGCACATAAAAACAGAAAAGGGCATATTATCCAACGGTACGAAACACTTGGTGTTAGAACTATATACAAAAAATCATGAGCCATTTGAGTAGGCTGATAATGTTTTTCCAACTGCAAATCCTTTACAGCTAGTAAATGCAGGCTTCGTTTACGAAGTCAACAGTGAGTTATAACACAGCGAATGGAGACTGGAACTCAAATAACGAAGAAAATTAATTACGCGGCCAAGAAAAACTAAGGAAAAACAAGAATACACAGAAGGCGCAGCAACGAACAAAGGAAAGTCAAAACACCCCTAGTGACTTGCCGTTGACCATGACATTGGAAACATGATTGAAAGGGTATACCTGTCAGATCTCTCAGAACGCCATTTACTTAACCGAGTCGATCGCGTGAGGTGCGCTGGCACGAGAATTGCATTGCACCCTGGGAATTCACAATGCACCTTGGGATTGCTGGATGATTGAAAGGGTCGTCACCCTGTCAACTCGCGGACCAATTTCCCCCCAAATGTAAATTAAATCTCCAGGAACGCTCGCCCGTTGATCAATCAGTACAAACTTAAGGCAATTGCCTCTTGTACATTTGTCTAACCGCTTCCAGAGAAGGCGCAGGGTCTGAGATATATTGCTTGCAGAATTGGAACAGTTGGTTCGATTATTATTTGTTTTGGCTGAATTATGAATCGATCCTATGTGAAGCAATCATCCGATTGCTTACTCTTTGGTGATATTAAAAGTTGTTTCTTCCAATGACCGGCTAGTTTGATGGGTCCTAATTTGTGCAAAGGGATACTGAAGAAATGTTATTTGCTTTTACTAGAAAATACTATACAAATAGCGGTCAAAGTCATATTCCTGCTATCTGTTTTAATCACTCTTTTTAACAATATGTACATCAATTTGAAAATTTTTGTTTAATTTTTTAAAACTTTCGATTCAGCTATTTCTACGATATCTATAATATCTATCATTTTCGTCATAACAGAGCTCTAGATCATATCAGGAAAAAACTGATATGAAAGAACACAAGACCCGAGCTGAAAATATATTAATACAATTGAACTTATGAAAACTTGATGAACATTTGCAAAAAGATTAATTTTGCGTCAGTGCTCGCTCGAAATTGAGGCGAAAACAACACCATCTAATCAGGGGTTCTATAACCGTAATCAAGACGTATAAGGGCACTATGAATTTCAAGTGTGATACTAATTAACAGTGACATTCACGTATGTAGCGGTAGTGTTCATACATCGGCACGCGGATTGTCGTCAAACTCAGACGACAAACCCTATTTAGAACGCAGAAGTGTTCTTTCAACTAAGCAAAGTGTATTGTGCCATTGTGCAAATCCGTCTACAAATGCCTTTGTGTTTGTTGGCGAGGGTGACTTTTTTTAACAAAAGTAACATGTCCAAATTATGCGTTGTCGTGGCGACCCCACCCTTTCTGAAAAAATAGTTGAATGAAATTTAAAAAATGTTAATGAAAAAAGATCAGCTTCGAGAAGATGCTTACCATACAGTATTGCTAATAAATGGCATAAATAGTGATTTTTATTGCAGATACCATAACTATACTGCAGGCTTCATCATGGAAATGCACTTACACATTGAGTGATTTGTTGCAGAAATTCAATGTTCTGAGGATGAAACAACCTTATTTGAGCCCTAATACTAACCCTACTGAGCACCTGTGGCATGAATTGGAGTGAGAGACGCTGAAGAATACCAACCTTCTAATAATCTGGACCAACTCTGCCAAGCTCTTTAGGAAGAATGGGACAATGTCTTACAAAACAGAATTGGTGCCCTTGCTGAAGGCAGGCAGCGCCGCCTACAGGAGATACCCGGCAATGCATTGCAGTATGCAGTAGACAGCTATTAGACCTTTAACGAGCACACCCTTATGCTAATTGTGTGTAGATTTGGTGACATCTGGTGGTGTCTTTTCAATTAAATGAACATTTCTTAACTTCTATGGAAATTACAGTGAAACATCGGAATTAAGGGGGTACATGTTATAAATATGAATAATTGGTATTAAATATGGATATCTTCACCGCTATTAAGTATTTTCTGTATCATTAATCATGCTAGTTATGGTATCTGGAATGAAACTCACTATTCATAACAATTTTTACCTGTGATTTGATCATTCGTAAATAAAAGCGCATGAAACTGGCCATGGAGAGAGGAAAACTTTGTTGAGCAATGTTGTAAGAAAGTGTAGAAAGGATACATTTCGTGGCGATCCGAGTATTCAAAAGAGCCAAAAGGAGTACTGGGTCGTTTTAGGAATTTTCTTTCAGTATAATTTTAATATTATAATACAATAAAATAAAATTCTAAGCAATACTTTTAAGATTAAGAATTTTAAAACCAAATTCACAAATCTGACGCTGCCACAGTCTACGCTTATGTATGGGATCTTAGGGCTTGAGAGTCCATACATTTATAGTTATTTAAAAAAGTTAAAACTTTGTATCGATCAGGCGCGTACAGTGCAGTACGCACATCATAAGTGTGATGGTGGGGGGGGGGGGAGGGGGTAAATCGATCTGAAAAATTGCTTTTTGAATTTGGTGCAGCGTAAGTATACAAAAGGCCTAATGTTTAACCTTACTATAACCCCTATGACAGAAATAAAGATTTAACAAACGTTACTTGTTTGTTGTGTTTTATTGGCACTTTCCTACATAGTCTGAATGACCCAAGGAGGCACTATTTCCGTTTAGACAAATTGCACTGTACCCAAAAAAGGACACATAGAGTACCTTTGTAATATATTTACTGACCAAATTGCCTTTTTTCATGGCCCCGAATACTACACCTGTAATAAATTGAATGGGTTTCTCTCTATAGCTTCTCGCTGCTACGCACACCAATTTTCTATGTGACTACTTTCACAACGCACCAAATAAAGTCCTTGCACATCTATTTACAGCACAATTAACAAGAGTTCATTAGTCCTATTATAACACCAGCTAATGTATAGCACAGATTCATGGTTATCATTCTTAGTGATTTGAGAGAAATCGGCTGAGAAACTGTCACCCCTCGTGAATATTGCTTATTATTCTAAATATAGGTGTACATGTAGGCCTACAGGTAGGCCTACTTACTCTAGCAAAATACCAGTTTATCCTTTCCAATGTTTCAAATATTTGATATAATCAGATGATTATAATGTGTCGATTCCCATGTCATCCAGTGGTTTATTCTAACCCATCCAGACTTAAGCCTACGCTGTATTAAAAAACAAGCGTTATATTATTTAATATCATTTTTATAATATTTCATATCGGCTTTAAACCCCAAACACGAAACAATGGTTAATGATGCTGCAAAGCTTTCATAGTCTTCTCCAGCTGTTGGTGCTGGCTTCGAATTGCTACTCTATTCACGTGAATGGGAATAGGCACCACGATCTTCGGTCTGCGCATGCTCGGTTGAGGTGTCTCAACACCACTTTTAACCCTTTGAGGAAGTCCCGCCTTAACCCTTTTCCACTTCGCTCTACGGTTCTGAAACCATATTTTAACCTGCACTTCACTAAGTTTCAGTGTCTGTGCTATCTGTGAGCGCTCAGTCAGTGACAGATATTTTTTGCTGTGGAATTCTTTTTCAAGTTCTAAGAGTTGTTCGCTGGTAAATGCTGTCCTCCGCCGTCTAGTCTTTTCGCCCTTCCCAGAAGGCTCATCACCATTTCCGCTGTCGCTCGTTCCGGTCTCGCTTTCATTCCCGTCTTCCATCACTGCAACCTTCCCATTGCTGACATCGGCGTCAATATCGTCTCTGGTGGTCGAGTCCGGAGTCTTGTTGCACACTAGGCGAGCACTTGAGCAGTAACTCTCGGATTCGCCTGCGTTGTGTCTTCTGAATATACCAGCGTCGGGAAACTCTGAAAAAAAAAAAAGAAATAATCCATGATATAATCAAATTGCCACTGGGGTAGGCCTACATGTAGCCTATACGTGCCGTGATAGAGTGCAGTATAATGCGATATGTATTACTGAATAAATCATATACTCGAACGACTTAAAAATAAACATATACATGTACATTATAAAATCGGTTCCATCTGAAACGTCAGTATAGTAGTAGGCCTACATGTATATATGGTTAGTTCAGGATGTGGAATATGCGACAAAAATGAATCGGCAGAGATTAAGTATTACACAAATATTTTTGTCTGTCGTAATGTACGACTTCCGTTGGGTGAAAACGCATTGAGACATCATACCATCCAATTTTAAGAAAAATGAAATGGATTAAATTTTCCTATTGCTCTTAGCACGACACAATACCGAATGGCCCGAGGCCTTCGCCTTGACAGTGATCAATTGCCGTAAACGAGAAACGAATTACGAAGATGAATCAAGGATGAAGATATGAGTGAAAAAACGTGCATTACACTGAGGAGAATAAGCGGATTATAGGTCTTCAAATTCTCATTTGAACACCTGCGAGCACGACTCCAAACTAATGGGTATTCATTCGACGCATAACTCTTTTTGGGGCCCGTTGCTGTGGAAACGCGTTTCGGGGTGTTCTACTACATTTGAGTGAAATATGCGCCTGGCTGTTTGATACATCGCGATCTTTTCCAGCAGATTGTGTAAAAAAAGGATCACCTCTTTGGAGAGGCTGGTGATTTCTGAAATTATCAACTTGTTTAAGGAGTGCCATTTTCAAAATTAAGTAATGAAGCCGTCGAAGCGAGTAATTTAGTTTGTTTAATCGCACGTATCTTCGAATGTGTTGGATTTGTAGTGAGGAAGATTCAGATAATAAGAATACGAGGATGTTGCTGACTTTATATTGTTATATCACAAATATGTTCAATTTCACAGCCTCTCCATTACGACCGAGTTCATAAATTTATGACATAAACCATCGTCGTGTAAGGAATTGTGCCATGCTGTTATTAACTTTATAACAATGTCTTCTGGTGTCACATATTTATCATTTAACCGCCCATATGATGATAAATGATGTTAAGTACCTATCAGATTTCTTTTTATAGAGCTTTTATCCAACTTAACTGTCATTGCTAAGAAATGGAAGAAAGGTACTCAACTTAAAATGTATAGTTATCGTCGAATGTGAATTAAGTACTTTTGAACGTGAGTTTTAAGATGGTAAACTTGCATGCCTCTACTTGTACTTTCCACTGCGTATTTATAATTAGACTTTGAGTAGGCGTACAGTCAGACAAAGATTAATAATTCTATGTTGACGTTTGGTGTGCCGTTAATTGATACTTCACGCTGCGTTTTCTCCAGTGCACCGCATGATTGAAACACTGTGTTCATTGCGTGATCTACAATCCATGACTAACTGGACTAAAAAAAAAAAATAAATACTGATAATGAAATAAAATAACAAATAATTGTTAGGACACCACGTTAGAATATCGGTACTACCCCCCCCCTCTTTTATTTCTATCTATCGAAAATGGAAGGCGTATCAGAAAACGCTATCTGTGACTAAACCCCTTGATTTTTATGCAAGTTCTTGAGAACCTTGTGATCTATTATACAACAAAAGCCGTCTCTGGTATCGAGTTCTTTGAATGAGTGATCTATAAGAATGTCTCACGTGGGTTGATATTATCATCCCGCTGTCTACGGATCGATCATTGTCAAATTAGCGCAATTTTACCAGCGCGCTTCTCTTCCCATTTTCCTTGTATTATTTCGGCTGGATCAACATTTGCACAAACTTTTCTCTCTTTCATTTTTTCGTGTTTTTTTTCTTACATGCAGTCGCATTGTTTGGCCTCGTCGGATATTAGTGTTTTTCGTCCTGAAATGCCACACCGTAAATAAAGCGATTGCATTTACGCAACATACTGAACAATTTAAATACCGAATTATATTAACAGAGAGCAAAAAAATACGTATATTACATGTAAGGAATATGTTATTAAAATACAAATGTATTAATTCCTTTTCAGCGCCCGACTTTTTTATAATAAACTGGCAGGCGTCAAATGATGGCGGCACAATATGACAGGGGTCAAAGAAGCTCTCATATCGTCAGGAGCATCAGGATATTACTATATGCTACATGTCATGTCGAGTCTTCTAGGGGAAGAGAAACGTTTGTTCGATGAGCGTAAAACTCCGATTGTATTTAACCCCGTGCCCCGTGCGAGCCCTGAATGATATAGGCTCAGAACATGGTAAATTAAACAACGAGAGAGAGAGAGAGAGAGAGAGAGAGAGCATGTCTTACATGTAGTTCATACATGTAGCTTTATATTCTAATACATCAAGTCATGCATATACTAGTAGTCTCTCGGCTGCCGCTTACCAGAATAGAATAGAATAGAAATGTAAACGACGTGACAGTATTGTAAAACCACCATCACAGGTGTAGGAGAAGGGATGCATCTTATAACATTCGTGTTAAAAATCCAAAGTCCCACCTTTATGAGCAACCTGTTGTGAAACACTTTGTACGCATATTTCAGCAACTGTACATCAGAAAAAGTACTGTCCACGCATATAACTCTATCTATTTAAAAAAAACTACATTAGGAGTTCAGAGTTCCTATTTATCAATCGCAAATGCTTTTGAAAAAGTACGATATTTTCGGGCACGGCTGTACTTATACACACGTTCCGACTATAGTAACACTGTATCTGAGTTAAAACATTTTCCGCACCACTGTACGTGTCAATATCTCCAAGTTAGTGATGATTGATGGGAATCTAATCACGGCTTAACTTGATGATCGGTGACACAGATACCCACCCGCGAGCCCCCTCCAAGATATTAGCTACCGTAAGATTAGGAGGAAATACAATTAAAAGTCTCCTATTTGTACCAGATTCGTCTCATCGCCGTCTTACTAAGCACGATGATTAAACTGCTGTAATATCGATGCCGAGAGATAGATCGGTGGAAATCTCGGATTTGTTTTTATCCGTCCTTGTTTTGACAAATCGGATTACAATTATAACCTGGCATCTGCCGTCATACTGGAGGAAAGGGGTGGGGGAAACTACAGCGAGTTCTGCACGCTAAACTTCTTAATTTTAAAGATGTGTAACAAGTAAATGTGTAAATATTTTTAATGCACAGTTTGAATATGAATGGTGCCCTCTCGGTAAGCGCCTATTTCTGGTTGCATCGTGTTCATTTCATAATAATATGTAATAAGTACTTATCTTTAATACAATGTTCAAATGAGATCTTCAGCCTAAAGATATGGGATATCAAAAACATTTAATATAGGACGGTGGGACCTATTATACCGTTCGCCCACTCCCCAGAAATTTTAGATTATTGAACAATTTCTACCAGACAGCTACCGCCAGTTGAGAGAGTGCCATCAAAAATGGAGGTTATTTTGCATTTTTTTTCTTTTTTGATAAAAAAAATAACACCAGATGTACGCAAGCACCACCTGCGTGAGACAAGTACATATGGCTGTGCATTAGAGGTCTTACTAGTACGCGTGGGTCAATCAAAGTGGCATCTCGGGAGAGCTGTACTTTAGGTCACTAATGTCTCTCTGAAATGCACTGTTGTCGGAGGTCAACCAAGGCATATATCGCTGAATATCAATCACATACGGTTTTATGTTGCGTCATTGCCATTGCAAAGCGTTAAGTCATGAAACCAAACCTGAACTAGAAGCAGTCACCAAACACTTTAGAACCGAAACTGCGTCGAGTGAAGAGAGCCAAGGTGCCGCCGGCAGATCTCGCGTTATACCGCATTAGTGTCTACTTCAGTGATTATCATTACCAGCTAATTGGTCGTTTATACTGCCAGCTACGGTGTGAATTACTCTCCAGATCAGCCTTTAATTACGAGTTCTGCAGGAGCGTGTCAGCCTTCGACAGCTTGATACCTCTCGGTACATGAACTATTATCAGGCAGTGTCATTCATCAAAATAAATAAATAAATAAATAATTACATCTAATTTCTAGTCACTCGCACGTGTCTTTGGATGTGCATCATTTTTTTTTTTCGACCTATTCTTAACTGCATGAATAAACGTGTACACTTCACTTTACTTTTAATCTATGGGCCAAAAACCGAACCCCCTTTTGTGATTTTCATTCACTATGTTTTTCTGAAAGCTTAGGTCCTAATTTTTTTAAATTACTTTCTACTAGCATGCTATTTTTTATTTTATTTATTACCTCTGTCCTCTTTCACAATGGTAAACTAATTGGAAGGCTTGGGTGAGTGAGATATCCCTCTTAGTAAATGTCTCTTATAATATATGTGTGCAAGTGATATCAAACAGGCGCAAAAATCTTTTCATTTTACTTGTTATACACATGCACGCGTTCGCGCAGACGGATTAAGACTGCTTAATTAATGCCAACCATGAACGAATAACTTCGTTTGAAATAACCTCTGTTGACCATTCTAGCTACTATAAAAGCATATCTAACCTATACAAGACCTTAACACTGCTGGCATCAAAGGCGTAAATGGGAAATATGTTTTTTTGTGTGTAGGGATGACATAATACAAAAATAGCTACAGATTTGTTTCCTCGATCATGCGCATAACCGTTGCCTCTCTCTCTTTGCGTACTTGTGATCCCCTGACGACCTGATGGACTGGCAATGATCGGTGAAAAATGCGTTGGACAGAATAGATAATACTTGTTAAATTGACCCTAAACAAGCCCTTAATTCCAAAATTAATCTCGAAACATGATGATAGCTTGATACGGGGAAATAGATGAGACTTGTTCAATGAACCTTTAAAATTATTTGTCAGGTTCATATATTTTAGACGCCGAAACAGAACTGATGGTGTTAATTTAACTGTGAAATGGTACTTGGTATTCCAGTCGTGTATGTACCCAGGCAGGTTCGTTACAGCAGTTGGTCACCCTTACGTGTACATTTGTAGCTCCAGATAAAGTTTGGTGCACTTTTAGTCATCAAAATTGTCTTTAGATTTTACAATGCCCATCCTAAAATAGCTGTAACTTATGTATATTTTAAGGCTAGATACCATTTCTTTTGTTTACTTTATTTTTCATTTGTGACAAATACACAATCATATGTAAAAGATATGGACATTTTTTGTTTTAGTTTTCGAATGTATTAAGTTTTACCAATGAGATAAACAAAGCATAGATTATATACAAAACCAAATTATGTTTTTCCCCGCTTTTTCTTTTCCATATTTAAAATGTAAATTTACGCTGCACCCGTATTCCAATTACATGGAACTGCTGGTAAAGTTTCTGCCCCCATATTGCTAAACAATTCCAAGCCTTTGTTAAGAACCACGACAGCACCCTGACAGCCATAGTCGTCCCTTCGTATCTAAAATGATATTTGTTGTTCGTTTTTATACTTATATTTATTTAAAAAAAAGTGAAATGCCGTTCGCTTTTCTCCGTGGGAATGAAGCACGTGCTTTATATACAGCTTAAGTTTGCTTTCACTTTTTTTCCGCCTGTTCCAGTATTTTTCCAAGCCCGCATTGCTGATTAAATTTTTTATCGCTTGCACAGTATATCCGTGCACAGTTCTCCTTCACATAATAATTCATTTACCCATGTTCACACAGGACGATAATGATCCGTACAAAGAAACTGTCTGCCGATTTCATATCTTCCTGAAATTATCGTTTTTTGTTTCAAACACGCATTTCAAAACGTCATAACGTCTACTACCTGATGTGAACGAGACTAATTTCTTAAAGTGGGCTTAGTTTGTAGCGGAGACTTTCTACCCTTTTTACGTTGGTCCTTTACTTAAAGATACCCAATAATATTTCATTATAATTGACCAGGAATCATGAGTATTGGAGCAAGGAAATACTTCAGCATGTCGTTCTTTACCGGCTGAAGAAACTAGATGAACCTCACGTACTGCTAACTGCTCTAAGTTGTAAGGCACGCTTATTCACAAAACTCACTCCAAGCTATCCATATCGTAAAGGGACACGGCCGCGTCTGCCGAAGGATACACAGATGAATCACTTTGTATAGTAGTCCGCAGTCCAAGCCGTGCCTTATTCACAAGCACGTCTCCATTACCCCATCATGCGGGCGCCTAATTGAGCAGTTAATCAGCCCATAATTAGAGCAATAGATCATCGCTTTTAACTACACAGCTGTCTCTATCTACTAGACGGAGTTATTAATTGTTGTGGGGTTCAGTGAAGAAAATGAACGAGATATCGTCAGAGGAAGACATACGCACGCACGCACGCACGCGTGCGAACACCCACAATCGGTTGCGTGTTTTAAGCAACTTGTTCCCTCTCTCTACTTAGTGTTTATGTACGGTAAAAACGCCTTTAATGAATACACAAGTAGCTTGAGAAAAAAGCTGATACTTTATTAGACAGCATGTCGTCTGCTAACAGTAAAGTACAATGTATCAGTTTATTTTTCAAACTATTGATTACGGAAGAACTTCTACATTTCTGTTGATATTACACATCTGATGGAACTTTTCAACGATCGACAAAATATTCAAAGCAACTGAAAACTAATGCCATCAGCTTATCTTTCGTACGCACAAAGACACCACAAAAAGATGTACTTTTAATTTAAGGTATGATTAATACACACTGAACATTGGCCCTCCACCCCAAATCTCTCTCTCTCTCTCTCTCTCTCTCTCTCTCTCTCTCTCTCTCTCTCTCTGAGAGAAACCATAATTACCCTTCTTAACCTTGTACACCAAATCGAGCATCCGTGTAAATTGGGGTCGAAGAAATAAAACAAGACTGTTTTCTTAGTTTCAATGACTGTTATGACTGGCGTTGTTTATTGACGAAGTTTTAAATGCACAGTTCAGACAAGTCACGTATTAAGCTATATATTTACTTCAGACAGTGCCGCTGCACTACAACTATACGCTACACATGTATGTGTACCGGTACATGTAACTGCGCTCGCTCGAACGTGAATTTCTTTTGGTGGGAGCCAAATATGGCTGGCAGGGGAAAGTTTAAAATCTTGTCGTGGTACATGTAACGGCATGAATTCAAACCTAATGTGTGCTAATTCCGGACTCTGCAACCGTGTTTGAATCGATCTGGTAGCAAATAGCAGCGTTCTAAAATGGCTGTGAAAGCGTATCGTAATGTCAAATAATGCCCTGCGGAGACCGCATGCGACAAACTCCGCGGCGACAGTCGTAAGGCAATGCCAATTACTAGTACATTAAATAACATTAATATTCGGTTAATTAGTGGCAGCAGCAATGCTAATAACTTTGTCTCTGTGGCAGGCTCCATTGATTAATAACATCCACAAGTTGGTCGTGTGGGTTAGACGGTAACTTTTCAATTTCTCATCGTTATTTTTCATACGTCGCTTCATTCAGTGTTTAGTACAGTTTGGAGGGAAAACATAATTACAATGTTTTACTGAAGACAGTTGTCTAGAGCTCGGACTCAATATAACGCATATATCATGGACAATTGATTGAAAAAAGAACCTGCTTAAAATCTCCCTTCCACGGTCTCATCTCTTTTCTTATGACTGTCGTTGATAATGCAATGTTTTACAATGTGACGGCTGCCAAGTTATTAAAACGCGCTGCTTGAAGTCCTCTGTAAGCAAACAGTAGCTTGAAATGAAGTTACATATAAGGCAAAACACGCACACGAACGTACACAATCACTCAGTTTCGATAAATTAGTGAGTCATATTTATAGTCAAAAGGTCAAATATTAAATGCCCCTTTCCCCGCTTTATTATGAACAAGCACCGAAACCCTGCACGTAGGAAACCGCTGCAAAGCCCCTTATTTTAACGTCTCCCCACAGAACAACGCACAAAGGTTGGATGTGTCAAGACTCGTCTCTGTATCTGCCTAAACGAACACATTTTCCCTATGATTAAAATTTATTTGTTCGCTTGACATTTATGAGTCACAGGTTGCAGTGATGAGCCGGTGTGTGATGAAAGGCGGTTAGCGGCCTATTCACACCTCACCTCAAGCCGAACCAGATTTGGAGCTAATACTTGGTAGTTAAAATAAAATAGTTTCAATTTTCAATGTGTTACTTATAATTTTAATTTAAATTAGCCCGGGACTACAGTATGTCGTCTGAGTATCCTGTCCACTTCGTCTTGCAGAGAAACGTGACTTACAATCATCGTTGTTTGAGACACATGTTCTTCCATAGACTTTTCTACTCCAATCTTTCTCGATTATGACGGCGAATCACTTTAAGGTCCTCAGTGCTACTGTGGGTAAAACAGTATAGATAACAGGTTCTCGCTTTTAAGATAATGCATTTTGGCAAACATGATTAAATCAGAGTCAAGCCGAGCCAAGTATTTCCAACGTAAACGGAGCCTATGTCATACAAAAAAGCAATTATGACTGAAATTACTTTAAAACGGCGTTAATAATATCTGACCTTTGATTGGGAGTAATTGAGCGAGTAATATATCAGTTGAGAATGAAGATTAATTCATCTAGGGGAGAAAAAAGGTAGAGGCTGGGTGAAATATTGGAAAATAAACATTTTCACTACAATCCATGGAGAAGACCCGCATTGAATGTGTTGGAGCACCCAGTTCCATTAATGTAAGCGACTCTAACCCGGATGATATATCAACACAAAAGTCAAAAAATTGCAAACTAAGTAACACAAAGGTCATATTCACAATAATACTTAACACGTTTCCGTTTTGATTGCACTTAATTATTTTATATAAAGGTGATTCTGGCGGTTCCGAATAAGGCACAAAGTCTACCTAATTTTAATGAAATATGCTTATATGAAGTCTGATTTTTATACTATTCCTCATGCACAATCTTGCTCACAGTTTTAAAAACCAATTTTAAAGTACCTTCCAGATATTTTAATTTTTTTGGTAGCCTGAGAATCACTTTATGTACCCTCAGCTGCAATTTTTAATTTAGTTTTTGTTCTTAAGACAACAAAACGGCAGCATAATATTGTCCTTTAAAATGTAGCATTTCACCGGTGGCGCAGCTGTCCAGGCTGTAAAATTAACAACATAATTATCTCCTAAATGGCAGACAACTTGCTGATTAAAATCCAGACACTGCATGACATTTTGATCGTAATTCTTTTGAAACAAAATATAATTTTGATCGTATTCGAATAAACCAGACTATAACAAAATGAAAATTATGACGGCAAAATCAATAAAAGTCAAAGCACGATTTTTTTAAAGCAGTGACTTAATAGCGGATTATGTCACGGTACTGAGAAATTTTGGAGCGCGCCTTTCACGAGCCTTGTTGTATTTAAGGTTCTTGTTTTGTTTGTAATAAGAAGAAGACATAAACATCATAAATCTATAATAATAATATTTCTTGATCAAATTATTATTATTATTATTATTATTATTATTATTATTATTATTATTATTATTATTACTGTTTTTTTGTGTATTAAAACATTTGTTATTAGTCTCAATGAATTGGGAAATCTTAGTGTTTTTTTCGAAAATTTGAATGATTTTTTAGTCCCAGCTAGCTCGATAATTAAACCATTGTGTAATTTGAAAACAATTTAATATAAATAACAATCAAACAATTTCATTTATTTACCCAAAAGACAAGTTCCCCGCGAATTCTTACCAAAATTATAAAATCATGGTAATATAATATTTGCTCCCGTTAATTAAGTGTAGTTGAAAAAAAATTAATTTTTATTTTAAAATTGATTGATAACCTATATAATAATTTGGCCCAGTAGTCTTAACAAAATGGCAGTGTATCTGTATAAATAACTGTCACGACAGAAATTTAGAGCCACCTGCATATTTGCGCGTTTTTCACCTAGACGAACTAATATAGCTTTTAAATCATAACGGCATTAAAAGTGTCAGGCTGAACCAAAGTGGCATGCAGACTATTACCCGCTTTTATTCGTGTACTTCTGTTTTATTATATACGGGTGCATTTTTCCTTGAGTATCGAGATACTGGTGGCTTTTGCACTAGCGACCACATATACGTGTATAAAAACCTAATAAAACCCTGGATAGTTTCAATTAAACTGGAAAATAATTTAACTACAAAAGAAGTACTACATTTAGAGTTAAAATCCATTGCCAACCAAGAACTTTACAAGCACTAACATCTTTTTTATAATCTCGGTACTTCGGTTGTTTTTCACACCTAACAGCGTCAGATGATATTTTAGGTGTATGTTATATAATATTTTGGGAATTAATTAAGACTTATCAGTGAAAAGTCTGTCCTGTTTTATAATTACATTCATGTTTATTATTATTATTATTATTTGAGGTAATATGAGTAACTCCTAGCCAATTTTTCCAACTATTTGAGGGAGTCGCGGGTAAAATAATTTCTGTCTGATGTGCTTCGCATTAAATTTGCCATGAAAGATGGGGATTTATTTCTTAATTCAACTTACAAATTATTGAAAATATTAACCGATGTGCACGTACCTGGTTTTGTCAACTCAACGGAAGTTCCTGGGCAAGTCACACTGGTTTGGGACGCATGCACCGTGGTGGACGTTGACAACGCCAGCGCCGACGACGCAGCAACGCTGGAGGTCAAACCTCGTAGCGTGAACGTAAACGCCGACTTGGAAGACGTGTGAAGATACCTGCCTTGGTCCTCGCTCGTCGTTACGGGGCCCGAGCGAGTCACTGCCGGCGTCGCGAGGTGAAACCTGCTTTCACTGTCATACGGCCTATAAATGGACCCAGCTAGCGACACGGTTCCTGGTGATACATGTCCGCCGCAGAGACCGTCGGACGCTGTCCCTGTAAGCCCGGGGTGAGAGAGATAGCCCCCATACAGTAGCGGGAAATGCGTTGACAGACGTGCGCTTTGTGCGTCTGTGCCGTCGCTTATGGCGGGTTGCGTAGACGTCGTGGAGGGCGACGTAGGTGCAATTAAGGCGTCTATCGTAAACGAAGCTCCGGGTTTTCTCTGCATCTTTCTCTTTTTTCAACGTTAACAGATTAATTATCCATGATATAATGAACCGGGACCGATGACCTACGGTGATGGATCACATTCGATTCCCTGACTTCGCTCCGAAATTCAGGTCCTTGATTACAGAGAAAACGTCAATAGCACCTACACGTGTCAACAAGATTTACCACTCCTGTACCTATATATCGTATTCAAACAGTCGGATAAAGACTTTCCATCAGCCAAAGATTATCACTGCCTCTTCTTAGGCAATTGTTCTCCCAAAATTTTGCCGTCGAATTACCATTAATGAATTTTCCCTCTAAACAACCTATGAAACAGAGATACAGTTATAATGCGATATGTCAAAGGCTGATGTCACGGCTTTCCAAATGATGCGTTTTCATGTACATCACAAAGAATAACATGCACCCACATGCTCTTCGACAAAATTCCCTTGCAACTATGTCCTCTGTATCTGTCTTTCCCTGGCTGTCGGGCCCAACACGTCACCTATTATTTTGCCGTTGAAATCTGCTCTATGGCCGTACCGAATCACGTTGTGCTTGTTCAGCTTAACAAGAACGTTCTCCCTCTTGGTATTTCGCCTTTCAAAACGTCTGCTATCTGGAGACCTCGAAGCCAGTAATGTCGATGCGCAGTAAAATATCCAGTTTTGTAATGTCAATGCCCAGCTGTGGGCTCTATGTATCTAAAGCGGGTAACCCTAGCTCGACGCCCGTATTCACTTTGTTTTAGTTGAGTAAAGTTATTCCATGGGATTATTTATCAAACGGATTCCCTGGCTGTTCGATCTGGCTGCGGTGTTGACTTAACACGGAGTAATTAACCTCCTACGTAGACCGTGCAAGCGCTTTGTTTTTAACGCAGCAGATTTTCTTAATGAGACCAATTTCGAATTCATTTCTGTCCCGCTGTTCCGTCCGACATTGTTTTGGTAAGTGGTTAGTTTTGAATAAATGTTTGTAAAAGCACACTCTGTGTTCAAATTAATGGGCGAAGTCGTCCAAACGTTCTCATCGGCGGGATAATGTTCCTACTTATGTTTTTTCATCGGCGACCTAGCTGTCACGATGATGCTGAATTATGAAAACGAGTTGCAGTAAAGCTCGGTTGTTTTTTCTCTGCAGAAACCTTACAGCAGACTTGTGCTTGGTTCCCCGGTTGTGGTTTTGAACAAACACCCTGCCTGCTTGCCTTGAGCTAGCATTGAAAAGTAATTACGCTAAAGCTACGTACTATCTTTTACACTGCTGATTCTATCAGTGCACAGTAAATTGAGGGGTGGTCTTTAGCTCTGTCATCTATCTTTCTTTCATTTCGCTCGTTGTTATTGTTCTATCTGTCAAACTCAGTCCTCAAATCCCCATGAGGTATAGATCGAGTTTCCTGATTGGTTCATTGTTGGACCGAGGTCGCACAGAGCGACTACCGACGTCAGTCGTCCTGCTGAGACGTGCTCTCTGATTGGTCAAGACAAATGAGGTCTGTCACGAGGCCCCACCAGATTCATCAACTTAGATTAATAGAGATTAATGAATAATAATCGAAGTCTACACTATACTACTGGGAGGCATAAAGCGAACTGGTTGACTCGCAGCTCGCAGTTGGTCGCAAGCCTCGGAGACATTTTCTTTGTAGCCTACCGCATTTTTCGGAGATCCTTTGAGCTGACCCTGTCAGGGCTTTAACACTTGCACTAGAGTAGACTGTAATGCAACTTCACCTAAAACAGCTTCGTTTTNGCAATTAAGGCGTCTATCGTAAACGAAGCTCCGGGTTTTCTCTGCATCTTTCTCTTTTTTCAACGTTAACAGATTAATTATCCATGATATAATGAACCGGGACCGATGACCTACGGTGATGGATCACATTCGATTCCCTGACTTCGCTCCGAAATTCAGGTCCTTGATTACAGAGAAAACGTCAATAGCACCTACACGTGTCAACAAGATTTACCACTCCTGTACCTATATATCGTATTCAAACAGTCGGAAAGAGACTTTCCATCAGCCAAAGATTATCACTGCCTCTTCTTAGGCAATTGTTCTCCCAAATTTTGCCGTCGAATTACCATTAATGAATTTTCCCTCTAAACAACCTATGAAACAGAGATACAGTTATAATGCGATATGTCAAAGGCTGATGTCACGGCTTTCCAAATGATGCGTTTTCATGTACATCACAAAGAATAACATGCACCCACATGCTCTTCGACAAAATTCCCTTGCAACTATGTCCTCTGTATCTGTCTTTCCCTGGCTGTCGGGCCCAACACGTCACCTATTATTTTGCCGTTGAAATCTGCTCTATGGCCGTACCGAATCACGTTGTGCTTGTTCAGCTTAACAAGAACGTTCTCCCTCTTGGTATTTCGCCTTTCAAAACGTCTGCTATCTGGAGACCTCGAAGCCAGTAATGTCGATGCGCAGTAAAATATCCAGTTTTGTAATGTCAATGCCCAGCTGTGGGCTCTATGTATCTAAAGCGGGTAACCCTAGCTCGACGCCCGTATTCACTTTGTTTTAGTTGAGTAAAGTTATTCCATGGGATTATTTATCAAACGGATTCCCTGGCTGTTCGATCTGGCTGCGGTGTTGACTTAACACGGAGTAATTAACCTCCTACGTAGACCGTGCAAGCGCTTTGTTTTTAACGCAGCAGATTTTCTTAATGAGACCAATTTCGAATTCATTTCTGTCCCGCTGTTCCGTCCGACATTGTTTTGGTAAGTGGTTAGTTTTGAATAAATGTTTGTAAAAGCACACTCTGTGTTCAAATTAATGGGCGAAGTCGTCCAAACGTTCTCATCGGCGGGATAATGTTCCTACTTATGTTTTTTCATCGGCGACCTAGCTGTCACGATGATGCTGAATTATGAAAACGAGTTGCAGTAAAGCTCGGTTGTTTTTTCTCTGCAGAAACCTTACAGCAGACTTGTGCTTGGTTCCCCGGTTGTGGTTTTGAACAAACACCCTGCCTGCTTGCCTTGAGCTAGCATTGAAAAGTAATTACGCTAAAGCTACGTACTATCTTTTACACTGCTGATTCTATCAGTGCACAGTAAATTGAGGGGTGGTCTTTAGCTCTGTCATCTATCTTTCTTTCATTTCGCTCGTTGTTATTGTTCTATCTGTCAAACTCAGTCCTCAAATCCCCATGAGGTATAGATCGAGTTTCCTGATTGGTTCATTGTTGGACCGAGGTCGCACAGAGCGACTACCGACGTCAGTCGTCCTGCTGAGACGTGCTCTCTGATTGGTCAAGACAAATGAGGTCTGTCACGAGGCCCCACCAGATTCATCAACTTAGATTAATAGAGATTAATGAATAATAATCGAAGTCTACACTATACTACTGGGAGGCATAAAGCGAACTGGTTGACTCGCAGCTCGCAGTTGGTCGCAGGCCTCGGAGACATTTTCTTTGTAGCCTACCGCATTTTTCGGAGATCCTTTGAGCTGACCCTGTCAGGGCTTTAACACTTGCACTAGAGTAGACTGTAATGCAACTTCACCTAAAACAGCTTCGTTTTGGAAGCAAAAAAGGAGAGGAGAGAAAAGAACTTGAGTGATATTTGGAAAGTGAAAACATGCCACCACTTGTGCATGAACGAATTGGCAGAGTGGAAATTGGTATCTATCCGATTAATGAAAAAAATACCGTGGAATTACAAATTTCCAAAACGGTTTCACTGACTTCTTCCGCACCCTTCATTCATCACATGAAGCCAAACTAATGTTACAAACCAACTGTTCTTTATCGAGTCGTTCTTTATTGAGTCAAGTCGTTAATTTTGAATTTACATTGAAGGTGGATCGCCATGCATGTACCCCTGTAGTCCGCTGACATACAATAGCAAAACGGCCTCAAAGCCACTGAGACTGTGACTGCTTTCATAATTTCTAAAAAGAGGCTCAATCGTCAACTTGAGGTTGTTTTCTATAATGCTATGACAGGCTCGTCGGCATTGCTGACCATGACATCCCCGCGCATCCTGCTTACATTGAACAGCAACAGAACCTTTAGAATGCACTGGGCACGCTTCGACAAGCAAGGTGATGGACTTTCTCTCGAAGATAAAGAAAAGACACAGTTTGGCACGCAGACTACATGGTATTAATATGTCACACACAAGACTAATATGTATTCGAGGAAATACAATAAAAGAGCATAAAATGATGGTTAAACTGAAATTTCTCAACGACGTGTATCAAATGGGCCAGTCTCATTTTCCAAATTGATACATGTCCTTTTACTTGTGGTATTGGGGAATAAATTGCACAGACAGTTGTAAAGTCGTGTGGTATGAAGTGGGCCAATAGGTTCCTAATTCCTGTGTGTTGGGTGTGAGTACAAAAGAGTGTGAGTGTGTTCCAGCTCATTTTATGAGGAAACTGGCAACGACTCCCATGTACACTACTTGCATGAACAGATTTGTGTAAAAACAGACAACGCACAAACTTGTGATAACACGGCTGAGTGGGCAACAAACTGCCAGAGTAAAAATATTTAAAATAAAACAAAGGTATTTGAGTGGTAGAAAAGAAAAATACAAAAACAGTAGAAATGGTAGAATAATGTATATGAGAAGCATAAAGCAATGGGATTTTTAATATGGAAAGCTGGTTTGCCACAAGTTACCTGTTCCGGTATTGCGGCACTGTGATGCTGGGGGTGCTTAGGGCACCAGGACACCTTAACCCGGGCCTGCCTTTACCTGACAATGTATTTTGGGTTGATTAAAATAAGAGCTTTTTATATTAACTAAATATTCTAGCTTGATTTGACTTTGGGTTTAAAAAATCGTAACCCATTTAAGAAGTCATCTTGGGTCCATTTCACAAAGGATAAAAAATGCTAAGGTTAAGTCAGACATTTGCTGTATACCTGTGGACTACATAGTATTTATTACAGTCAAGGTACCGGCACATGTAGACTCAAATGTTCGAACTTCAGATTTTAACTTTTTTGTGAACCCACCCTGTTTTTGGTTCTCGAAGTCTACCGAGTTCGGACAGACATTTATTGCATTTTAAGGAAATATACATGTAAAAAACTCTAAGGCTCCATTTTAATAGACATCATCGGTGCACATGGATCGACCTCTGCAGGGACTCTCGCTAAGTGGAATCAGCTTAACTGAATGACATGCCTCCTCTTGTTTCCAAAGTACTTGTATAATCACCAGCTTTTTTTCTGTATTATACTTAACGCTAAGAGGAGGCGTGACATTTAATTAAGCTGATTGCAGTCAGCAAGAGTCCCCGCAGAGTTGGGTCGATCCACGTAGAGCGATGGTGTCAATCTAAATGGGGCCTTACAGAGTGCATGTAGATAATGATCTCTCTGTGTTTTCGTAATGGTCATATAAAAGTATATCTTACATAAAAAAATGAAGTTTTCATGAAGGAAGACAATGATAATGATTAGCGTGACGTCAGCAGTGACTTTTCTATTAGACAATGACGACTCTGTATATTTTGGAACCTGAACCATAGGCTCAATTTATAAAAATTAATGATTAGAATTAAGTAAAGAACGATGCAACTGACCTTTTATAATTTTTTTATAAGTGACATGATTTTTTTTTTTCTCATATGTTACAGGCCCGTAAGTATTAATCAGGGATGTGAGAGCACCTGCAAAATCGCAACATGATTGAAAGCTGTCTAAGATACAATTATGTCTACATGTACTAGTATATATAATTGGGAAACCAAATTTCCAAATCTATATAAAATGTCGCATCAATCGTGGTATACTGTTTCTTGAAAAGAAACTGCTCGTTGCGGCTAAAATAATGCCATATTTACTTATTTTGGTAATACGATCCGGTATATTTATAAATATTTGATATACGATGATGAATTAACCTATCGAAATTGTTACAATGAATTGATTCCAGTGAACAGATGTGGTAAATAATCAGGTTAAATATTGTCGTCTGATTTCCGAGTACAGCATCGATGTATCCAGAGAGAGAGAGAGAGAGAGAGAGAGAGAGAGAGAGAGAGTGAGAGATTTCCTTTGAGATAAGCACGAAGGTAATTGCCACTTTGAAACCAGGCGAGAAATGAGAACAGCATTATGAAGCGTGCCTAATCTTTCCTAACGCCGAGAAGAAAGGAGAGAAAAGTGAAAAGATGAGGTTCACTAGCGGGTTAATGGACAAGATGCTATCTCGCGTGTTGTCGGAGAAGTTAAAGGGGTGTATTTTATCAACTTTTGTGGCGTTGGCTCGATGATGGATGGTGGTGGGGTAGGGTGTGGACGCTAGCAGTGTTGTTAACGTGGTCAACTTTTAGCCCCCAAAAATAAATTGACCACATAAGCAGACGCGAATGGAATACTATTATTATTATTGTTATTCCCATCTGCTATTAAGACAAACACAACTATACATTATCACAAAAGAAGATTGATAAGAGAATTAAAGGATTAGAAAAAATGAGTATTATTAAAAGAAATAGATAAGCACCAAAATATATTATTTCTTTATTAAAGATCACCCCCAATTCAAATACTATAACAGTAATAATCATGAATTCAGAAGAGAACAGTTAAAAGAGCCTTTACGGGAAATGAACTGTTTTAGTTTCTTATATTGCTAACTTTAAAAAATTGGTGTTAATACAGTTAATGATAAATTCATCGTCGCGGGAACTCTATATAATAGTCTTCCGAGTGGATGATAAAAACTGGTTTAGTTTTGTAATACCAGGCTCTAGTGCTCAGAGTTAATAAAATATAATATATATAAATAAATAAATAAAGAAAAACAGACAAATGAACAAACAAACAAACAAACAAGTAAATAACATAACATAACAAATAAATTGTCAGACAGATATATCAGTAACAAAGTTGCCCAGTTTGCAATCACTGATGATGATAAGCACATACCAGTTTTTCTCCTAAAAACTCGAATAGTCTTTAACTGAGCATTTTATCTTTTAAAAGTATTTAATCATTGTCAGAGGAGGAGAGACGCATGACCGTGAGCTCCGACGTTATCGCTGCGACATACAGTCAATCACGGAATCGGACCTCCAACTAATTAACTGAAAAGATGAAATTTAACGAATTTGAAACTGCGGCCCCGCCTCCCTAATCTACCGGGATTTCCGAAAGTTTTTTGCTTTGCCTTCCCAGGTCGGCGCCCTGCTCCCTTTCTCATTCATCTTTCATTGCATCAGAGGACAACTCTCGTACTTTATATAGAATCCGATAAACACACAGCTTTGGGATTGGGGAATTTTGTCATTAAATCATTTAGCGGGTTGTTTATCGCATTTGACGCAAGAAACAATTGTTTCACATCGAAATTAGATGGTATGTTTTTTTTTTTGGTTAATACTACGTATATTAATTTTAGAATAATTTTAGTATACAATACAGCCAAGAAATTCAAAAGAAAATGAAAAAATCAATGCACTAGGATGAAAGGGAAGGCAGTATTGAGGAAATCGGACATTTGATTGCGGATTACATCGTAAGTCAATTATATCGGGCCTATTTATTAAGGCCTGATATGTAATTTCCACTGAACGACTTCTGTCATCAATGATATCTTAGTAAACTAATCAAGAATAATAAGCCATATAATTCATAATGGATTAATGGGAAATTAAAGGCTGTAATGAGCCGAATGGAGCTAATTTTGGCACCGTTAATTCATTTGCCACCAAATTAGCAGCAAGTTACCTGCGGTGCCGGGAGTATAATATTTCTCTTATTATCATCAAATCAGATCCAATAAAAGTCAAGTATCTTGTTAGTCACTATGAGGTCTTGGTGGCTTGTTTTCTGGGAGTATATTCTAACGTCTAGCTATCATCTAAGAGATGCCACATGGGAACGTGTAGCATTCATAAACACCAGTAATTATATTGTTTAGTGTTCTGAATTACGACGTCAAAAATATCGTCCAGTTTACCGAGTAAGAGTCAGCCCTCTTCTTTGCCCTTTTTTTTTTTTTTTTTTTTTTTTTTGGGGGGGGGGGGGC
>NW_019775485.1:305114-331651 GCF_001039355.2 Lingula anatina | reverse complement strand
GCTATTTGAATACTTGCATCTTCAACCAGCACCCCATTTCGTTGGCGTTACAGGACAGCGCATTTTGGGTAGAGGGGAAAGCGTTCTTAGCCACCAGGCCCAGAGGAGAAAAAGGTGTGTCAATACATTAACCCACCCTACCAACTATATTGCCACCCAGCCTATTCAGACTGCCAGTAGTTCAACTGTGAATGTGTCAGTCATTGTATTATCGTGTTTGCCTCCGTGATTACCAATTTGTAGTGCATTTGGTGTGTGGTTAATTAAGTATTTACTCACCAGTATGTAATATTAAATACTCCATTAGATAGAAAAACTACAGTAAAAAATGCAAAAGAGTCGAGTTTGAAGATGTTTTATTTTTTTAAGTAAACTTATTTGATCGTTTTATGTTACCAGTCCCTTTACATGCGCAGAAGTAAGAACAATGACCAATAATCAGTTCTTGAATTTTTATTAAAAGTGGAATAAATTTAAACCTTCCTTCCCTCTTTGAGACGGCGAACTATTCATTTTGAAGCACAAGACCAGCCTTTGGACTAAACTCATTTTTATCTAATTTTGTCTACTTATTAATTATTGGTTGTTTCTAAAAACACATTTTAATTACTGGTATTTGTGTATAACATTTCTATTAGACTTAAAGATACTTAGGTGTCTTGCAAATTAAACTAACAGTCCATATGCATGAAATGCAGGATTCAATACCCAAATAGTACTGGGGCATATCCCCGTGCTTCCCAGATCACTCAAAAACATAGAGAACTGGCCTGTTTCCTCCTCAACCAATATACAAAGTATCCACTAACTTTTCACCGCCGCTTTCACACCTTGTGGCTGAAAATCCTATTAAACCTCTACGCATTCTATTGTTCGCGCGAGAGTATCACCGCTTAAATGGCCTGAATCCCCTGTTTTCAAAGCTATGATCCCCATCGCGTTTTGCATTGTGAAATTACGAAGGGTTTAAGTATCAACAATTAAAGCGCTGCTCTGCGATATTATCATTTCTATAACGCTATATCAGATCCTCGGCCCTGCATCGCGGCGCGCCATTGTGAAATTGACAGCTTGCGGTGACATCAAAGGGAGTTAATTACAGGTGAATGAAATTGACACCGGGACAGCACAGGTAGGTCGTTGGGGGAGCTAACGGAGCTTTTCATAGCACAGGTGTGCTCAATAACACCTCCTAAATTAAATTCAGATTTAAGTGTATTCAGAGGGAGTTGTGAATAACGTGAGAGGATTTATCTAAATCGATTAAGTGACTTTCCCTCCACGTGGTGGACAGTAAGTTATTTATAAGGAAGCGATATTTCCGTCCTGCAATAAAAACAATGCTTAACATATTTGCTTCAAGCACTTGTTGTTCTATCTGACAAACCAAGCATGAAAAGAGTTGTACGGGTAATGTTGAATGTTACCATCTCCTGTTCCACTTGACCGGTGACGTAACACACAAGAGGTTATGCTAGTGAAATGATGAGGTGATCTATCCTTATAATACAGTGATAGAAAGATAATGACTGTCAGTACATTAAACACCTGGCAGTTAGTAGAGAGTGAATGAAATTCACAACAAACCACGTTTTATTCTAGTTTCTCATTTTCTAATCTATCGCCACGTTTTTCCGTCTGAGTGATCAACAGTTATAAATCTTCATTACAATCTGAAAATGTGACAGAAAAATAAATCGTTCGTAGAGACCAAAAGTGTTTTGTACTTATGTGGAATGACAAGTCAGCCACGTGGTAGAGACAATTTGTAGGAGGGTAGAAATGGTGTCTGAAAAGTACAAAACACTTTTTGCCACTTTTTACCACTTTTGTCACTTTTTGCCACTTTTTACCACGATTTACCTTTTTATCGTCTTTACACAAGATAAAAAATATTTAACAGTATTTGAAAAAAGTTTATCATTTTGTTTTTATCATCATTCTTGGGAATCAAAATTGGATTTCACATACTAAAGATACGTTCATGGAAGTTTGTTAAAGATATGACACGACTTTTAATAATGAAAAGGTAGCTACATGTATGTTAAGATGACTGAGAAAATAACAGATAACATTTTTAAAAACATCAGTTTCTTGTTTTTGAGAAATCATTTTTTCTTTTGTGATTATTTTCTCTCGATCACTCATTTTTTTTTTTTTTTTTTTTTTTTGTATATTAGAGTCTGCAGCGTAAGTCACTGTTTGTAAGCCAACCGCTAATAAAGTTTTGTTTGTACCAGTAAATTATTCAGAATGTGTAAATTTAGTGGTCCGACATGGCCATTAGGCTTTTTCTATAACTTTTCAAAAGAGCTGTCGGTTTGATTTATCTTGTTTTTTGAAATATCACTGTTACACGATGATTCGAAAATAAACATCTGACAAAATGAATTTCTTGTTATTATCTATACTAATGTAATGTCCAGTCTTACTGAAATTTTTATTCGGACCAGTGAATCCTGATACGGACTAGACGTTTTAAGGAAAGTAGCGGTCCGAATGGCCAGTAAGTCGAAAAGTTTATGGCACAGTCTGATACAAACTTTAAAAGATGAAAAACATGGTGATATACAAAGTAACGGTGTTGCAGAATGATTTAGACCATATTAAAAAACAGAGCAATAGCTCTAGGTTTGGATCAGTGATTTACATTTGCATGGACCTTGACAAAATAATTATTGTGACAGAGCCATCATGTTATCATGTTTTGTTTTTCAGCTGCAACACCGAGATGACAACTGTATTACTTCCTTCCCTTTATTTGCCATTAATGCTTTTGTAAATGATAGTGGTAATTTCAATTTTTGTAGCTGTTGACATGTTTAAGCATAGTGATGGTGGTAGATCGCGCCACATTTAGCACATTCAGTGGTATTTGTCTTTTTATTTTAATACTATGTTTCGTATTGCTTAAAAGGTGATTTCTCGAAGTATCTCAATTCTTTTTCTCTGTAAATTTGGTTGAAATAGTTAAAGCATAAGGCATTACGCAAAAAATGCGATGTCAGGCGTCTTTACGTTGGTACACCGGTACGTCTGTATAAAGGCGCGATAAGCAAAAAAAAAAAAAAAAAAAAAAAAAAATCTATGACGAACAAGGTTAAACTGTTCAAAGCTTTATTAATAAATCTTCCTGGAAAATTATATGATTTTACATTGGTCAATTAAAAAAAAAGATTGTGGAGGACGACCTAATTCTGTGAATATACTCGCAGAGACCTTAGTTTCACATACTGTGGATATCCAAGGGTTATTATTTATTTAAAAAATTATAAACTCTCTCCAACCTGTTTGCGGGATTATTGAAAATCAACCACTATTATCAACATGGCTTATCAGTATTTAAATATCTGATATATGTTTTGCACACATATATATATAAGCTGGTAAAGAGGAGAGATCTCAGGATGATTCCCATTCCCACAGAACAAAAACTTTTATATACGGAAACATCATACCTATGATATAATATAATAGTAAAATATGACTCAAGTTAATTTTCTGTTCATATACAGTACTCTTTTCCTTATTATTAATTGCACCCTGGATGGTTAAAAGCAATATGTTTCTGTGCAAATATATATAGCTTGGTACATAGTTATTATGTGCTGTTGGTGTTGTAGATCTAGAATCATTTCCGTTCGAACTTCACAGCTATTATAACCATTGATACAGGTAGGGAATAATTATAAATCCAGAAAAAGTTCAACAATTGTTTGATTGTGTTGGGTGAGACAGAAAACGCATTGCGTCACATCTGGCTAAACAGGAGGTCGTAACTTACCTGTATATGAACAGAGATCGCGTTGATGACAAGAGTGTCATTAACGGTAAAAGAGAGATCACACGATTGTCTTCAGTGTATTTTTCTTTTAAGCTACGCAGCAACATTAGCCCATCCGTTCCATACGAGTCCATGGGATAAGACTGAAAGAAAAGGCAACCCTAGCATACCGGTAGCACGCGAGCGCGCAATAAATTGTCGTCTGAAGAGTATGTAAATAACGTGCTGCATTTGTTGGCTTTACAAGCCTAACAATCTAGTGGCAGCGTTGACCCTTTAGATGTCACAATCACAGTTGACACAGTCACATTCGGGGGAGAGTGGATCCCCGGTACACTCGAAGGTCTGAGGATTGCATCCTTCACAAGTGCATGTCCAACCATTGACTCCTGAAAAAAATAAATTGGAAATGAAATCTTAAAATGAAGTGACACTGAGAACCAATTGAGATGTGTGGCAGGTGCGCTTTCAACTGACCTTTCAAAATTTACACTTTTAAGGAAATCTCCAATTTCGCCAAATGATATATATCAAGCATTTCGAATCATGATGCAATTTATGCAAATAGATAATATACACGGCAATAGGTATAATTTGTGAAACCGGTAGATAAATACATGTAATAAAGATGTCAGGTTATAAACGCAACTTTTACGCTTAACTTTATGGAAATATTACTAAAATCTGACTTACTTTTTTGGCAGAATTTCCCAGTGAAATTTGGTGGACAAACACAAGAAAAGGTTTCGCCTTGTCCATCTGCACAGATGCCTCCGTTTTCGCAGGGCATTAAGGCGCACATGTCCTCATCCGGGTATTCAGTGGAAAAGGAAGTGGTGTTTGGTGCTGATGTTGTAGTGATGACTTCCGTTGTGTTTGGTGTGAGTGGAGTTGTTTTCACTGTGAAGCCTGTTAGCCAGGGAGAGGTTGTGTGTTTTGAAGAAGGGGTCTCGTACGGAGTGGGATCCGTCGTGTCTTGCGGTTCGTCTGATGTGTTTGCAGGGGATTTCGAGGGAGGAGAAGTTTCTGGGCCTGGTGGGGGATTTGTTCCGTCTGGTGGGATGTTGGTAATTCTTGTGGGTTCTATTGTGACAGTTGGGGTCGATGTTATTGAAGGGGTTGACTGCGTGGAAGAATCTGTCATAGACGACGTGGAACTTATTGTTGCTGATGGTGTTTCAGCCATACTTGTAATTTCTGTTGCCCAGGAAGAAGGCGATATTATTGAATAGGTCGACTGGATAGAAGAATCTGTCATAGTCGATGTGGAACTTGTTATTGCTGGCGTGGATTCAGTCATAGTAGGGGGTTGGGTTGTTACAGTTGGGGTGGATGTTATTGTAGGGGTTGACTGAGTGGAAGAATCTACCATAGTTGATGGGGAACTCGTTGTTGGTAGTGTTGAAGGTTCTGTTGTGGAAGATGGGCGCGGGGTTGTTGGTCTCAGAGGAGTTGTAGGTTCTTCTGTCGGTGGGGTAGGCGTAGTCTTTGATGGTCCATTACATTTGATTATATTGGATGCGAAACATTTTCTGAAAAATGAAACCGTCCCTTATTATATAATGAAAAAAGTATATCCTGTAAGTTTCATTTACGCAAAATATAGATATAACATTTAATCCGCAGCTTGACAAAAAACTACAAAAAATTAATTTAGCGGCGCTGAAATGTGGGTTACGTTTATAAAATAAATAAGTTCGAAAATATATTAAAAGATAGTGCTTAAAGAATAGTCGAGCATAATTTTATCTGCATAACTTTATTCTTTAACTTGCTGGTCAAGGATATATTATCGAACTCGCTCAAGCGGTCACGAGACCATGTGGAACAGATTAGTTCGTTCTATCTCAACCAGCTTTCTTAGCCACTGGTCAGCGGGCAACATTAATGAGACGAGTGGGCGTAAAACAGAGGCCCATCTGACAGGAATGGTAGACCTAGAAATGAAAGTCCAGGTCCCATATGATTAGTACAGGCCCCCGTTTCACAAAAAAACTTAAGTCGGTTTCCCTGACTTAGGGCTTGGTTACCAACGTAATTACGTCGTTACGTCACTAAGTCCCGTTTCACAAAGAATCTAAAAGGTCGCTTACGTCGTTTTTTTCTTAGCTGTAAGTCGACGATGTCAAGCCTCCTCGGGAGGAGACTTAAGTCGGCAAGCTCAACTAAAACTCGGTAAATGAGAGCATAAACAACAAAAATTTGGAAAGAACATACCTCCTTCGAGATATTTGTATTATAATATCCATGAATAGCACTGACATTTATGGAATATTGAAATAAAAAATAAAATTCCACTTTACCCAGCCGATCGCGTGTTTGTTTATGTTTTTGNGACAATGTAATTGCAGATGCACTTTCTCGATCATGTAGTTAAGTTTTGTTTAAAAAAAAAGTTGTCATAGATTCCAACTTTTCCCTTTAAGGAGGGAGGTGTGACGTTATTAAGTGCGGGACTGATTGGAGTGCGGGATGTTGGTGAACGCAAAACGTGCGTGTGAACAGTCTGGACCTTGACAGTGAAAAACTGTATTTGAGATGCTGGAGAACGCAGCATGTGCGTGTGAACAGTCTGGACTTTGACAGTGAAAACTGTATTTAAGACACTGGAGAACACAACACGTGAGTGTGAACAGTTTGAACTTTGACAGTGGAAAAACTGTATTTTAGGACCTGGACTATTTGAAGCCTAACTTAACTCACTATGAAAGGCAGCAGCACAGAATCTCAGCCTCAAGTGGAAAACGGCGCTTCGATAAAGGCAGTTGAACAGATATGGACATAGAATATTATTTTCATAGTTGATACACTGTTGTTTGTGTGTTTTTTTATGTGCGGGCCGTGTTGGACCGTAACAACATAATCCAATGAAACAAACCAATCCTTTAATCAGGCGAAATGGTTGCAGCAAGGTACTGTTATTCAGCAAAATGTCTCACATATAGAGAAAGTAGATATGTTAAGATAGTTATAGAGACGTGAGCTTACAACGACAACACCAGAGTAGTGATCGCGCTCGGTCTCCCTGGATATCTATTGAATATTGAACATCGGCGTCTCATCACAGTCCGTTGATTCTCCTAAAATAAGTGTACTAGTATAGTACCGATATTTCGCCAGTACTATAAATGAAGAACATACATCTTTTGGGGGCCTAAAAGATTTATTCGTATATTCTTATTTTCCAGTTACAATGCATTCTCTTTTATCCTATAGATCATCATTCCAATGTCATGATGTATCACAAAGTCTTTCTCCTACATTACCTTATTTGGTAATGTAATAATTCCTCAGCTCTTACACAATGTCTATGATTATCCCTTTTTCCATAACTTTCCATCATTACGTCATTACCCAAAATATAATCATTCTCTTATTAGGCAATGGTATGTTACTTGACCTTAGGTCGCCATTTCTATTAATACAGATTTTTCATTGTATCATCCTGAAGGAATGATAACTATACTCCCTTATTCTTTTGTTATTATTGAACAACACATGCACTCTTTAACTCTCTTACTTACACTGTTTAACCTCTTAACAAATGTATATTGTATCAATTATGAAAGGTACAATGTATTCATTACAATCACAACTTTGTATCTGTACTTTTAATCATTTTCATTACGATATACACCCTCTCTTCAAATAAATTCGTCCTCGAATTCCCCCTTTTTTTTATTACGATATACATTCTCTCTATTTTATTGAATGTAGAAGCACAAGCATTGCATAACTAAAAAAAACTATTTAAAAAGTTTAAAATAATGTCATTAGACTTAATAATATGGTATAATATAGATATATATAGTTATTTAGTTGACATGAAACAATGAATATATTAGAAAGGATAAATAATACTAATCAAATTTTGCGATACGCGTGGATGCGTAATGTGTTTTCCTTTATTGTCTTCAATGTGCGGCCCAAGAATACACATGCTCAACTTTATTAATAATTTGTGTAATTTTAACATGTAATTCTCTTATTATGGCTCTGACACATTTTTATAATATCTTCTTAAATACACTACGTTGGATTATAGGGTCATGACTCCTTTTCGAATATACAGCCATCATCACCAACATTGTGACCAGCACATTGTCCGTGGTGAAAATCTGCATTTCGTTTGTTATTATCATCCATACTGTAGTGTTTTCCTTTATGGTTGTGAATAACCACTATTTATAATACATTTACGTACATCCACAATTTGTTGATATTCAAAAACAATAATTCCTTTCAAATTTTATATTTGTTGTTCCATGTCATCTTGCTTTCTAAAATAGAAATTAGTTCCACTACATTAATTTGCATGCAATTTAGTGTACTGCTAATTATATATCGTTATAAAGTGTATAAAGTCTAAGGTAACAACAATATACTTACATGTATATTATTTAATAGTAATTCTTAATATATTACACAATATGTTAATGGCATTTAAATCATTAACCATTTGTCAAGTATATAAATTTTTTTTTTATAATTTGAATGATTAAATTAAAGTTCATTCAATGAAAATGATGTTTATTCTGCATCATTTACAACAAAATAAACGTATAGTCCGTGTTTGTGACTATTCTTGTGAATAAATGTCCACAGTTTCCTGTATATTCACTAATATTCAATTGGAAATCTCCACTAATATTTCCATTATAAATCATTCATAAATGTCAATCAAATATGAAATTATGTCATATTCATTCACTGAATAATTCATTGTGACAATATTAATAATATGATATACGTATATGTATATACATTAAAAGTCAATGTTCATTTGTTCCAACATTTTGTCTCTGGAACAGAGTTCATTATATTTCATGTAAAATCAGTTCATCTCATTTCAATGTCATATGTCCATCTGAATTTATTAATTAATGGTACATTCCATACCTTTAAACACATTTAACATAAAAAAATATTTCTAAATACAAACTGTCGTACACACATCATTAATGCAATTGCTATGCTCCATAATTTTACTATGCCGTTCTTTTAAAATTTGATGGTTTGAAAATATCAAGTTATATTTAAGATTCTAAGTTCGATCCGGTGCACGTTGGTGGACAATATCGAATGTAGGATAACATTCCAGCATGTTTAATGGCTAAAAATTTGTAAAATTCGCGATCAATAATTTTGTTTAATTGTATTGCTTTTATAAACGAAATCGGAACACGTGCTGGTAGTTGTATTGTCTGACCAGTTACGTAGTTTGTTATCACCAAATCATGCCAATCAATCAATAAATTTGATCTAATTTTACCTTCAATTTGTAAAATATCAGAGATCTGCGTCATATGAAAATGCCAGGAATGAGGACTTCCATTCAGCTGAATAATAGGAATAGTAATGCATCGTTGGTCATTGGCAATTTCTAAAATAAGAAGTGCCTTGTGGAAGATGCATAATTTCTTAATAATTTTATCTCGTATCCAAACTATAGCCAAAATTACACAAACACATGCAATTAGAAATGTTATGAAGGAATATGGATCATCACAAGTTGTTTGTACTTCATAATTAATTTTTGTAGTTGTACCCAATATCCATGTTGGTACAGTTGGCATCGCTTCACCTGTATTAACATTTTTAAGGGTCATCACTGTTAGCGTTAAAATGCGAATCTTGATACATAAGTAGATCACAACGAGCATAATCGCACTCGAAACTGCTAAGGANCCCTCTCTCTCTCTCTCTCTCTCTCTCTCTCTATATATATATATATATATATATATATATATATATATAACAAGCTTAAGTGTGGTACAGAGTGCTCAACAGTCCGGTGCTCAACAGGCCTTTGTGGTGGGCAATTTAATTTGAGATATAATAATCACACTAAGTCATTTAGGGAAAAAAATATGCTGTAGAAAGTTATCTAAATACATTTGGAAATTAAAAGAAAGTAACACTCAGTATTACATTAGACGGGACGTCATAAAAAATCAGCGCCACAAAGGAGAAATCAGCACCTATGCAATCTTTGCCTGGACGAAAAACCGTTGATAATGATAACACCAGATACTCTAAATAAAAGAACTAAAATAATTACCATGTGTCGGCAAGAAAGGAAGTGAATAGGATAGAATACTTGCAAAATGTGCAATTTATCGTTGAATATGTACTTTCTTAATGTTAATATCAAATGACAAAGAGCGCCTACTGCTTTATCCGATAAAAGAAAAGTTTTTGATTTATTTTACTTTAAATTGAACTGGAATCGTACTCTCATTTTACCTATGCTGCAATATGTACTTCCATCAACTTGTTAACAATTTTCGTGAAACTTAAAGCGCATGCGTGCTTACCTTAACCTTCCCTAGGGTTACTGGAAACGTTGCCTTGAATCTTTTTCCCGCTGTGAATGTCGTTCTCTTCTGTCTTGCATGTCTATCTGTCGTGATACCCGTGCTCGCCACAGTCACCTCCCCGCCTTCAATGGATTCCACAGGAGAAACTTCAAAGAAGTTGTAGCCATCTTTCTGGAAACTTTGGAGTACCTTAGTGAAACCAAATAAATATATCTGTATGTAAAGCGAGGTCATATTTTAAAAAAAATCAGAATAATACATATTATTGTATATTAATCATAAGTTTAAACGTACTGTACAGGCAACAGGCAAACAAGACAGTGACTTTGGTTTGAACAACGCTTTTCCAAATTGGGAACATGAAAGAGTTAAAGACTGAAAATACAAATCTTTGTGGAGATTGCCGAAAAAATCGTTTTATCAGTCCTTCCGCGGCAAAAAAAAAAAAAAAAAAAAAAAAAAAAAAAAATTCTAGGCATGCTCCCTAACCTGCAGGAAAAATGTAACGCTTTTGTATTTAAAAATAATTTTAACTAATTATTAAAACAGCATTACAAATGGCAGATGTGACACCTTTTACAGGCTACTGTCCAGAGTTAAAACGAAATCCCCTCATGCCAGAGTTATAAGGTACAGCAACTAGAGTGAAGGTCTACCTTTGCAGCAAACTCTTGTGAGGGTCTTCCAGGTATAACGCTACCAACTGAAACTGATCGTGGAGTCCGTCTCTGGAACATTTGAAGGCCCGGGATTCCATCTCCACCAACGCAAGAGGTATATTGTAAGCCTCTCCGAATTTCATTAATCCTAAATAAAGTTATATCAAAATAGGTTTACCAGTGCTGCAAACAATTATTTGGCATAATTAAATGCATATTTATGGTCATATAATATAACAAATTTAGGAATAAACTCCAGGAAAATATATGGGTGTCACATGTTGTGGCAATTACAGGACTTGGCAAAGGTGTTGTTTCCATAGATAAGCCCATGGGTTGCCGCCAAAGTCAATAAAATTACAGCTCAAGACAACTCGGTGGGAACGTACATATACATGTAGGCTATCCCGTATACCGTCAAATATACCGACCAGAACGAAGAGTATACACAGGCATAGCAATAAAAATTCGTACCGAAATACATCTGATGAGTCTTCTAGGTTTCCACATAACAATAATTCGGTGTGGACGAACTTCGTTCTCCACGGGGAAGGGATGGTCACAATTTCTGTCACTTTTTCCAGAAAACCGCCGCTAGAACTGCCCACCAATACGTCATCTACATTGATGTGGTCACTCTCTCTTCGCGGAATCACCAAGTAAAAAGTCACGTGCGATGTCTCGTTTTCGCCCTGGTAAACATGCCCTGCGCATTTCCAAACTTTACTTCTACCTAATAATAGAAAGATTTAAAATAGGTACAAACGCACATTCAGATGAAGAATGTCTAATTTTGATAACAACATGTAAGCAACCAAAAACGTTTGTGCCCACTTGTATGAAAAAACAGTTACACGCGTAGCAGTAAGTTGGAGGTTTATCTGCTTTTTCACATAATATAATAACAACAAACATTAACAACGTCAACCATACCTCTCAATTTAACAACCGTGGTGTTACCAGAGACCAAACCATTCCGTGAGGTAAGAGTTTTGATCAAGTTCGAATCAGGAACGATCTCTTGGGACTCTGGTCTTTCGATCTCCTCTGTTTCTTGGGACGGTTCAGAGATATTAACTTGTTCAAACACGTCATCTAGTTCCGCGATCTTTCCCAAAAATACGCCGTATGTCCCTGAAATCATAACACCATACAAGAATTACGTAATGAAACAAGCAACAAAATAAAGAGAGAGAGAGAGAGAGAGAGAGAGAGAGAGAGAGAGAGAGAGATGGTTAATTCAATTAGTAGTTGGTCACTGAAGCGTACAATAGTCCCCATAACCTTCCCTAATGCGAATGCGTTCATGTAATATGTACCCTGGTACCTGCATTCTCACGTATCATAAAGCACTTTAGTATTCTTTCGTATAACACCCTATTGAGCTTTATTATGGAACTCACTCGATCTCTTTTCTCAACTGCAAAGTCCCAGGATATTAACGTTGATAAACTAAGAGCAGTTTTAAAATATTTTATAATATTATAATATTAAAATATTTCGCATGTCAACTGTGTCAAATCTTATTTTAAAAATTGTCATCGGCGTTTACAGCGTTTGTACGAATATCTTAATCCATCTAGGTAAAACAATATCAGGGATATTAGTTTTGTTCACACTAGGTCACAGCAAACCGATTTCGAGTCAGTTAAAATGGTGTCATCGATCCTTGCAATTATGACTGAACTCCCGTGTTGCACCTGAACTGTGGCTACGTTAACAATCCCAGTGTTCCAAATCATTCAAAGTTTGTGTCATTTTGTATTGAGTTAAGGAAAAACACCGTCTTCACACCAATGTCCTCCGCGCCATTCAGACCGAACCATTTTCGGTCTCTCTGAGCCAGGTATGAACGTTCCCATGCCACATAATCCAGTTTGTTTCCTCCAACCCATAAATTACAATGTCTAAGTAACCCTGAACTTTGAAAACATGTTTGTTTATGTGAGTATATGACCACAAATGTGTATTCATGTGACAACAAATTACAGTCTTGGTCGAGATGACAAGGACCACTTTCAAAATAAGTCATTCGAAAATTCGTTTCAGATCCTTGTTCGCATTATTAACAGTGTTACGACAACCAAGTGATAAATCTACTTCAGAGATAATTATATCCGAAATAGTGTAGTCAAAAAACTACTTTGTTGCTCTAACGACGTGGAAAAGTCTTTCAAAAACGTGCCCAAGGAGTCATCCGAAATGAGTGCTTCGTAATGACACGCCCAAACCGGTGTAGCGTGATAGACCCGTGCCGTGACGAAACCGTTCTGCACATGCGCATTGAGGGTAGATTGAAAGAAGTAACTTCCGGTGTGACGATGTCGTCCTAAGTAGGCGCTATGTTTGCACTGAACTATGATCTTTCAATTCATAATTCAGTGGTTTTCGTCATGAGAGAGTATGAATTTGATAATCTTATTACTACAGTATACGGGGGAATGTTGGAAGTGAGCTTTTGATCGTGACTGAACTGTTTTGCTCTGTGTGAAAAACGTGGTAGATCTAAGACTCGTAGTATAAATGTTTTCACCCTACAATGTTCTTTCAATTCAGAGTTCAGTCATTTTCATTAAAAAGAAATTGTGTGTTTGATAAAACTACAACTTTCTCTACGGGGAAATGTTGGAAATGTATGTGCAGCTACGTACTGTAAGTCAACAGACTGCTACCCCCGCGTGAATAATCCGTCAGAACGGTTTATTCACGACGACGGTTTCTTCAGGTGACACCGGTACACCCGTGCATAACCAACTCCGTCAAACAGGAAATGGTATAAACATGTCACGGCCTGGTGGCAAAACTGAATAACAAAGGACGTGCACGACTACTAATTTCCCACTAGTCATAAGCTTGATATGTGATTACATTGAAAAAATTTAAAAAGTGTTGCTGTTAAAACTTTTGAGCGTCCTTTATGTCTGTTACGTGAATCCCGAGTACGTGAGCCGACCTGGGTGGCCAAAACTCTGAAACACCTTATTATTCATAGGATGTCTTTAAAACATTTATATTTCAAAATTGACCTGGAGCTAAGACATGTCAAATTCACAGTGTGTAATTTAGCTGCAACCAGATGAATAGGCGGTATATGTAACTCGCAAACAGCTGAAAACCAGTATAGGTTCATAGTTTTCATATAAGATACTGATGAAATTCACCATGACTCGAAACTCTCTTCATAATTATTGAAAGCTAAAGCGTGTTATTGACCTAAAATTTTGTGTGAAAGACAATAAAGAGTATAGAAAATTTCCTATTCACTTTATTTTCTGCACAGCATTGGGCATTGCCCCCTCCTTAGAAAACCCTACACCTGCCCACTTATTTCTTTTGAAAATCTTTATTCCTCTTTTTGATTAGAAGGCAGTGGATGGTAGATCTTAACGTTAGAAAAAGAGATGGCAAACTTTCAAAAAAAAAAAAAAAATAGGATATACACTATAGCAATAAATCATGTTTTCTGGACCATGGTCGTCCTATATCTACTTCCTTGTCTGGACTCACCAAGTGATGCAGAGTGAGAAATCTTGTGCATCATCCCTCCTGCCTGTTTGCTGATCACGACATCATTGGGACGTACGTAACCGTTTCCATCGGGCAGGACGAAAGCTGTCGTCTGGTCGTCGGCAGCGCCATCTGACGGGCAAGCGTAGACCGTCCAGCTGGTGTTTATCAACTTGACCTCTGGCCTTAAGACCACAGAGGGGATTGCGCTGGTGCTCACACACGAGACAAAAAACTGAAATATATGGTTTATATATTATGTAATGAAACAATTTTTGATTTTATGTCTTTGTATTTATTTATGCCTACGTGGTTGTCCTACTGAGGGAGAGAAGTTACAAGATAGCGTTGTAGACACGTTTATGATATATAACTAATCAGATATCGCAGTGCCATCGTTGAAAAGATAAGTGATAAAATTGTCTTAAAAGAAAATTCTCCATGAAAAAACGTGTTTAGGAGTTATCTTCCTTCACACTCTATAAGTATGTAATTTTGCGTTTTTCTGCTTTGATGTATACTGCATGATTATAGCACGCTATTTTGAGCTTGTATTTTGAACTTGTACAAATGTCACGGACAATAAACAACTACTGACAACTTTAAATTATGTATCTACCGGTATATATATGCTTCCACGGATCAGTAGCGCGTTAGCAGTGAGAGAGAAAGAGAGACAAAAGAGAAGCAGAGAGAAAAACTTACCAACAAAGTCACGAACGAATTCATCTTTTACCGGTAGCAAAAGTGCATTAAACCATCTCACTGTTACGTAGACCAGGATACGTATAAACCACCAGAGACATCAAAATACTACTTATAAGTAACAGTGTCACTATATCCGGTTAACAGGTTTAGTTGGACTAATGATACGAAGAGCAGCATCGATGAAGTATTATCAATACTGCCTTTCTACACAGTAAACCCTTTACAACAACAACAACAACAACAATAACAATAATAATAATAATAATAATAATAATAATAATAAATCATGTATAAAACATGCTGACTATAATAGTTTTCTTATTTCGGTAGTGAGGATTGTACACTGTCGGACTATAGTGCTCTCAATCCTTCTCAGCTACATGTAATTCTCTCAAACAGTCAAGTAATGGCGTCGGTTGTCGGTGGGCAACTTATTCTTATTGGAGCTTTATTACATGTACCAATGGAACCAAACACTGCTGCCCGCAAGTTATTCATTTAATTTGTCTTCATACACCTAGAAAATCCGCGCAGCGCCTGGGATTGTCTGACAAAAGTGTCACGTGGTTAGGAAGGATTTCCAAAAACTTTGCACGTGTCAAATACCACAGTACAGCAAGCAAACTCAGAGCAATTACCCCTTCAGTTGTCGTGACTGATGTCAGAGGGACCTTTCAGGGTTTTGCCAGGGACTTGTCAAATGCCATTGCCTGAGTAGTTAGGTAAACAGTGACCAACCCTGTTACTATCGCTAAGCTTTCATCACAGAGTCACAATAGAGAACTACTTTGAAATTAAAAAAATATCTGTAATATGTAGCGAAAATATCGATCTGTGACACTTGTACAGGTAGAGGTACTCTTATCAATCTAGTACCTGGCAATTTTTCTTTTGTAAATAATTATACAAAGAATAGTTTCCTAAGGTCTTATCCTACCCATGTCTCCTTCATTTTAGGGATGGTATGAATAGGGGAATCTGTGATCACTGTTAGAGTTGAGTGGCCATTTCATAAGGGCCCCTTAACGTCTGCCTGCTTAACAGTCACAGTGGTTCCGATTCCAAGCTAGTTTATAAGTCATACTTTATTGATACAATAAGACCTGGAAGACGGAAATAAACGCGCTTGGTCGAACGGATTAGGTTTTCCTTTATGAAAATTTTCACTACTCGGTAATTATATATTTATGGTACATTGACAGAGCCGCCTTATGGTTTGTGTGTCGTGGTATTCAGGGCGGGGAAAGCCTTCCTTCTGACCAAACGTGAAGTTTTAACTCTTCATTTGTGTTCATATATTTATCCTATATTTAAATCATGTTTTAAAACGATGATGTAGTTTATTTCAATGAATGACATATTGTATCACAAGACTGTTAATTGTTATTCAGGCAAGCCCACTTGGCAGTGTCGCTTGGGTTCCGTGCTTACTTCCCTTTGAATTTTGGGCAAGGAAGACAATTTGCTTTTAAACGTAATTTGTTCACAATTTAAGATGCAACCATGAAGTTTTCGTTGATGCAGGGTGAAATAGAGAACAATACTGTACGGTGTATACACTTTTAAAAAGGTTGTTACATCTCCAATTTTATTTATGGTCACATCACACCTGTAAACCGTTATAAACAGTGTTATTTTTATTCCAGATTTCATATCTAAAATATGATATTTGGGGAAAAAACAAAGATCTGTGCACAGATCTATACTCACCTATCAAAATGTGTGTCACCCCTACCGCAATTATGGTCATTGCGACAAGGGGACCCATAGTTTTAATTGTACAACTAGGCAGTCGATCATACTGTAAATTGGGGATGTGAGTAGTTGAACATTGACCTACACGACATGATTTTCTTAATCACTTTACGCATTGCATTAGGATGACAATTTTTTGGTAGGGGAGCATATATTGTGTATCATTTATCAAAATAATATCAGAAGTGGTTATCAGAAGTGTAACTGATTATAAATCAGATCCATACTTTTCCGGCCAAAAGAACGGCTCTTTCCACCCACTAATCCCCACCCCACCCCACCCAACCCCCACCCCCACCCCCTAGGGCTTATAATGTTGAAAAGAGCAGACATCTGAATTTTTGAGACTGATATCTCCACTGAAGAGAAATTACTGATGGAAAGGGGAGTGCATTCAAAAATGTTTCAAATATTAACATTTTAAACTTAGCTTATAACTTGAAGATAGATAAAGGATGCATGTTTGCTGTTTAGTTTTTTTCCAAACTTCAAGACAGAGTAACAATAGAAGCCAGGAGACACATACATTTATGTGTGTGTGTGTGTGTGTGTGTGTGTGTGAGTGCCACGCGCCCATGATACTCCATCTTCTTATTCTCACACCTAAAAGGATTTTTTCGACTAATTTCTGACTCCTCTGGAATTAAATCTTTAGAGCGTATATTCCTTAAGTCTGTTGATTGCTTATTTTTTATATTTTTTACAGGTAAATGATAAAATCTTCTGCTTTCCGGAGACCTGTGTGGGGCGGTGTGAGAACAAGGGTCAACCAAGTAAACGCTGCGGCCTATACCACAATGAGCATCGATTATTTTAAGTTGATCTTATACATGTATATCTTAAAATCGTCTGAGCATGCACCCACAAATACAGGTACCAATAAAGTAGCCATCTGGGTAAACACCTCATTCGCCGAGTCACTTGTTATTGACCATTTTATGTTTGATACAATTTGACAAAGTTAAGTGACAGATTCACGTTTAAAATGAACTCGGTAGTGCATGCATTCCGCCATATTGAACGAATTTTAATATTTAAAGCTCTGGCCTACTAGTTTTGGATCATTGTCAGTGCAAACTGGGCGTATGACCGACTGCAGGGGTACACATTGTACTTCGAGCTTTCAATAAGAACAAAGCTTTAAAAGAGGCGTAGATTGTACATAACACTGCATTTTATATTTTAATTCTTACTACAACAATGGATGCTGTTGTAAGGGATTACTCTTGCGCAAAACTGCGCACGCAGAAAAAAAACATGCCAATTGTGGAAAGCACAAAACAACATACGTACAGTGTAGGTCTTATTGTGCAATCAAAACTTGCAGGTACAGTAAAAATTGCACGCAATCGTTGTTGGCACTCTGACAAATTATTGAGGTTTCAGTGGGAAGGATTTTGAATTTTGCATCAAATATTACTTTATTGGATATCGACATGGCTCAAATTGTAAGGGAAAAAATGCACGCGAGAAACCTTGATCCATATGATATAGATCTTACGTATCGTTTTCAAAACGTACATGGTTATGGAATTTTCACGTGTAAGGAATGCGGGGATCGGTGGACGTCTTACATGTGCTGGATAAGGATCGATCTCTCGCGTCAATATATCTGCAGAAGGTAGATACTTTGTTTTCAACTCATGCTCTCTTATTTATGTTATCCTCTCTCTCTCTCTCTCTCTCTCTCTCTCCTACCCAGGCTATTCAATTAATACCTACCGGTACAGGTATTCCATTAGATTTAAATACGTTCATTCCATTACTGAAAGTGCCATAAAAAAGAGAAACATGCAAATATTGGAGCCAAGGTCCGTTTGCTAAAATATCCGTAAATTAAATATTGTGCCCCGATGTTTTACCTATATTATTTTAATAAGTTATCATTCTTTTCGATTCTGTAAGCTGGAAACAGAAACATAGAGTCTGTGGTGGCGAGGCTGTTCCCAGGTTTTCCAGAAGTGGTCTGGAGTACTCAGTATATGATAGACTTAGTTCTGGACAGGTACTTAAAGGTATACTGTGATGAAAAAACGGGTTAAAACTATCCATTAGGTGCCCAAAAGTCATTTTTGAGTAATGAAAAAAAGTTCTTACGTTTATTTAGTTTTTAAAGCCGATTTTATGCAGGTGTGAATGTAGTTTACGATACTCCCGCGTGGTGGCGCTTTGAGGCGAGTGACGTCACTTGCGTCGAGGCTCAGAAAGCCATATTCGATTCAGCTATCCGCTTACTTACATTTACTCGATCGCTTTGTCTGAACTATTTTGTAAAAATGAACAGAGAACGAATTGAAGGATAGATACACAAAAGAAGATGAATTCCCTACGTGGTTATCATTTATTAACCAACAAAATACACCAAAACTATGTTAACAGTAAAGGTTTGGAAGCATGGCAGCGAACATAGTTTTTCACACATGCCCATCTGTCGCGTCGGCTGAACGTTCTTATCCCGACTGATAAGAGAAAGTTACCTAATACATGCAGGTGTGACAGCTAACATTATTTTTCACACCCGTGCAGTTTACAAGTGTCATTCCGGGAGAGCCAGGTCAGTGGACAAAAGGCCAAAGATATCGGACTGATAGTATCGGACACTACATTTCACACCTCTGCAACTTACCTCGCTACTTCCGCCTTACACGTGATCAGTGCAGCAGTATGTCGAGTGAAAATTTGATTCCACTATCATGTAAATATTAAAGTTTTCACTAACATAACCAAAAAATTCGACGACGTACCTCTGCTACGAACTTTTTTGGGCTCTAGAAGCTGCTCTCTTCTTCCTTTCGACGGCCGCATCATGCACACATCCTACAGGTAAGACTCTCGTCGGCAGCGCTCTGGCATTTACTGTCGCATTTTGGTACTCCGAAAAATCGAATATACTGGGTACAGCATCATCTTTTAGTTTTCTCCGTGCTTTTCCACCGCACAATTCAGCTCGCAGGTCACGTACGAAGCATTCCGGCTCGAAGTGGTCGCTACAGATCCTCGCGTGTTTTGACACTGTGCTGGGATTTTTTAACTTCAGAGAATTGAGCCAAATTTTACGTTTTGCGGCATCCGCAGGCAGGATATAATAGCAGATGTCTTTCTTATCGTCGGCACCCGGGAGCAACACAACTTTGCGGCATTTTGTTTTTCTGACACCTGGATGTTTAGTCACCTACTGCATAGTATATACTATTACTAGTACAGCTGTGGGAAGCTACTACCCAGGTTACATCACTAGAAACTGACCAATCAGAATTTTCTCATCTAAATCTCATCTTTTCTCTCTAAAACTTAAAAAGAACAATTTTTTGACGTCGATTTATAGTTTTTATACTGTAATAAAAGCAGTGAACGCTCTGTGTTCCTAGAGCACAGTAGGCCTTTAATGTTTTCTTGGAAATTGTTGTTGTTGTTTTTTTAATGCTGTATTTAACACTTTTCTTCTATATTTATTTCATCTGTTCATCTATTTATTTTAAATGTCTAAGATACTCTGTTTGGAATTTTCGTGCCAAATCGAGTTCTCCCCGAGAAAAAAAAATCAACTTCCCAATGAATCACTGCTCGACCCGTCCCAAAACGCAGATTCGATGTTTAATGCCACTTTAACTGATGGATCTGCAAATACTTGAGCAGGCGATTAGGCTGCAGTATCTGGCTGTGCATTTCAAAAGGAAATATCGCCACCAGGTCCTTTTATTAGAGGAGATAAAACGTTTTTAAAGTCTGAATTGGGAAAGATAATTTGCGTTTTAGAACACAGTATTCAGAAAAAAAAATTCTGAAACATTTTCAAGCGCAGTGTATCTCTATCTGTTTATCCATTATCCATATCTTATGGATGGCATGTTCCCTTTTCTCTGTTTGGCAAAAAAAAAAAAAAAAAAAGATATGAAGTCATGGGTCAATATAATTTTGGGACGACGTCATCGATGAATTTAAACTCGCAGAAATTAAATCACGATCTGTGCTTATTATATAATAATTTGCATTATGACGGGCAGTTGCCAGGACAGGCCCCAGGTAACGTCGCGGGACGACTTAAGAACCACGAGCACGTCCACTGTGAGAAATGTCACTGGGGAGACTGCCAGGAAAACTCGCGACAGTGCTGTATCAGGCACTAAATGCATATCCGCTGCATCATAGTGCTCTATCATACATATGAAAATGTACCACCAGCCAACGGACTCTGAGTATTATCCAATCGTTCCAAAGAGTTGTATCATACAATTTTGATTGTATACTGAGTGCGTGTATCTGGCAGTTTAGACAAACATCCAGAACGACACCCTTTAGCAGTGTAGTCACATTTTTATTACTACCTTTAATTTTACCTTTACTTTTAGAGCTGCATCATATGTTTGGTTCATTTTTATTGCAATTTGTTTGGTATTCCATTAGTAGCACACAGTGGTTTAGCTATACTACATGTACATTTAAAACATTTCCTGGAAGTTTTGGCAATTTATAAATTAATCACCAAGGCGATCTGAACACACGTTTTTGAGTGGTACATGTACGTTTCTGGCTGTTGTCAGTCTCTGGTAATGGAGAGACTGAGTGGATTTCACTCTAGTAACAATAAAAGCTAGAAATTGAGGGTTGGTATAGATATTGATTGGGTGTGCCTTAGTCATTAGGGACGAGTTGCTAAAATTTCCACCACATCTTTTTGTTAATTACAAGCTTAATGTAACCTTAACGACAGTTTGTTAACTCTGAAAAAATAATGTGCATTCCTCCATAGAAAAGCGTTCATATGCTTATTTTGTGTTAAATATGTGTACACGTGTGTGTGTGTGTGTGCACGAGTGTGCGTGTGTGCGTGTGTGTGTCTTTGTAAATAAATTTTGCATTAACCTTATTATATGACACATATTCCGATTTGTAACGACCACTGGTGTTTGATATGAAAGATATAGCCTAAAGTAGAATAATTCACTGAGCTATACCGGATGTTCACTGTTCATGATGGCAGCATATGCCTGTACATGTATGCCCTGTATAAAACGTGCGATTTTTTTTTTTTTTTTTTTTGCATACGTTTGTGTGTGTGTAGGGGATTTTTGTGTTAGTATTATTGTTATAATCCTTAGTAGATTTTCGTCTTGTTGCGTGCCATAATGCTTGTACGTACTGATCTTCAGTGAAATAAAAAGAATGAGAAAACAATTAGAAAGAGCGATTATTTATTTAACATAAAGAATCAACAGAGGAGCATAAATTAACAAAGAATCGTTTTAATGTCACAAAAACATGTCATTATTCGGGTATGTTTATTTTGAAAGTCCTTGTCTCTCAGATAAAGTATTAGCATCGTTTTTTGATTAAAAATCAGATAATCAGCAATTAAGTGCATGAAATCATGCTTCAATGGCAATGCTAACGGGGATTTTTTTTTTTGCGAAAAAGGGTCCTACATGTACCTCCAACCTAACTATGAAGCCGATAAATTAAAGCCGTTTCCGCATGTATATTAAGGCAATAAACTCGCCTCAAAAATCCCCATTTATTTATTAATTTATTTATTTATTGCGATAAGGCTGATATCAAGAAGGAGACCTTAGGTACTAGTATGTAGATACCTCAAATATCGCACGAGTGCCATCCCACGAAGTTTCGGCAAATACGGCCATGATAAACGAGAGACGAAACACATGATCATAACGAATCTTATCTGATATTCAGGTTGGGCTTCTTTGAAAGACCTTTATTTAGAAACGAAACCGAAACTTGTCGTGAAATCCCGCCATCGTGGCTACACATGCGCATTGTGATTACCACAAATATATAGTGCACCCAGTTCAGATTACATCAGATTAGCGTATAGGATTGATTAGTGGGAAAACACTCTTTATATAGCCTATATTTTCAACCCCATCTTTCTGGCAATCACCAGTTTTAATTTCTGTTGTTGCTATAGACAGACGCCTGTATTATTGAGGCGTAGGCAGACTACTGGTATCTTTACCAAACAGACTATCACTGGTAATAAGGTGGGTATATTTAATAAAATACTTAAATTAACAAAAACTTTTCTGTGGCTTGCCTATTACTGGTACTAGAGGGGTGATAAAGGGGTTCGACTCAGGAAACAAGGTTGCTGGGGTTTTTATTATTCATTTTACACGTTATCCTGAAGACGGCATTTTCTATGAGAAAGCACTCGGAGGTGAAGGCAGAGAATGCATTGACATGTTGACTTCTACCCCTGATTGCCTCAACATTTAATGCTTATTTTTTAAGGTATCAGACCTTTTGAATTCAGACTTACCCAACTACTAAATAAATTACAAAATTTGGACATGGAGAAGAAAAGCCACGTTCTGTTGCCTATATGAATGACGTTAATGTACATGTAGTTTTATCTTGTGACCCTGTCAAGGTATTATTTTAGGAGAGCACAGAACTATGTTTTTAGCTATCAAGACCTACGCAGTAAATGTTTTATCGGTACCCTGACAAATTATTCACGTTTGGGAAGGATACCTGATTTGTGCAATGAATAGTATCTGTATTTTGTAGAATATTGGTATGGCTCAAATTATAAGAGAAAGAATGGACGCCAGAAACCTGGATCCAAATGATATAGACCCTAGGTTTCGTTTTCAAAACGTATACGGTTATGGAAGGGCGACGTGTGAGGAATGCAGGGTTCGGTGGACGTCTGATTTGTGTTGGATACGGATTGATCTCGTGCGTCAACGCATCTGCAGAAGGTAGAGACCAAGACCCCATTCCCAGATATTAGATCGATCAAACTAGATCGACCTAACTCCCTGGGGGTTCACGCTAAATAGCTGCCAGCCCAGCGGGCACGAAAGTTAATTACCCCTTACAGCTTGTAGTAGGCGGGGCGGACATTTAAGCCGGATTATCTGACAGTAATCTAGTGAGACTCCCCACGGGGATAGATCGATCTAAAATCTATGGGAAAGCGCCCCAAGTGTGACAGGAATAGTTGTCCTCGAAGAACAGTTAACCGTTCCCCATTACTTTGTACGGGTGACATTCGTCCCATATACTCCGAGTAACCCTTACCTGAACTAATCGCATTGGACCTCAGACTTCCATTTCTGGGACTGCCATTCCTGCCACACCGGAATCTTGTATACGATTCATGCTCTAGCCTCTCGCATCCTCTCTCTCTCTCTCTCTCTCTCTCTCTCTCTCTCTCTCTCTTCTACGTTATATATAGATATTCAGCTAACACTTGACCAAGTTAGTACTTTACCGATATTAATACTTTTCCATTAAGCCCGTGCATTCCATTATTGAAATAATGATATAATAATATATCCGTAAATATAATGTCGTGCTCCATTATTATAACTTCTCTATTTTACTAGCTATTTTTCTTTCCAATCCTGTAAGGTGGGAACAAAGGCATAAAATCTGTGGTGGCGAGGCTGTTCCCAGCTTTTCCAGCAGTGATCTGGAGGATATGATAGACTTAGTTCTAGACAGGTGATTTTTCAGCGTTATTTATTTATTATTTATCATTCTGTTATTGTTCTTGTTGTTGTTTCTGATGCTGCTTTTGATGCTTTCTCTTTCACTTATGATTTATCATTTTACCCAGTACAGGGTATATCTATTTGTTAATTTTTAATATCAGATGTTTTCTATTCGAGATTTTCATGCCAAATTGATATTTCCCCGAGAAACCCCCACCCCAAGTTACGAATCACTGCTCGACCCGTCTCTGCACCTTTTACGTTTTACGTTCGACGTTTTATACCATTTTGATTAAACTAAATCTAGTTCAAACTACGGGTCAAGCTAACATTGACCCCGCTATCTACAGTATGCCTCCTCATTGCAGAAATGTCGACCATAGGTATTTTTATTTGGGGGTGGGGGATATTGTTTCAAGGTCTGAGTTGGGAAAGGTCATCATCTTATCTTGTCTGTTTATTCATATATTTAAACATATATTATTGATGAGATGCTGCCTTTTCTCTGATTGGTCAAAAACAGATATGACGTAATCGGCCAATGTAATTTTTGTGACGACGTCATTGATCGTTAATCAGTAAGAAATCTCACTTGTCACACTTCAGTTTCACGGACATTAGATCACGATCTGTGCTTATTATAAAATAATTTGTATTTAAGATATGAAGACCTGGTGGAGTATGACGGGCAGTTGCCAGGACGAGCCCCAGGTAATGCTGCCAGACGACTTAAAAACCACGACCACGTCAACTGTGAGAAATGTCACTGGGGAGACTGTCAGGAAGACTCGCGACAGTGCTGTATCAGGCACTAAATGTACACCCACTGCATCATAGTGCTCAGTCATATATATATCAAAATGAACCATAAGCTATACCCTCAACAGAATTGATTTTGACATGCACAGATATACTAGTAGTAGGTGAATGTCTCGGACAAATCATGACAATTAAATATGCTGTGCGGAAAAGTGCACATAATTAATTCTGCGGCCCTACCGTGTAGTTGAGGGTAACCATAAGCCGCGCTAAGGGGCATGGGTTTATTTATTTATTTATTTATTTGTACTGAGTATACCGGTATGTAATGTATCTGGAATTTTCTGCTAATGCCCAGAAGGACAACCTACAGCAGCTGTGGTCAATTTAACAATTTGTACTGCTACGTATATCGTACAGCATGTAGGGACCGATTGCTTTTGTTTTACCAGTACGGCAATTTGCTGACGAAGGTACTTTCATAACGGCACACCATGAGCGGTATATGTGTACCATTAGCGATACCACACTTAATATATCCTGGAAATTTCAACAATTTTCTCTTGATCACCAAGATACAGAACTTAACCAAAACCATTGAGAAAGTTACTATTATAGGATATAAACCCAGAATTTGAGTGGTTAGTTTTTCATTGTTCTTCCTCTCTCTTGAAGGGGAGGCTTGCCTGTATAGGGACTGGGTGGCTTTTAATCGTGACAGTGAAAGTTTGAAATTAAGAGCTGGTTTGCTCTCTAAAACACCAAAAAATTTTCGGGGCCCTTCCGCAGGCCCCGAACCCTTCACCAAGAGGGCGATGGTCTGCTTCCGGACCCCCCTTCAAATAATCCTGGATCCGCCCCTTCTGGGTCATAATTATTTATGTTATTGATAAGATCCGCGCTCCTCTCTTTATACTGTAGTTAAAAATTAACGTAAGTAGGTCATGTTTTAAATCAAAGTGAAGCGTTCTATTTTGGGACGGTCCATCTTATCGGATCTTCTAATTGCGATTCACTGTCCACGGGTTGCCAGTTGAATGACACACCCCTTACCTGTCTCATACTGCTATTTTCACATGAGTTTACGGTTGAACTGCTTTTTCCGCACGTGTTTCAAGTGTTATTTCAATAATAATGTACTAGAGTTCGCGTTTGTGACAATTGTTCGCGAATTTATTATTTCCTCCACCAACGAGAAGTTATGATTTCATCGTCGATGGTTTGTCTATTTCGCCGTTTGTCTGTATACCCCCGGTAGTTAGTGAACGATTTTTAATATATCCTCTCATGCAATTTCATTTACCCAAGCGATTATAAAACACATACTCTGTAAACAGATTAATCAGGACAGTGTTTCTTGTAGTTCTCGATATATCATTAAGAACTATTTCCCGTGTGTACCAAATTATTGGCAGATCAAGAGGTCACAGCAAAAAATAATAATAATAATAATAAAATAATAATAATAATAAAGGGAAAAGAAAGAAAGAAATAAAGTATTAAAACAGGAACAAGATAAAATGTTTTGTATTTGTGTATTAAGTGAGGCCCAGAAATTCCATGTTCCTACTCGCCACCCCCCCCA
>NW_019775485.1:283470-304951 GCF_001039355.2 Lingula anatina | reverse complement strand
CCCCCCCCCCCCCCCCCCAATCCGACTTCGCCAGTGTGCTTTGTCTTCGAAGTCAGAGAATCTAGTAAGTATCAGATTTGTATATAATTAAGTGAAGGAAAGATACTCCTGTCTTCTAAGCTTGTTATTGATTTGCATACCACGATTGTTTATGAACGTTAAATCGTTATTGATTGTATAAAACGCAGGGGAAAGGAACGTCACGTACAAGTGACGAGATCACGCTATTTCACAATGTAAGTTGAAAATGTCGAGAGTTTGTTAGCCACTATTGTTTTGTACCATTGTGTGTTGAGGGAAAACAAAGCATGATTTTATTTATTCTATTTAAAGAAACGTGAAAGCAAGAACAAACAATAAACATTCGAAAAAAGAAAAAAAGTGGTTCACACTGCACCTGAGCTTTCGTGACGGTCTTTTTCTGCACGGAATAGTTGCGCATTTCCATCGCAAGCGTTCACGAAACTGTAAAAGATTCATTTCGTAAATGGCTATTTATTCCGGTCAAGTTACTTTGGCTAGGCTTTAAGCAATGGTATATTAATCAAACACGCCAAATCATTTTGCAGTTACTGATGCATCCGTTCAAGTAAATATTTTTCAATTCTTATAAGTGGTTGTGTGCAATAGGCATTACTGGCACGCCAACTGCATAATGGTGCATGCTATGTAGTCATATCTATAAAATGTACACTATGCGCGGTAGACCTTGTCAAGTGAATTTGTTATCAAATTTCCACATTTTTTCCTTCATCACCAAGTTGCAAATGTACTGGTACCTTACTTTAACCTGTTGAGAGGATCTATTGTTTAACTCGTCTTTTTTTCTTTCTTTTTTTTTTTTTTGGGGGGGGGGGGTAATGTATTTTCTTTCGTTCCTAGACATATTCACCAGTCTTCATCGCCATTATGAGAGAAACTAAAAAAACAAGAAATTTACAACTCTAAAACGTGTTTTTGTATCGTATATCCATGATTTTGGATACAATATATAGTACTTTGGCGACATTTAAAGGGGGACTGAAAGTGTTAAAATCTCCAGGAATTTCAAGGATTTGCTTACCAAACGTGTAATGCTCATTGTATGGCTCGAATCATTTCTTCATGGCTTCATGGCTTTGTCATTATTTACCTAGCAAAATTTACTAAAACTTACCAAAATTATCGAAAATCGGGTTCACGAGCTTTCAACAGTTGAAGGACGCCAGCAGGCGTATCCATGGACGCCCTTGTGCGTAATTTTTTTTTTTTCAAAAATGTCGATTTCTGTTTAATAATGTTTCTGTGTGATCGTAAGATTTTATATAAAATACTAGTAGAAAAGTAGACTTGAAACTGGACAAGCACCAGTACGCTAGAACAAGCACCAGAACCATAACGCATACCTAGGCTTGTGTTCTTTAAGAATTTTGGTAAATACTTGGTATATTTTGTCAAGAACTGTAATGCTTGCAAATTTCAAAATTCTGCGTGCGTGCGTGCTCCCTTTTGGAGGAGAAGCTGGTTTTGTTGATTAATAACAATAAATGTTGTTCTGAAATTTAAAAAATCAAGAAACATTTGGATACAGTATTTCAATATGTGATAAGCTGAAACGGGCAAGCAGTGGAAAAGCGAAAAAAAAAGACAAAACTTCAACCCTCAATCTTTCAGAGGCGATAGTGGTCTAGATGATGGCGAAAATGAAGCAACACGAGCAACTTGCAAATGTGCTAAGCACGGGTTACTTGAGGTATAAAATTCCATTACGCCATCCCAACATTGCGTTTTCATTATCTCAATGACGAAACCATATCTCACACGCTGCCTCCGCCTTCTACTTAAGCGGCCTTTCCGTCAAAAATCTGTCATAGAGCAAGTCGGAGATCGTTTTGGGAAGAGATCAAAAGAGTAGTGACCTAAAGAAAAGTTCACCATATGTGGAATGAAAAGAAAGAAACTGTCCATTAACTTTTTTCTGTGAGGAAAGAAGTATTGCAATTATTGCTTTCAGTAGACAGGCCAAAGTGTCTAGCAAAGGCAAAAACATCTGCCGGGTAAGCTGGACAATATCTGCAGAATATTTAAAGTCTTCAAAGAACTCACGATCTGTACCGCACTACCAAAATGCTGTTTTATCTCATCCCTTTTTGTCTCGTGCGCTTTTCGCGGTACCAGCTTACGTCCCTGTATGATGGCGCCCCTACCGGCGAACTGGCTGGCAGTATTGACGCCTTGTCCAATTGTCATTTTAACTTCTCTGGCGAACGTTTCGATCAAATCATGTCCACTCTCGGGATACGCACAGACGTGTCTCAACAAACGCTGTTTAGTTTAGTGGTTCAAAAATGCCAATTCGCAGTGTTCAATTTTTACCAAGAATCCCCGATGTCTTATCACATTTTTATCATCGGGGTGAACACGACCCAGTGCCGCACATTCATAGACGAGAGCAACAGGAATGAAATTACGTTCATTGAATTGAAAAGGAAGCTAGACGTGCTCATTTTGGACGGTCTCTCCTTGACAAGGCAAATCGTCGATGAAGCTAACGGAATCACCGTTCACAGCCCGATGAGTGTGAACACTACCGGTACAGTGGGAAACGCATCTGACTCGGGTTTAACGGGCAGCAGAGCCTTTTGTTTCCGCGCATTTTCAAAGAGGGGACATAACGAAGCAGAAAATTCACTCACTCTTGCCGGCACAAGCAGGAAGGAATCCGAACAGATAGTGAACAATGTACTCAACGAGAACTATGGTGTACGCTATTACTTATGTCTAGTTAAAAGACGACCTGAAAATGACGTGATCCTTGGAAACCCTATGTTTTCTCCCTCCACTTATGACGGTCCTTGTGGTTTGACCGAACTTTCTCCGTCAGACTTCGTGGCTGAGTTTATGCTGGATATATCAGAGGAAGAATGTAGCAAATTAAACGGCTCCCTGTCTCTGCCCCAAGCCTACGTCTGTTTGTCATATGAAGAAAAACTCACCAAACATAGGTTATTGTGTCCACTCAGTCACCACGTGGCCAATTTCACGTTGTTGGAGCCAAAAGCTCTCGTTAGCACGGCTTGTGCAGACCTCCTGCCAGACGGCGCAGAAATTTTGTCAGCCGATATCGTGGAGGACGGGCTGAAATGCGTCTCAGCAGTTTTACCTATAGGGACATTTGAAGAACACCAAAGTTTCAGCATATCTTTGGCGTATGTATCGGTAGCGATGTGTCCTATAGGCATAATCTTTGATGGGATCCTCGTCTCTATTTTACATCGCGGAGGAAAATCTTTCTTTTCCGAATCGGCATTGTTCCTCTTTATCACGTACGCCACGGTTAGCATATGTCGTCTAGTTATGGAGTTGACTTGCAGTATCTTCTTAATTGTACATGCATCTGACATCTATTTCTACACGAACGTTTTTCCTGATTGGGTATGCACGTTGACGGAATTGGGGTATACATTTACGTACGACTGGTGCGTCTTCACGATCTTCTTCATTACCGTCAACCGATTCATTGTCGTTTGCTTCCCTTTAAAGAAACAAACACCCACTGCAATGTTAAAAGGTGTAAGTAACACTATTGCATTCTTAATCAAAACTGCAGACTTCATTCATTTTTTGTTTGTTGATGTTTTATTAATTTATTTATTTATTTAGCAATTAATTTTTTCTCATAATTTATATTTTGTTCTTGCATTTTACATTTCGTATAAATTTAAGTTCTTGACTGTTTGTTATTATGAGGTAATAGCTTAGATAAGCTGGGCTACTAAAAGTGCCAAACTGCGAGCTGCACAAAATCATGCACGGTCACGGAAAGAAAAGTGTTCTAACTGCTAATTTCGTCTTTTTAGATGCCAAATAAGTTTTATGAGCAGGCATGAGAACAATTAAGTTACTTAAATGACGCACACATTTTTTTTTTTTTTTTTGCATAACTGCTTCGCGTGACTATTTAACAACTGTTGATTTCTTTCCACATTATATATACTAAACAAAACAAAACAGGAAAAATGATGGTACAAGTCTAAATTATGCAAATATTACAGGTATGCGGCACCGACGTTACGCACATGTTCACTTTTTTAGTGGAATAAACCACTTTTTCTTTCCACAGGTAATCATCGGTTCATTGCTATTCCTTGTGTGTTGTTCTGCGTACTTGGCTGTTCACCGTCACATCCGCGAGGACACCTCGTGCCCTACCAACAACCTGTCCAACGTGGAATTCATCACAGCGTACAGAATTTACTTCACTGCCCACACGTCAGCTTACTGCCTGCTTTTCTTCGGTATTTTGATGATGAATTCCAAGATAATACACCGAATATGGTCACAGGTGAGAAAACGCAAGAGCCTTACCACAAGCCAGGCCGCTTTCCAGACCCCGAACAAGGAGATCGCCAGCACCGTTTCTTTAGTTGGAGTATCGGTGTTGTTTATTATCCTCTGTGGGCCTCAGTGTGTGTGTATGATGTTGCAGTCATTCCTGACATATGACATTGTGAACGAATCACTTGATATCATCAGCACTTTTGAAGCAGTCTCTAGAATAAGTTTTCTGATCCACACTAGCACATGTTTGCCCGTCATCTTGTTTTGCGGTTCTCGATTCCGTCAGATGTTCAAAGAAAAAGTTGAAGGGTTTTTCTCCGGTTTTGTTTTGTCCAAATCCACCAAACCCACCACCAACACAACCAACTAAACCTATCTTGCTGTCCCGCTCACCCTCTCTCTCTCTCTCTCTATCTCTCTCAAGGATCATGCCGCTGTTAAACTTGACTTACAGGCTTATTTTCCCTCGTTAAGAACTAAAGTTAAAGGTATTCCGTAAATGCTGTTGTCATATCAACCCTAAAATGGCCAAACTGTAAAATTCAAGATATAGACATGATGATTTAACGGTGCTTGAAACCGGACGGCAGTCTACAAAGGTTGGCATAGGTCTTTTTGGAGATGTTTTAAACGATGTTGTTAAATTCCTGATTTGATGTAGTACCTTAGAGGCTGACATAAATGTATGTGCACTTTTTTATGTGGTAATTTGTTGATCTATTTTTTGTATTAATGTTGTTAAATAAAGACGGTTAGTACTAGGAAGGTCACACTTTTTCATAGTTGCAAAAATCAGTGAATTAGTAATTTTTAAGAAAAAAACTAATGTTGACATAGAAATTTGCCATGTAGGCTTTTGTGATATTCAACACAAAAAATTTGTTCAACCCCATCAGAAAAAAACCTCATCAATGTTTACCACCATCAAGATCACTTACTATCTTAATTCCTGGCCTTACATGATCATAATTTCTGTTAAGGCAGGTCAAATTCACATAAAAGCAAAAACAGAACATGCCGTGTCGTTTCAAATTACCGGTACTACCTATCCCAATATTTCCCATTGGTGAGGATTCTCCGATCTTATATACGTTAGTATGTGGTAAAGATGATATTATACATAAACTGTGCAATAGCAGATGCCTTAAATGTTTGTCAAAAATATATTGTTGAACCCCTGTATGTATATTTAAGTGATTTTGGTGATTGATATTCCATAACAGCCATTTACGCCTTTATATATACAGTATGAATAAATAAATATGATAAAAAATAAAATGCCTGCTCGTTATCTGTGACGAAACTTTCTTCCTCTACATGTTAGTTAGCATCGCTTTAAATAACTCACACATTGTAAAACGCGTTAAAATACACATTATTGTGACGCGTTGTGTGAGGCGAGATTGCTTATTGTGTGCATTATTGAACGAGATTTGCTTCCAATTGTAAATCCGGCTTTTTTCTGGTCAGTAGTACTTTAATTGGAAGTTTTTAATAATAACAGAAATGTTAATGAATGTTTTTCTGTGTTCGGCATGTGGAAATTCTGAGAATATTTTTTAACAGTTGATTTGCTGATCAATGTTTGACAGTGGGCTTCAACTCACCCGTTAGTTTGCTTTTCTTCGTCGTCTCGTCACCAGAGCTACGGTATATTATAATAATAACGGTATATAACAATAATAACATTTTAACTTTTTAAGAAGATAAAATTTGAAAGGGCGTGTTCGCTTGCGGGAAACACAAGGGCAAGAGGGTAACATCCGAGTAGGTCCGAGTGCTCGCATTGCAGCAGGTGCGACGATAACATCGACGGCCACTTATCTCCCATGCCAAAGGTCAGTCAGGCGATTGAAACATGGCGACCTCCTGCTTCTCAGACTTCCTACTATAAATACATGTATATGTTTATTTCTGCCCAGTTCCATTCACAGGGAGATGTCAGGCGTTCTGAAAAATGTCAATAAACACAGTAAGTGTTAGTATCAATTCTTTAACCTCACTTTCTGACCCTCTGGGCCTATAGCATATTTCGATAGTTTCAAGTTATGTCGTCGCTAACACCGTCGATCATCGACATTTTGCAACATGGAGCAAAGGGGAAGTTTACATACACCTATTCACTTAGGTCTAGGTCACTCTCCCTGTTATCTTTCTTCATTTGTATAGATAGCATTGTCACACCATAATTCAAAGGGCACTTATCTGCACAGTTCGTTTTGTTGGTGGTTTTTAGTTCAATTTCGGTGTAACAATATATCTAAGAACAAAAATATGTGCTTTTCATGGATTAAATAATTCCCTACTTCATTCGTAAAAAGTATATGTGTAGAAATATAGTATATTAATAAATGTCTTTTATCGAAGTTAAACGTAAAAGTCCGTAAAACAACATAAGAGATAAAAAGATAATAATAGAGAACGGATATTTCGATGTTATGTAACAGGGTTTAGTCCATGGAACAGTAAGATCGCATTCACAACGAGTTGAGCCAGGCTTTACAAATCCTGGGGACTAAATATGGCGGACGTACATGTGTCGTCCCAATGGAGCCGAGATTTAATGACTGCCCCCCCGCAGGGACGACGTGTGGGGAGGCGTGTGAGAGGCGGAGAGACTATTAAAAGATTAGGTGGTTTTTGTCTTTCATGTACGACCGCCATATTTAGTCCCCAGGATTTGTAAAGCCTGGCTCAACTCGTTGTGAATGCGATCTTAGTCATGTTTTGGGTCAGTAAAATGCCTTCTGAAAATATAGGTTTCAGTTCCACTTTCAATTTTACTGGATTTGTTGCTCTTAATTGGAAATATTCCATGGACAGGGTACTACCACCACAGACATTGATACTCAGACTGGCCTTTATTTTAATGTTTATATCTCATATTTTTCTAATATGAAAAAGTATAATAATATTAAAGAGTTCGAACAGGTGCCATTTTACCGCATTCTGTATACAAATGCTATTGTCTTAGAATGATATTAGATCTTAACATGCTGTTGTATTTTACCTTTCAGAGATTGGTACAAACTCTCTCTCTATTTAACAACTTTTTTCTCTCTTTATCTAATATACACAAGCACAAGATTGGATTTATTCTTTTATAAGTGATTTATAGAAATTATTTTTTTTAATGAATTACTTAAAAATAGAGTTTATTTACTAGAAAGCTTCCTACAGGTGGCCTCCCACATCAGTACATTATCAAACAGACTTCTAGAGAGAGTTAATAACAAAACTGAATCATGGAATTTAAACTTTCTGAACTATACAATTGAGGTATGGAGTGACATATCTGGTTGTCAGTTACATCACATATATGATGGCTTAATTCATAAAATTAAATTGATCAGCTTTCTGAATAGAATTAAACAAGTTATTTTTAAAGAATGTAGACCTTTTTGGATGTCTGTTTCATTCCCAAATATAAAAGATCACCCAATTTATAAAATTTGATAAACTATGGCAGTAATTTACCCCAGTTTTAGCTATTATTTAATCTCAATAATACTTGTACTATTACCTTGGTGTCCATGGAAAAGATATTTATTATTTAATCTGATTGTTGTCTAGTACCTCATCTGCACTAGGTTTTAGAGATAAGTTTTATCTCCCTGTAATTTTATATCTAGCCTCTGATAAAGTGTGTTATGACGCATTCATATCATGTAGTTTAACTATTAAGTAAAGCTTTAATAAGGCAGAAATAGAAAAAACAAAGTAGTGAAGAAAACTGCACTTCTTCTTAACTGGTTAGTGAAGTTCAGGAATGGTTTGAAAGAAACTTAGGACATGATAATTATAATTATAGTTTTGTGATAAAAAATACTTGTGACTTGACGGAAAAAGGGAACAAATTTCTCTTTGATGTTTTTACAGGATATTATTATTATTATTATTATTATTATTATTATTATTATTATTATTATTATTGCAGTTTAATTAGTTTCACAGTTTTTTTACATTTAAATTCATGGTTAGCAGTATGTTATATTGTTATCATTTTGTGTAATTGTCTTTTTCTTAGTACAAATTGATATAAAGTCAAGAAAGGGTTCTATTTTCTTTAAAGCAAGGCCACCGCCCCCTTTCCTTTCAGTTGATACTGAAATCTGTTTACATGATAAATGTGCTTACAATGACAGGACAGCCCCGCTCAATATCACCTTTCCTTTGCAAGCTGTGTCTTACACCCCATTTCCATAGATTAGATCGACCTACTTTAGATCGACCTAACTCCCTGGGGGTTCACGCTAAATAGCTGTCAGCTGGGCGGACACGAAAGTTAATTACCCCTTATAGCTTGTAGTAGGCGGGACGGACATTTAAGTCGGATTATCTGAAAGTAATCTAGTGAGACTCCCCTCGGGGATAGATCGATCTAAAATCTATGGGAATAGAGCCTTTAAGACAGTAATTAATAAAAGTTAGTCAATTTTTATTCTCATTCTCATGCCTGTTATGGGCAAGGTACATTGCCAACTTTGGAAATTGGATTTTGCTTGCTGTCAGGTGAGAGCAGTAGACCTATCTTCAGTGTGAACATACCTCATGACCATGTGGTATGTCATAATAATATCATTGTGTAAACAGTGATCCAGGTCATCAGGAAAATTAACGGTCTATTTAGGACACCATGTCACACCAAGTTACCTTTGAGTGATGAGTTCACAGTCAGGAGACTGGTTGAAGTGACTCGTTTCTTCGTGGTGAAAATTCTTTATTATAGGTTTTTCAAAATAGTAGTTCCTAAAAACTGACAGTATTGCACTGCATGTTCTGCCACAATGGGCTTCGTGGAATCAATCCATATCGTAGTCACAAAAGCATTCGTTTACATATTTTGTGTACCTGGTTTTAAAGAAGTCTGATGTCTTTAATCATTTTTTGCCATCAAACTGGACAGAAGCCTGCTAGTTGAAGGATTGATTTGTAGACCAGATGGACAATTGAAATAATGTCTTATTGGAAGAAGACACAGGAATCCAGTTTTATCAGAGGCAATATATATAATGTAAGGATATATAGTAAAATTTTATAATCAGCACTGCGCAGATGTAGACCTGCAAGATATCATGGTTTTATATATATATATATATATATATATATATATATATATATATATATATATATATATACACACACACACACCCTCAAACACACACACTAGTAATTAAGAACAAACTTAAAATGTATTTCCCCATTGATAATTTTAGCATTATTAGGGAAATTAACAAGTCAAACAGTAAACAAGGGTTACAGTACAATCAAGTCATACAGCTTTTTTTTTTCTTTTTTGTAAGTCGTTTAATATTAAATTTTGATAATGTCAGCTTTAAGGTGTTTTTCAAAAATCATTTCTAGTATAGTACATGATCAGTTGTTTTGTTTTAGAATTATGTTTTTAGATAAGGCATTTATATCTTATTATCCAGAGTTATGTTGGCCTAAATGTCACAAGAGAAATATTTGTTTATGGAGGGAACTATTTACATATGATTATTTTAATGGGGTTAACATTGATATGACTGGGGTGTGAAACCAGACATCTTTTTAAAATTTGAAATTAGGGTAGAGTTGTCTAAAAAGCAGTTATTGTACTGACAGCATCTACCTCAACTTATGTATGCTTTACCATTTCATATCCAAAATTGCAACATTGCCTCCCCACACACACGCACACATGAAGGAAAGTTGCTGTAATTTTGTTTGTAATTTTTTTCTCTTATTTGTAAGTGTAGCCAGTAGGCCTTTCACATTTTCATATAGGTAGAATGGGGTGTTAGTAACTTTGATTTTAAATTTATTAGTACTAGTAGCTTTATTTTGACATCTCATTGAGATTGTATCAAATGATCAGATTGAAATTCAGTAAGAGAATGAAGTCTATATACAATTATGAAAAAGTTCATAATTGCATTTTGAGTAGATACACTTTTCTTTGAGCACAATTTCATAAATTTTGATATCTTTTGTGCAATTACATATTAAAAGTGAGTTTATTCTCTTTTTTTTCTGTTTCTTTGTTAACAGTCCTCTAGGCCACATTTTTATCAGGTACATTAAAATTTTCCACACTTGCTTGATTTTCCACAAAGCACTTTAGAATTAGTTCTGATGGTTGTTTTAATGTTTTTTCTTTACTTCAGTTGCTTTGGAATGCTTATATCTACCAGATTCAGTTCTGTTGCACTTATTTTTATGTTTGCGTGCTTGCTGCCCAGTTTGAATTTTATTGGCCATGACTTTTTGGCTCTTCCAAGACACACTGGCTTGGAGTTTAAGCTTAACAACTTGAATTTTTTTATAAGATGCTTTCATAGATTCACTGTAATTTTCCATTCTCTAAAAGCACTGCAGTTTTTTTTCTTTTGTTGCTGTTCTCTGCTGAACAAGTAGTAACTATGATGCTCTAAATAATTAGTATTTTCTATAATTTAAAAAAAAAAGAGATGCTGTGCTCAAAATTTAGCTGGGATTCAAAGGATGGAGTTGGCCAAGTGTATGAAAAAACATGCACCCTTTCACTTCAAGCATTGGAGACTTCTTTGTTTAAAATATATGATAATTGAGATGAAAATTTTGACAACATTCATATTTAATTTATTCATACTTCAAAAGTCCAAAGTTCAGCTGGAGAGTTTCTGGTTGTATATATTACAAAGTTCACAGCATTTTGAAGAGTTATGGTTCTAAATTAATCTATATCTGTGGCCATCAGTGGAAGAAAAATGCAAAAACAAATTTGAAGCAGTAGGTCAAATGAGTTGTACAGTAATTATTTATACATGTTGTGGATTGAATCTAAAATAAATGCATCTATTGAGGATGTTATGCTTTTGGCTTTTGTTGGGTTTTTATAAGAGGTTAATGTTCAGCCAATAATTTCTGGATTAATTTTGGTAAATTGTTCAGGATAGGTTAGAAATTGGCAAACTAAAAAGCAGTTTTTGTTTCTTTTTTATCATTTTTTGGTGATCTGTTAATTGATTTATTGATGATAATTCAGCACCTATGCTTGGCAGTGGCTTGTGCTCTCTGAGTGCTTTTATTTTACTAGTAGTCTAGTAAGGTTAATAATAAACAAGCGAGTCATCAAGCATAAATTTGACAAATAGCATTGGTACATTTCTTTTCACACTTGTTGTTCACTTAATTATCTCACGTAGTATGCATTATCTTTGTTTTAACCCTCACATGTAGGCCCTTGAGGGAAGACAAAAGAAAAAAGATTTGAGCCTTAAAGAAAGGTTAATATGTTACTTGTAACTTATATCTTTGAATTTTAGGCATCTGGAGATATGGGACAGCGCGAGGAGGTAGCACAACAAGCAGGACGTCTCCTTTACCATGGTTCAGCACCATACAATTATAACAGGTAATAGGGTGACAGAGGGACAAGGTGGATGGAAACGTGTGTGTGTGTGTGTGTGTGTGTGTGTGTGTGTGTGTGTGTGTGTGTGTGTATTAGAGAGAAAGAGAATGACAAGTACGTTTGTGTGCATGACAGACAGGATAAAGAGAAGAGAGAATATATTTGTTGTCTACGTGTGTGTGTGTGTGTGTGTGTGTGTGTGTGTGTGTGTGTGTGTGTGTGTGTCCATGCCAGTGAGAGAGGGAGGGAGAGAGAAAGAGAAGATGCCTTTGTATGTTTGTGCATTCATGTGCATGTGTGTGTCAGAGAGAGATCTATAGAGTCAAAGAGAGGATTGCAAGTATATTAATTAGTGTTTTAAACAACATCAGTCAAACTTCTTAAATTTCAGACCCAACTCTTATGCTAATGGAGGTACTGCACCAACATATGGCTCCACAACATTATCATCATCAGTGGCCTACGAGACCAATCCCTGTCCATGTTGTAAACCTATGTCCACCAGTCGGAGGGCGTTTTGTATCATGGTCACTTTTGATGTCTTGTTGCTGTTTGTGCTGTGGATTTTATATACTCAGGTGAGTGTCTGATGTCTTGCCATGAACCCAGTGTAATGATAATTTAAGCGCAGACCTCTGCCAAGGCAGCAATTTTTTATAATTATTGATTATTGATTGATTATTGATCTGGATCACCACCAAAACCTAATCATCTGTTCCTTGGCCCACTTCTGACAGTTCCTGAAAATTTCATCAAAATCGGTCCATAACTTTTTGAGTTATGTTGATGACAGACAGACAAACAGGGGTGAAAACATAACCTCCTTGGCGGAGGTAAAATATGAATTAATGAATTGCATGACTACACTCTGCAGGGAGAGCTCATAAAGCGGCGCCATCTAGTACAGGGGCGGATCCAGATATATTTTCTGACAGTCTTCCAAATTATCTTCATCGATCCAACCTCATTTTAATTTGACTGTCTTCCGACAGAAAAATTAGATACCCGTCTATTATGTAAACTTGAAAATCTGACCGTCTTCTGGAAGACCAAGAAGACGGTCTTAATCTGCCCCTGTAGTAATAGTGTATGTGTGTGTGTACACCAACCTTCTCTGTTAATGCACAGAATGCATGCATGAAAGTTTTCAGGACTATGCCTAATTTCAGAATTTTCAGTCTTCATTTTTTTTTTTTTTTTATGGCCTAAATGTGATGAGAAATTGCAAGCTACGTTTTCAGGATGATCAGTTTTCACATCTTTCACCCATGAGAGCGACATTTCTTTCATTATCTTTGATGCTTTCAGCTGTCTACATATGCAGGGACTTTTTCAAAGCGTTTTATGAAAGAAGTGGAGGGATATGATTTTAAGCAGTCATTATTTGACATTCCTGTAAGTAAAAATGCTTTAATACATGTTACATAATAAAAGTAACAAGTTAGCTTAAAGCATTACTTTATTTATTTATTTATTTATTTATTTATTTATTTTTTGCTTTTTCTGTAAGAAAATGTGAGATGCAATCTAAATACTAGTACAGTTTTAACAGTTAATTTGTATTTTTGTCTTGCAGTTGTTATCGTTTTGGCGTTTTCTAGTCCTCATCTTTTCATATGCTGCACTGAATATGAGAAACCCATGGCTGGTGGCAGTAAGTCTTTATTTTGTATGATTAGAAAATATTGTCTTTAGCTATTTTTCTTAATTTTTCTCTGTTAGTAATTCACTTCTTGCTTATTTCCTTCATCTCTCTCTCTCTTATTTCTTCAACTTCTGTACAGTCCTCTTTTGTAGTGGAAAGTTTTTTTCTTCATTTAGCCTTGTCTTTATAATTGGTAAATTTGTCATTTAAAACTGTCGGGGTACTTGAAGGTGAAATGATTGGGAAAAAAAGTTATTATAAGTGATAGGGAAACTGCACAGGGACAACATAGAACAACACTAGTAAAATTTTTGAAATAATTATTTCTTTGTATTTTTTAATTAAAAATTTGACAAAAAAGATTACCATTTTCATTCAGTCATCAATATGGATTTACCATTGTTGTTAGGTTGAGCTTGACATATGCATAAACACAGCACTTCAATTTTATTACAGTTTATATTTATAATTGTTTGTTTTTACATTTCAGTTAACAACATTTGGCACCTGTGTATTTCTGCTGATAAAAGTGTTCATGTTCAATGTGAGACTCCTACAATTCATAATAAAATAAACTTTTGCTGTAGATTCTTTCTGTCTGAAATTGGTGCTCATTTTAAATTCTGTAAAGTAATATGATTTTTGATATATATTATTTTCATTACCTATTATGTCTGTTCAAGTTTAATGAGGACCTAGCCAGCCTTTACAGTTTATAATAAAATAAAATTTTGTTGTCGATAATTATTTCTGTCTGAAATCAGTACTCATTTTAATTACTGTTTATTAGTGTAATATGATTTATTATAAAATTTTTCATTACTTATTATGATTTTTTTATACAAATTTTTTTCACTACTTAGTTTGATTTTTTAATATGAAATTTATCATTACTTAATTTGATTTTTTAATGTAAAATTTTTCATTACTTATCATGATTTTTTTTTTATATAAATTTTTTCATAACTTATTATGTCTGTTCCAGTTTGATGAAGATCTAGCCAGTGGACAGAACACACTGGACTACGTTCTTATCATAATTTCCTTTGTGGTGGCCTGGGTAGAATGCTGGTTTCTGGACTTCAGGGTTTTACCTGAGGAAAAGCGAGGTTCGTGACCTGAAGTTGATTCTCTGAAGGAAAACCATTGTAGTTGTTTGCTGTTGATATTTTGTATAGTAAGATTAGAAGTTCATAGCATGCAATCTGATTTTGTGACCTTGAGTTGATTCTGTGAAGGAAAATGAAAGTTGTTTGCTGTAGATATTTTGTATGATAGGATTAGAAGTTCATAGCATGGAACCTGATTTTGTGACCTTGAGTTGATTCTGTGAAGGAAAATGAAAATTGTTTGCTGTAGATATTTTGTATGATAAGATTAGAAATTCATAGCATGCAGTCTGATTGCAGTGGCTGATCAATCCAGGACCCTTCCACAGTTGACTGTGGATGTTGACAGTCACCCCCCCCCCTCCCCCTCACCACCACCCAATATCAATTGTGTTATCATAATCATAATTTTGCTTAACTGTGTTAACTGTGTTTACTTCCAGCTGAGATTGAAGCAAGAGGTGCTGTACTAGATGAGAGAACGTCTCTCCTGGGTCGTGGCGACCACAGAAGTATAGGTGGCACTGAAACTAATGACCAGTACTATTCTCCATATCATACCCCGCATGGTGAGTAACTTTATTGTGGCTGTGACTGAAAAATTGACATCATATAGGACTTAAGTTCAGGGATGAGATTTTTCCGACTTTTTAGCAGTCAAAAATATCATTGATCTAGGCGTTTCCCTTGACCCCATGCCATATTTTCTGCCATTTTCACTGAATGACAGTCTCATCCCTGTAAATAGAATTTATCCGTATAATGACTATGGGACATAATTACTGGGAATTTTCAAAAACCTGACATTTGCTAATATTTCACTTTTTGAATATTTAATATCACTTTCAGACACAACAGCCAACCAACTTAAAAAATCTTTGGAGTCAATGTTTTTAAGTTTACTTACCAAACAAATTTTGTGAAGGGAAATAATTGATGCTGTCCAAATAAACTGAATTATTACCACTTTCTGGATATTGGTGTGGGTGCTTGAATTCTGTAGAAATCTGTATAGATCTGACAGAGGAAATGGAAACAATTGTTATTTGAATCCATTACAACAGGGTATTAAGGCATCTAGTGACAAGTGCACATAGGTTTGTTGATGACCTGTCCAGCCCCTGGCTGTCTGCAGACATCTGTTGCTTTTTCAGTGAAAAATAAATACTAGTATGGATATCATAATTAATTCACTGATATTTTTCACAGCAATTTTAACTGGCTTTGAATTATTACTTATTAATTTGCTTTGATTTATTTTGATTGATTAATAAGTAAAATTATTTTATTTATTTAATCTATTTATTTTACTTTCAGATTCAGATGATGAAGAAGGCAGTAAAAGGTACCATTCAATACCACCGTCATCGGTCAACAGCAGAGCTTCAAGTAGAAATTCCAACCAGCTTTCGTTAGGATCACAGGTAGTTTTAGTTTGAGTTCATACCCGAACAGCTTAAACTGTAAATGGCGTATCTCGTGTCAGAAGGCAAACTTATAGAGTTATACTCATAAACACCAAACTGTTGACAATATTTGAAATTTGGGAATATACAGACTCGGAGACTTTTTTGGAGGGCGGGCTGGGGGAAATCACACAATTCTGCAATTTTTCATTCAGTTCTGGGAACTGAGCCAACGATTACTAAGTGTTTGGTCCCACACTAAATGATCAGTTATTTTTTCAAAACCCAGACTGTTGTCTGAAAAAAGGTCATGGAGAAAAAAATGTTCATGATTTATGATATTATCTTGTTGTACTGGGCAAATGTACAATAACAAGTTAACAGATTAAAAATTACCATTTTAATTCATTGTAAAAGTGTTTATCATGTATATTACATTTTGAGGTCAATGTTAATGTATAAGAAAGGTTTATAATTTTACTCCTTTTTTTCTCCACCAGGAACAAGAGTACCAGAGATTAGCTGGAGGCCTTTTTGCCACGGCGATGCAGTTATATGAGAATGAGGAAGGATGGAAGCTGGATAATGGAGATGAGAAGGACCTTTCCTCGGGTTGTGTCTACAGTAAACAACTTCCCGAATTGGGAGGAAAATTTTTCAAGCTCAAAGTAAGGGATACAGTTGACTGACTTAAAATAACAGATCTGAATTGTCCTTTCAGAAAATCTTCTTTTCTGGAAAAAATATGTACTATACAGTGGATGTCAGATATGTAGGTTTTTTGTACACTTTATAAAATTGTACAGATATGTGTCAAGAAAACCCTATGTTTGTTTTAAAATTAAAATATCCCCTTTGTTTCACATGGGGTTTGAATAAAAACATTCACATTGTTTTGTGTACAACTGGATATGAAGATAAATAGTTTATTCTTAAAAAACAACTACTACAGGTGTAAATCTTTTGGTAATAATAATAATAATATTGATATTTAATTTACATTACAGTAAAAATAACACAAACTAAAAATGAATAAAAAGCAAAAATTGATTTTAAGAAATCGATTTAAATAGTATAGAATTAGAAACTGCGTATTTGTACATGTAAGTCATAATAAAGTTCAGTCAGTTTTTGTGGTGGAGGTCTTGATTTGTCAGCTTTCTGAACTGAAGAAATGACAAATGAAAGTGAACATAATATTTATTATGTTTTGTTCTAGGGTGTAGTTAATACCACTCCACAGAAAGGTTTTGAAGAAATATATTTTAACACAGAAGATTCACCTGCGTGGAATCCAACAGTTTTGGAAAGCAAGGTGAGTAAAATAAAATAAATTTATCTGTCTTGTCAACTTTGGATATGAATTGGGCTACTTTTTAACCTTTGTGAATGTTGAAGAAGGTGAACTAAATTGCCTCAAATATTACATTATTCTCTGTTAAATTCCATTGTCTTGAGTTTACTGATAATTGTGATACTTTGTTCAAGTAAATTAATGTAGAAAAAAATACATAATTTCTTTTGTGTTAGGTAAGAGCTATTGAAATTATAAAAACTGAAATCAGTAACGCACATTAAATCTCTGAGTTAAGATTAATACTTGAAACTCCTGGCAAGAGAAAAATAATGAAAATCTGTTATAATAATTTCATTTAAAAGGGATTTAATTTTTTTTTTTTTTTTTTTTTTTGGCATTTTGAAGTGTTTATCATGTTCCTATCTCTAACGAGTCTGATGCCGCATCGCAGACAGGAACATTTTTCGGTGTGATCACAGAATTCCCAAGATTTTTATTTTACAATATGGTGGATCCAAAAATCCATCAAGAAAAGTTTTTGGTCTCACTGGGAATGTTCAGAAAGGTTTTTATTTTAACTGATGCTCATGTCTGATAATATGACTCTGACTCAATCTCTTTTTTTTTTTCCCAGATTCTGCAGGTAATAGACGAGCACACAGATGTGTTGTACAATATAGCAGCCGAGGCAGCTGGGGGCATGGTGTCGGCCAGGGACTTTGTCAACTTACGATGTTGGAAAGAGATGAATGGCATGATGATTTCAGTCTCCAAGGGGGTGACCCACCCAGACATGCCAGAGCAGAAAAAATACGTAAGGTGAGAGGTTGAATTTTTTTTTTTTTTTTTTTTTTTTTTTTTTTTTTTTTTTTTTTTTTTTTTTTGTGTGTGTCATTTGCACAGTTGTGTTTTTCTTGACTCTCTTTGCATTGAGATCTATTAATTGAGATCTATTGGGACAGGGGTAAAAAAGATGGTAAGGGGAATATTTGTTTTGAATTTGAGACAATTGTCTGGTGTGTATTTTTCAGAGGTGAAAATGGTCCAGGGTGCTGGGTGTTCAAAGCAGTCCCTGGGGACCCAAATAAAAGTGAATTTGTCTGGATAGTTAATACAAATCTCAAGGTAAGCTTGCCATTAGGGGTTTTAAAAAGAAATATATATATGTGTTTTTTTAACTCTCCAACTCTCTCTCTCTCTCTCTCTCTTACTGTTTTTGTATGTGAATGTGTGCATATGTTTACCTATCTCTAATAATGTGTATATTTGTCTCTTTATGGGGGTATGTGAGTATTGGTGTCAGACTGTGTGTACTAGTATGTGTGTGGTGTGCTTGCTTGCACATGTACATGCATTTATGCACATATCTTCAACTTCCCACATGCCTGTCTGTTGTGTGAATTATTTTGATAATTCAGAATGAATTAAAATTAATTAACTTTCTGATGTGATTATGACTTACAATAAGTCAGTTTTATATTGTGCTCAATTTTGTACCTTCCAGGGTTGGTTACCTACCTACTTAATAGACCAGGCTATGTCAGGGGTCCTAATGGATTTCTTTAAGTACTTCAATCAACGGATTAACTATCTGAACACGCTAGAATCATAGCATATATATTTTTATTGGTAAGAATGCATTATTATTATTATTTTATGATTCAACATTTGTTATGGAAGTCACTTGTCATAGAGTTAGGCCAATGAGTAACTAAAACTAGTAGTTGAATGAGATAAATAAATTGAGCCAATTTAAGGGAAAAAGTAACAGTTACTATGGGGCACCTAGGTCTGTTGTTTACTCATTTAATTTATAGTGTCACATTACAGTAATTGTTTTAATTTTTCATTAATTAGTCCAGAGGCTTGTTCCACAAAAATTGTACAGTTTTTGGACTCATGGTAGCCCATGATATATAGTCAGATGAAGCTTTTAAGAATGACAAGCCTACAGTGAATGTGTTTAACATACCTAAATGGGCCCTGGTAAACAATGACAGTGTAAAAACCTTATTTGAAACAGTCACAATTTGCTCAAAAATTTCAGTTAACAGATGGAAAAAATGAGATAATGAGTAGTTTTGTAAAAGCTTTGTATAATGCAACTTAGTCGACTAAGTCTCAGAGTCTAAGTCTCAGAGTCTGTGGGAGTTGTCTAGTACTTGTAACCTTGAGAAGATGGCACTAGTATAATCTCTCATGTGGCAGATATCATCATGAAAATATATAATTGAAAAGCAATTTAACAACAGTCAATGAAACTGTCATTCTATAGGCGAATAAGATTATATACCTAATTTCTGCAGTTGAGTGACTTCATTAATCTAGAGTTTGTTTTATTTTTCAGGACTGCTTTCACAGTGCTGCAAGGATTAGCTCATGAAAGTCAAGAAAATCTTTGAAGAGTTGATATATGTATATTTTATCAATATTTCTGTTTCAAATTTCTATCTTCAATCATGGTCATTTTTTAAGTAGTTGAACTGTATATTTAAAGTGAAATTGTCAAAGGTGACAGATGTTGCTCACTAATTATTTTCTTTTCTTTGCTATGTTCACTGTGGTATAACTACATGAAAGCAGAGCCAACTAATCCGCTGCTGGTCTCCCTGCCGTCGCACACCCCATTAAACAGATTTAATCAAGGCTCTGAGGTTTAATTGCTAGACCTCTGCAGGGACAGCGCCTGTGGAGGCAGGGAGAACATCAGTGGATTAGTCACCTCTGCTTTCATGTAGGGAACGCCATATTTAATCCGAAGATCATCTGCTGTGAATCCCCTCTAAATTCAGATCTTTTTGACACCACACACACTTATGCCGGATGTTCAGCCTCAGGCTTTTTTTATTAATTTGGTGTAAGTAAAAAAGCAAGACAGACAACTGAAAGCTGGCTTTATCATGGTTTTATTTGGCCATAACAGTTTGATGAGGAATTGAATAAAACCACTGGTAAAAGGGAATTCATTTGTAGTATCCACTGTTTTGTTAATCTGCTGGTCGAGAGGGATATTGCAATACTATTGGACAATTTTACAATAGCCAACTATAAGAGTTGCGGCATAATTGTAATATGCAGTGTCCTCTGTGATACCTTGCCTGGTAGCTCTTTTTCTTAATTATTAATTTTTTAAAGATTTTTCAATTGTTTGCAAAGGAAACAGTTCATTTTATTTTTTATAGTCACACTATGCCAGTTGAGTGCCTTGAATTGATTTTTTGAAATTGCAACTTTAAAGTTTCTCTTGTTTCAAATGTAATTGATATTTTTCTTTCATGATGAAGATAGCTTTTATGATGACTAAGTTCACGTTTTAAACAAAGACAACAGTTTGCAAGAGGAAACTTTGCTTGTTGATCACTAATTTTCTATATTCATACAGAGTGCATTTTAAAGATATTTTAATGAGGCATCTGAATATGAATTGTTTATCATTTAGAATAGCGTGTTGTACTGTAATGTATTTTTAAATTATTAAAATCATGTTTGTGATGATGTGCATTTGGGAACAAAACAGAGCATTTTGTAAAGTTAGTGATATTATGTGATGAAAATAACCTGGAAAGGTATAATAAAAAACTATCATGACAGAAATGTGATAAAAATCATTCTGACAATAATTTGTTTTTAGAATGTTTGGTATAATTTTATAAAGTTGTTCTGTTCAATGATCAAATCAGTTTACATAAGAAATCCACAGTTTGAAAGACTTGTACTCATTCACAGTACGGTATTCTTAATTTTATTCAAGATTTGTAATGATCTATAATATAAAGGAGTTTCAAAGAGAGCATGTAGGCTTCATTGTGCTCAAATCTTGTTAATTCTACATATTTTTTCATAGTAGATTTCATTTCAACAGTTTTATTGCTATCATGTCTCAATAAAGATTGATCTGTATGAAAGACATTTTTGGATTTACTACTTTTTTTATTCATCTTCACATCTTCTAATTTGTTACTTACTGTACGTAGACTCACCAGAATGATTCTTAGGACTAAAATACAGCTTGAGGTGGAAAATCGAGCCTGATTAGTTTGTTTTTCATGTTTGGCTTTAAAATCTCATGCACCTTAAGCCCTATTGACATATTCTGATTGTCCATGTTAACTCGTGTGCAGTTTGTCTTTTAATTTTGAATCAAGTTGGCAAAACCTATTTTGTGCATCGTTTTTTTTCCTATCTGTACATTTACGGGTTTGCTGTCTCGTTATTCCCATTGAAACTGGGAATCAATGGACCTATCTTAAGAGAACTGCGTAGGGCCTTTGGATATTTATAAAATGGGCCTATACGTGTAAGCGGGGGGCTGTCCATGGGGGGGGGGGG
>NW_019775485.1:220795-266237 GCF_001039355.2 Lingula anatina | reverse complement strand
TCTTATATATATATATATATATATATATATATATATATATATATATATATATATATATAACTTCCTCAATTGTAATACCTTTGTCTGTTCGTAAAACCAATATTATTATTATTCTTTTATTTTATTTACAGATCTTCAAGCACAATGCTTCGAATGTCACGAAGTCAAAAGCGGGTTTTCTTTACTGGACTACTTGTTCTTATCATACTTCATATCTTTTGGAGCGCACTTCATTACATGGTAGGTAATAGAATTTATGATGGCAGGATTTGAAATGGAAATTACAAAGCCACTTCCTGAGCATCTTGATTTATCAGGATTAAGAGATAGTTGATAGATGATGATAGATGAAAAATAACAAGGAACGCAGAAAGTAGTTTACTTTGCTAAGTACAAAGGGTGCTTAAGTCTTTTAATGTATAGCATGATGCCTTTGTTTCTGAGTCTAAAACCCGATAGACGAATGATTGACATACACCTGCAAATTGTTAATCTTTACACTAAACATTGGATCATTCTGCATATCTACTTTACTAACACGACCCTTGCATTAAAAGTTTTTGAGCAGCTATATTCCCAGGTGTTTACCATGAAAAAAGACAGTGAATGTTGAGTTTTGGCGCCACTTAATTAGCACAGTCAGACATCATGGTTCACTCATTTGAATCCATCTGGTGGTGCCTTTTCCAACACTCGACCTATTTAGCCCCCTCCATGTCATATCTCAAAAATAAACCTTTGCCCACACAGGTTTCTAAATACGAGAAGTCTAGACTGCGCTGCAATTACTAGCGCATGCACAGAACAGGTGTAAAGGCATCAATAAAAACGCAATGTGTTCTCTTTTGATTCACCAGGGTGCGAGACCACCAACTTCAGGAAAACACGCAAAAGAGGAATCAAGAACCATTATTTGGAAAACTGATGAAGACTTACAGGTTAATGGAAGTAAGAAGATCATCAACGGATACTTACAGGATATAAACAATAATTACACTGATACAAAGATGGATTTACTGTTAGTGTGGTCAGACTCTAGAGCAATCCCGCCACAATTAGAAACCAAGATCCAGGAAATCTTCTTGTCCAACTCAAATCGAAACATAACTGTATTTTGTGGGAGCAAGCATTGTGAAGATCAAATAAACAGGGTTCAATTGGCGGGTAAATTCAAAAATGTTGCAGCAATTCGTCTGTTTCTACGTTATTTGGCTAAGGATACACCGCTTAAAAATTTTGTCTCAGAATCTATATATTACCGACATAAGCATGGTGATCGTTTCCTCTCATATTTGCATCAGGTATGTGTTCTGCTTGTGTTGTGGAACTATGGTGGACTGCACCTAAATCTTTTGTACGACATTCCTTCCCCAATACCGGATGATTTCTTCATTGGTGAATGGATCAGCAAAAGTAGTATGTTCCTACAGTCACGTTTTGAGAAAAGGTCACCGTTTATTGAACGGGTCATGACAGAAACTCATATAGACTATTTAAAAAACGAAAATGCCAAAACTTGGAATATAGAGTCTCTTGTATTTCAGATGAAAAAGGATAGTAATTTGATAACAAAAGCCAGTCCTAGTGAGGTTTTGATAAAATTACCCCCGAGACAAAATCACTACGGCATGCTCTGCTACACCGGGCGATCACACAACTTGGGAGATGAAATGCAAAGTTGGGCAGCATTGCAATTTCTGCCTTACTTGGACAGATGTGTCGACCGAGAGGATTGGTCTGTGTCTAGCATTGGTAATAACCCAAAACAAAAGACACCAACCGAAAAAAAGAAAGAAACCGTCACAATGATCATCAATGCATGGTACGGGCTAGAAACCACATGGCCTCCTCCACCTTACGTAGATCGATTGTTGATATCAATGCATATGACCAAATGGTTTTTACAAAGATCGTTTTTAAAGAAAACAAATGCAAACTATGTTCACAACAAAGGACTAGTTGGTGCGCGTGATACGTTCACTGTACGAAGCCTATTAGACAACAACGTAGACTCGTATCTGTCGGGATGTGCCACCCTTTTACTGGAAAACCCTTTTGATAAGCACGAAAGAGGCCAAGAAATAATTGTTGTTGACGTTGATAACAGTACTTTAAAAGAAATCGTTCCCCATCATATTAAAACATCTCTTATTTCAATATCACACGTTGTGCGAATCAATGCATGGTCACTGATGGAGCACGTGTATAGTTTGATTAAACGATACGCACGGGCAAAATTGGTTATTACATCTAGACTCCATTGCGCATTGCCCTCTGTTGCAATGGGCACACCAGTGGTATTTGTTCAAACCGATCATCTGCCGGGAGGTTCTCACTATCGACTCGAAGGGTTATCAGATTTATTCCACAGAGTCACTACTAAGGGTGAAGGCAAAACGAAGACGTTTTCGGGACTTGAAGGGTTTGACTGGGATTGCCCGCAACCTAATCCAAACGGCGGTAAGATGATGCGGTTGCGTGCTACTTTGTGGCATGAGATTCAGAAACGACCTGACTTCCGCGAAACTGCTATAACTTTTGGCATTGTTCCTCTAAATATCCCAGATGCCCCTCTCAGAAACGAATTAATATTCTCCCTTTTGTCCTGGTCTTCTTTCCTTTCTCTGAAAGAACGTCGTTCAATAGAAAGTATATTTTACCATCATCCCTTTGCGAAGGTATTAATATATAGCAACATTTTGGGTCAGTCGGATGTGCAACTGTTCACAGAAGTCGGGTATCACGTGGCCGTTCAGAACTACACATTGGGCATGATGTTGGATCAACTTACCCAGTATGACCCCAACACTTTCACGGAACCTATTGCAAGCTTTTTGGAAATGGTCAAATCGAGAGAAACGCAACATAGCAATTATGATACAACATTAATGCCACTTGTACTATTGTATATGCATGGCGGAGTGTTTATGAAAACGAATGCTATTTTGCTGAAGCCGCTAAGCTCGCTACATAACACCATTGCACGACAAGGTAACATGACATCAGAGTTAAATGAAGTTGTTATGAAATTTGAAGAACGAAGCTCTTTTATTCGCGAATGCATTTTGGAGTATTTGGTTCAGATTGTTACTGAAGACAAGATGATAACTTTACCCAAACTTCTTGCAAAGACCGCTGCTCGATATCCACACCAAGTGTTTGTTGTGCATGCCGAAAAACGTTCTGATACAAAAGAGCATGCTTTGACAATGCTGGGTGCAGAATTCGCTCGATCAATCAATGTGGCCAATATTTGCCAAATATATCGGTATGATAAGAACCGCGAAATGTCGAAATGGAAGGAAATCGTAGATCATCATACAGTGGTTGTTGTGAATAATGAGACACAATTTCCACGATCAAGGCTTGGGACCCTGTGTCGTTATATTTTCAACACATTTTGTGTCTTCTGTGGTGACATTATTTGATTTAACCCTACTTTCATATCAGTGTCTTTGACTGAAAAAAATATGAATCAATTTTGTTAATGTGTACTGTATTTCATTTTTCTTTGGTCATTTATATGTAAATCAGTGATATATCAAAAGCACGTTGTAACTTGCATACGTGTGCTTGGAATGTAGTAAAAACAGTTTGATATTTGGACCTTTAGGGTCATGATGCCTTTTCTAGGGACAATACCTTAATAGTCATGTGTGCACATATTATTGCCTTAGGAGTTGGGTTGGGTAGTCAAGCTTGCAAGTTTTAATGGTTACATATTACACTTGAAATAAATCATACTGGGTATAAACGCACATATATGAATTATTTCTTTTAAGTACTGGGGGTGGTATTTCATAAACAATTGCGCTTTGATGTGCAATAATGATGAGACTGTAATTTATTGAATGAAAAAAATACCCAAAATTGTTTTATTCAATTACTTTAATAAAAAGTACAAGAATGAAATAGTGCCGTTAATAATGGCAATGTCAAATATATGAAATAGCCACCGAAGTCACGTTGAACGTTTCATTTTTTTTGTGGATATGAAGCAATAAACATTACATCAATTCATCGTTTGGTTTAAAAATTCTTAGATAATATGTTTTTCAGTTGGCATGCCTCTTTCTAAAATGAAACAGGAAACATCAGTAGGCTTTCCAACCTGCACAAACATCAGTACTAGTATCGGCTGGTACATCAATACAGCCATTAATATAGTTGATGGTTCAGTTTAATACAACGGCTGCAAGAATGGTTCAGTTTAGACCCTATTTATTTGTATACAAAATAATTCTGACAGTTATTCCCACACTAGCATGAGGTTCAGATCTTGTCGATCTTCTTTATTCAGATTTTAATATATGATACCGAAGTTCAGATAATTCGCTGTGTTAGACATTGGGTGCTTCAATGCAAATAAAGTTACAGGAACGTGTATCCGGATCACATCAATTGTGAATTAGAATGGCGGCGATCGGGCGCACATCAAAATTCATCTGTGGAAAAAGATATTTTTTACTGTTAAAGGGATGACAACTCTTCATTTTGGCGGGAAAAGTGCTGTAAAACGGATTTTACCCATACTTTCTTTTGGTTGTTGAATCCGTTTCGACATTCAAAGTTAGTCCATTGGATTTTTTTGTGTAGTTTTTTTTAACAATATCTTAAGAGATCATTACAGAAGGAAGCCATTTATGAAGGTCACTGTGGTCCGATGGCAAGCACAGATTCCAGAATAATTGCAATAACCGCCATTTTGGTGGTAAATTGGAATTTATTTTACATTTTTGTTGTTAACAATGTATTAATTGTGGAATTTGGACTCTCATATAAAGAGTTGTTATCCTTTTTAACAGGTTTGTTTGCAAATTAAACATTGGAAATGGGGATAGTCAATACTAATGATATTGCCCTACCCCCACACACCACCCAAACGTCCAACTTCTCTTCACTGACTCACAGTGTAGTAGTGAACGCGAGTACACGTTCGTTGACATTTCGTTTTGATTCTAAATTTTCTAGGCACGAGCCGGTGTGATCTGACCTGATCCAAAAGATACTTTTTCTCTAGGTAAAGATGCTCATTAAACCGAAAGTAAAGTGTTTAAATGGCTGTCTCGCGAGGCCTCATGTGCATGTGTAAATGTATGCTGTTCTTTTACAAAATATATACCGTATATGTATTCTGCGCTTATTAGGTTTAAGTTTAAGATCTTCCAGCAGTGTACACACACTGGACAATAGAAGTGTCACCCCTTGAATCTCAGTAATAAAAGTTATTAACCTGAAGAGGCGGAATATAAGCAATGTCAGAATATCGATACAGTTGAATTGTTCAGTCAGAACCGTTTCTTTTGTGAAATTTGATGTTAATAAAATGATACCAGGGGCATATCATTCCACAGTGATTTATCTCCCCCAAAGTATTGGTTCAGTAGGGGTGAAACTTCTATTGTTCAGTGTGTGTATGTGGTTTTATTTTTTATGACGTCCCGTTATGACTACCTGTACTCGAATGATGTATTATCGTCCCACGAATAGATATTTACCCATTATCAATCGATTCAACGCCACTATGAAATTGCTATCACGATAGACCTTAGATAATTTCCGTACTTGGAGTTTAGGACAGTGTCCGGTATCTGTTGTTGAAGTGAACATCGTGATAGTGTTTTAACGATTATGATAAACAGGTGACAGGATGACCAATTGGGCTTTTGGTGAATCCTATCATATCACCGGTGGTGTGAATTGTAAATCCCATGACATTATTAGATTTTCCTTCGACCTGTGTACAGCACAAAATGACGCCGTCTTTTCACCTGGCACTGGTTATTCTGCCGTACGGTAAGTATAAAACTTGATTCTTTTAATGTGGTGGCACATATATTAAATTATGCATCCTTAACGTAGTAATGTTTATTTTTACCGTGTAGTGCAGATAGTACAAGTGTTTCTTTTAAAGTTCATTTTGGCTGGTGTTGATTTTTAGATGTTACTCGTGCGGCGTTCGTATTATTTCAGGCCCGTAGCCAGGGGGGGTTCGGGGGGTTCGAAAGATTTTCCCCTTTTGCTGGGAAAGGTCAACTCTGGGTAAAATTTTATCTTGGTACATGAGGTTTTTATGGGAAAAGGTCCACTTTTTCAGAAAAAGAACCCCCCTTTTGAAATTGCTGGCTACGGGACTGTATTTAATATATTCTCAACCTAACTCTGTTTGCTTACTAGGACCTTGCATTGCACATGTAATATATAATGTGCACCCTAGCCTTTCTAAAAAAGTAGTCTTGTTGTAAACTTATACCTTGGTCTTATTCAGTTGGGGTTAGAAAATCATAGATACCTGATCTGAAAAGGCATGCCCAATTCCTCAATCTAATTATTTGGGATTCGTTTAATCTCATCACTCGTATAAAGAATCTTCATTCGTATAATTTAACAGAAGAATATACAAATTAGGCCAATCCTATTATGTGTCAAACGAATACATGTACTGCAAGGGCGTTTTCCGTCGTTACAGTTACTCGGTGCACTTTTGATATTTGTTTAATAACACATTGACTGATTTAATTATCAAGTGTTAATTGACGTAAACATGGTGACGATGTAAACCGAGACCCTAAACCACAGCAGCATGCTGTAAGCTTTGGGCACGCCACCAATATTCCATGATATTGAAGGTCCAGTTACTAACATATGCTAATGGTTCTCATGTCCAGTGGCAGGTCAGCTGTGTCCAGCAGGATGGGTAAGCAGTCCCGTCAGTGATCACTGTTTCCAGTTCAACCCTAGCAAAATGCGTAGAAAGTGGCACGAAGCCAGGAAATCCTGCCAAGCCAGACTAGGAGATTTGGCATGGTTTGAAAATGTGAATGAAAAGGTAGATTTATAACGGATGCATAAGACTGGGTTCCCATGCCTACATCGATCGAACAGGATCAATCCATCTCCAAGGGGTTTCTCACTAAATTGCTTTCAGCTCAAGCGGCTTAGATGTCTGACACTCCTACTGAAGCTGCTAAACAACAATTAATTATCCCTAGCAGCTTCAGTATAGGCGTGACAGACATTTAAGCCGCTTTGGTTGATTGCAATTTAGCGAGAATCCCCTCTGAGATAGATCGGTACATAAATATAAACTGGGTTTCCATACCTAGATCGATCCATCTGGATCGGTCTAACTCCCTGGGGAGTCTCACTAAATTGCTATCAACTTAACCGGCGTAAATGTCTGTCACGCCTACCGAGTCAGCTAGGGGATAAAGATAATTACCCCCTAAGAGCTTTACTAGGTATTGTGCGTAATTATTGTACCAAAGATAACCTCGAATTTTACACCATACATAAATTTAATTTTTTTCTCGACCAAAAATGCTTTCAGAATTTTGTTTTGAAAACGTCCGAACGTTTAAGTCAAACAGACCCCGAGAACCACAGGTGGTGGATAGGATTGACGGATGAAGAGAAGGAGGGAACGTGGAAGTGGGTCAAAGAAGAAAATCCAGCATTGAAAATGTTTGTAAATTTAATGGGCTTCGTTTTTCGCATTATCTTAACATCGTGTTTGTTTTAATCAATTCGTTACCTGTTTTAAATGTTGACAGATTTGAATTGTTTGAGGTTTTTACCAGTGACCCATGCAGTTATAAACAAAGTCTTATTTAATTCAAATCATATTGCAATGGTGACGTTACTGTATTGTCATTTGATTAATTTTTTCGTCTTGAAGTTAAAATGCTATACCGTTCAATTTAATTATATGTTAATTAGCAAAAAGTATAGGTATGAAGTAACTCACATACATATTTGGTTTATGTTCCAATTGTGCAGTGACTGGGCTGAACAAGAACCGAATGATAATGGAAAAGGCGAACAGAACTGTGCTGAAATGTGGGTAAAACGAAACGGCACTTACCTGGGAGAGCTACGTGATGCAAATTGCTTCATTGCAAAACCGTACATCTGCAAGAGACAGAAAGGTATTTCTTTAGCAAAACGTTTTAACGAAGATTTTGTACTCTGAATATGAATGAAGTAAACAGTACTTAAAGCATGCATTTGTATTTGTGATATTTCACATCATTTGTGGAATTTCTTCCCAGAAAAGAGGAATGCTACTCCTAGGAACGGAAGTCCGGAGCCCCATATCATAAATGCAGGTTGGGTTAGTTAGAGTATTGGGTTAGTATATGGGACAAATGCTACCTGTACAAAGTAATGGGGAACGGACTACGAGTATGGTTCTTAGTGGACTACCATTTCTGTCACACCGGTGTAACGAAACTGAGGGTCCTTGTAACAGAAAGTTCGCCCTCTATTTAGATTTAATGGTAAGGGTTAGCCCGACATACGTGGGTCAAAATCATGGGCGCAAGTTACCTGTACAAATGAATGGGAAGCGGACTCTCTGTCATGGGGGACTCTCTGTCACGTAACACCGGCATACTGAGCACAGTCTATTACATTTCAGCCGTGGTGGACAACTGCCCAACTGGTTGGCAACAAGTCCAAGACTCGTGCTACATTTACTTTGACCTCGAAAGGGAATGGAAAACTGCTGAGTAGGTTATAATATTATTTTGAGATGATTTTATTACAATTGTACTGGACATGTTATGAATCGTAAATTATGGAGATGACAATTATAAAGACACCGGCAGAGGAATAATGTTGGTGAGTGTCACTGGTGTCACATGGTGGTTGATATAAGGTAGCAAAGATGATAAATATGTAAAAACGATATAATATCGTTATGGTTTATCGTAAGATAATAGGCTTAGATAAGGCCTTAGATATTGTTGAAATCATATCAATATAATGACAGTTGCATTATTTTTTATGTTTATGACGTAATGACAGTGCATTGTATTTGTATATTCTTATCTTCATCTTTGTGATTCAAATTCTCAGGGCTGATTTACTTTCTCCAGTTTGAGTAAGGCACCATGTCATTAGAAAAATTCATATCGCACTGTATTATTATTATTATAATTATTATTAGTATTATTATTATTATTATTCAATAATCTTCAACCCATGAAGAGTTGGATATATTTTTTTCTTGCCCTTGACACTACAACAGCGCTCGGTTTGCCTTTAATTTAACATTCCCTTACTAAATGTTACTAAATCAATCTACATGCCTTTTCTTTAAACATTTATGCAATTATCTTTAAAAGTATCGTCCTCGGACGTTTTTTGCAAACTTCATGGTGAATTATGAATACAACTTTATTCTATTTGCCACACCTGTAAGTATCATAATATGTGCCTTGATCTATGACATCCCCTATTAAATAACACATGCCAAACACACAAACTGGCAGCTCGCCTGTAAATAAATTGGCCAATTAACATGCTCATTATGCTCATGCTCATTAACAATGCAAAGACCCAATTGGGATGTGGTCTAGGCCAGTGAGTAATCTGGCCTGTGACACACACACACATACACACACTCACACACACACGCACGCACACACAATGTTTTTCTATAATCTGTTCCCCGAACTCTGCAATAACAATTTGGTTCTTTTTTCATTGAATTCTATTTTTTATCCTAACTCTAGAGCCGATTGCGGCAATTATGGTGCAGAATTAGCCACGGTGGATAACGCTGTACAGCAGCAGTATATCTACGATGTTTCCCGCTTCAGAAATAAGCCCGTTTGGATTGGTTATTCTTTGGACATTAATTCTGTAAGTACTTCTGATCATGTAATGGCAGTTTGCTCGCCTACACCTTTTCGACAATACCAACAGCAGTTAGACTTTATAGGGTAAGATATATCCTACAATCTATCATTTTCATGTAGTTGATAATCCATTTCTAATTTTTAAACTTACTTCATTATTTCGTACATACAATTTTTGCTCTTATAGACTGACATGCAGTGGAAGAAAAGCGGTGTTGGATTGGATCCAGTAGTTAACGGTAATCAATCCGACTCGGAGTTTTGGTCAGATGGACGTAGACCACAAGCTATGGGGTTTGTATTCTCTTAATGCATGGAGAGATTGAGATACCTAATACTTTGCAATCTCTATGGGCAAATTTTACACCCTTTGTAATTCATGCTGACGGGACTTCGTAAAGCTAACCATGGGACTAATTCACTACACTAGATTTGAATATCCGATAGCTCACAATTTCAAAGTGGCCAAAAAATTAATTGCATTTGATTTCTTAACAAAACCTAACAAGATGATACCTTGCATCGTGATTTAGCTCCCAAAAAGCCTTAATGTTGTGCGAACAACTTGTTTGAACATTGTATTTCTTAATTTAAGAAGTCATATTTACGATGTATAGAATACAAAAATTCGCATCACTCTTATTACAGAGATACAAGAGAAGGCATGTGTGCAGAGGTGGTTCCAACAGCGGAAGAGGCCGAGCAATCGTGGGTTGCAAACCTGTGCACTACAGAAAGATCATATATTTGTAAAAAACGTGAAGGTGAATGATGCAGCAGTGGAATAGTTATGTTAACAGGATGTTTTACAATGTTAACGAAATTGTTGCTTTTATTTTTGTCGTAATGAGAAAGCGTGTACAGCAGGTCATATGATACTGTTTTATTTTACTACCTTGCTTCAGAATAAACTTTAATTCCGTGTATACAGAAAATCTCATGAAAAACTTTGAGGCAAATAATCTCATCCAACAATACTCCCCTTTTCCTTATTTTTATATATTTTACTTGATCTATTCAACCTGTTTAATTGTTTGTCATTTTTTCTATCTAATATCATTTCATTCATTCATTTATTCATTTATTCATTGTTCATGCTTTTGACGACCAAAACTGTAAATGTTAAAGACATATGTGTACGTCTGTTTTCCCGGATTATACTTGACTGTTCTTCCTTAAGGAACATGTGCAACGGGCTGGGTTGCTCACAACAGCACGTGCTACCAATTTAATGCCAACCTCCAGCTATCCTGGTATGATGCTGCCACCTATTGTAGATCGCAGGGAGCAGAAATGGTTACTATACAGAGGTAAGGAAGTTGAAAACTTTTGCCTTGGTACATGAAGAACCAAGGGGGGGGGGGGGGTATAACATGTTAGCCATTTCCTTCTCCCAGTCCTTCATTGGCTACTTCTCTCTTTTCTTCGGACTCTAGATGGGTGCCACAGGCTGTACTGTACATCTACACTGTTTGCATGTGTTGTAAGCTTGTAATAGTTGTCCCTTCTTTCAAGCATTTTTATTAAATGTCCAAACTTCAGTTCAGAATAATACATCAATGGTTATAGTGTATTAAGTTATCAGTTATTATTAGAGCAAAACTGAGTAAACAAATGTAGAATCGAATGTGGCCAGACCAAGTTATATTCTGTTTAAGTGGTGATGAGACATAGTGTAATGCTATTCTGGAAAACACTTTCTAATATTACTGCACAGTATAAAGGTGTCTCGCTTTTCATTGACTGACTCTAATCCATTCTTCATTTATATATATATATATATATATATATATATATATATATATATATATATATTTTTTTTTTTTTTTTTTTTTTTTTTTTTTTTTTTTGTCAATGAGCTGCTTTAAAACTGATGTCACCTATTAAAATTACTGTAATTTTACATGTAGTCGCTTTTGTTATAGTAAAAGAACGCAGAACTTCATCGAAGATAAAGTTCGGGATATGGGATTCCAGACGGAGATTTGGCTTGGGGGCTCGGGTAAGTAATGGTGGTATGAATTTACCAGAAATGATGAAGCAAGTGTTTATGCATGGCGGTACTGTGTGTGTGTTGTGTTGAAAACATTTTTAAAGGCCGTTTGCCCAGTGTGACAACTTATTTAAACCCATGCTGCCATACATCCTTAACCAAACTGGCGACATATTACGTAGTGCTTTGAGAACGTACAGGCTACAATTTCCCTCTAGTTTTATGTGGGCCAGGTCAACCACATTTAAAAGAATCTTCTTCTCTAAACCTCATAGTACATGTAAAGTTGTTCCTATTATAAATAAGGACCGAGTTGAGAATTAAAGAAATGCCGTCGAGCATTCAGCAACCGTTACCTGTACTCAGTTTGTAAAATACCCAAGTATACAATGGGCAGAGTGTATATTATGAATCTGCACTACATACATATGAACAAGTGTCACAAACTTCGAGTAAACAGTTGAATCGAAGACAAAATTCAATAAAACTAAAATTTCCACCTAATACTTAATGCATTATCTCCAACCTGCACAATTAATAATAAAATGTTTATACTGGCTTTATATTTTTACTCAGCAGCTAACTTTCAAGCAGCTCTAATTGGGAAACTACATGTTAACATTTGCGAGACATATCAAATTCTATGCTTCTGGTTTCTACATTTCGCAAATATAATATCAGCAAATACGCCGTAATTCAACGTTTCAGATATTGATCTTAATCCCAAAGAATTGCACTGGGCTGATGGGACGAAGATAACGGAAGCGTACTCTAACTGGGAACCGGCACAACCGAAGAAGAGCTCTAAATCTCTGTGTGTACAGATGCGGGCAGGTAATAAATCATAAGTTTTTATGGCTTTTTAAAAACTAATTAAGACTGCTAATCTGGAGAGCTGAATACTTGATATGGTCTTGACTGTAAAGTAATTCATTCGCATAAAGTAAGCGGTGTATTTACTGTCCAAAAGTCTGTAATATTGATGTACGTTTCAACGATTTAAACGTGTTCGTGTGTTTTGTGTTTTGTATAGATGATAGAAAGTGGACCACCAGCGAGCACTGTCTGCACGAACAGCAATTTATTTGCCAGGTTTCAGATGACAGAGTTGTCTTTCCACCAACGGTTCTCCCAGGTTAGTTCATTAAAATTTCGAAAACTGTCATTCGTACTAATAAAAATCTCACTTGTTTAAAAAGCCAGTAGTCAACTTTTTCAAAGGTATTGTAACAGTGAAAAATCTATGTTGATACTGTCAAAATGTTATTTCTGAATGAAGCCAACGGTACGTGCGATTCCGGCTGGGAAGGACACGGCTTTTCTTGTTACTACTATGCAAACACTGCTTCGTCTTCCTGGCTGAGTGCACGAGACGCGTGTCTTAAGATGGGAGCACATCTTGTGAAAATTGATAATGCAAGGGAGATGGCCTTTATTCAAAGTGAGTATTTTTGCGGACACACACACACACGCATGAACAAACACACACACTCTCACACACACACACACTCCGTATGTGCATTAGCTACTCACCGATGTGCAGATACCCGTTTAATCAACGTCTGGTGTTTACATACAGTTTTGATAGAGAAGTAACCTGTTGAAATGTTTCTACTGTTTCTAAAAGCAACACAACAATAAGTGATACTGACAAGCATAAAATAGGAAAACCATAAAACCTTCAAGGTATTACGCTTATATATGTCCTGCCTACCCCATTTTTTCTCTTTTTATATGACAACATGCATTCGTGTATAGATACTGCTGAAAATTTAAACACCAGCCGATTTCCATGAAAACAAATTCAAGGCATATTAATTATCCATTATTTGTAAACTATTTTCACGTTACACTATATGTGACAAAAAAACGTCCAATTTTTTTTTAGAAAAACTTACGGAGTCTTCTTGGCTTGGCCTCAATGACCGTGGGATCCAGGACCATTGGGTATGGCAAGACCAGGAGTCGGTAAGTCGTCAACAAGCACGTGTTCATTACTATGAAAATACATACCTAGGGATGTTATATGACCGTGGCGATATGATGATCACTGAAGCCTGTCCATTTAGCCAAGCTTCAGTGAAGATCGAGAGCAACCTCGAGCCGCTACCCAAAAATATCTCGCTTCACTCGACATTTCTGCGTAGCGTCTCTCGGAAAACTCGGATTTAACCTCGATGTAGTCTAGAATTTCACGACTACATCTTGGTTAAATCAGTCGAGGTCTCTTAAATGCTGAAAGCCAAAGACAGAGTGATCATGTGACCATCTTGGCATCAAGAGAATAGTGACGTTGCTTGCGTTATACACCTACCATTAGACAAATTTAAAATGTCTCACACTCTTAAAAAATTAGCATAAACTTTAACTTTTAACAATTATTATTTATAATTTTATTACACTAAGTCATATCATATGGGTATGGTTTGAAAACGGAAATTCGTTTATATTTAAGCCACACGTGCATACATGTACAAATTATTTGTAAATCTATAACTTTTTAACGAGGGTTGTGCTATTTANATGTGACCATCTTGGCATCAAGAGAATAGTGACGTTGCTTGCGTTATACACCTACCATTAGACAAATTTAAAATGTCTCACACTCTTAAAAAATTAGCATAAACTTTAACTTTTAACAATTATTATTTATAATTTTATTACACTAAGTCATATCATATGGGTATGGTTTGAAAACGGAAATTCGTTTATATTTAAGCCACACGTGCATACATGTACAAATTATTTGTAAATCTATAACTTTTTAACGAGGGTTGTGCTATTTACCTTTTGTTTTTTAGCTTTTCATTCTTCTTCTTTATCAGATATATCGGTAAAAATGAAATATATTCCCCTTTGAAATTGTAATTACATGTAGCACATGTATATTCCGAACCGCCTCGTAGTAAGAAATGTCACCAAAACGTAGAATTGTTACTCCTGAGGATTTGAAATACACATCCGTTTGATTTTGACTATATTCCGTAACCGCCTCGTCGTCAGAAATAACAATAAAAACTAGAATTATTATTCCCGTGAACTTGTAACAAACATCCGTCTGATTTTGACCATATTCCGAAACTGCCTCGTTGCCAGAAATATCACCAAAAAGTAAATCTCTTTCTCCTTTGCACTTGTGAAAAATTATATTCCGGTCCGACGCTCCTTGTTTATCAGAAATGTCACTCAAAGGTAGAAGTTTTGCCTTGGGACCTTTTTTCCTCAGCAGTCCCAGCTAGGTGTGGCTCAGCTGAGACGCGCATGGTCAGTGTCGACGGTTGATTAAATACTTTTCAAGCCAGTTGAACGTCCACGACAAGTATTTAGCAAAAATTGACCAAATTGGTCAAACATTACATAAGAATTTGGCGGGAGGTGACCAGCGCACGTGGACGAGTTTATTCCGTATAACATCTCTAGAGCGTGATTTAGGGTCACTTTATTCGATTTTAGGGGTGTTTTAGGATGAAATGACTATGTTTGTTCTCGGTAGGTATGTCAAATAATACACTGTCACCCTCTCGCGATATATGCCATGAACACCTCTCGCTGACGCTCGAGGTGTTATGGCATATATCGCTCGGGTGACAGTGTATTATCTCACACATGGTATTTGTGCAATGTTGATTTAAAAAAACACAGGCCATGAGTTATCAGCACAACACGGCAGTCAAAAGCTGATGTTGGAAATTTACGTCACTAAAAATTGATTACTCAGAATTTTCTCATCAAAGTGCCCCTTTTCTAACTTACAATTTTTTTAATTGTATTTTTCATCTACTATATTGATATTGTACAACTAGTAAAAATTTAATCCATTTTGAGTACACGAGACTTTGAAGTATTATATGTAATTGTTATCCTACATTTAATGTGCAAATGCCACCTACTTCTGTTCGCTTTTGTTGATTTTTTATATGTTAATTAGAAACGTTTTAGGTAAAGCCCTATAATTTGCACATCATTGTTTTTTCATTTTTCGCCAAATGTTTGTAAATATTACTATACAGCCTATGTATGTACTACGTTCGCCATGTATGTACTAAGTTTGCCTCAATTACCTGCATTTATTTCAGATCACACTTAACGTAAGTGTAACATAAGGTGGTGCCCATTAAACCTGTGTAACGACAACAAACCGAATGAATCCCTTAACATCTCCCCAGGTTTATTTTACACCACAACTACCACAAACAGTTAAAGCCTATTCCGTATGTTTCAGGCAATGTACACTAACTGGGCCCTAGGAAAACCAGAGCATTCCGGGGAAACATTTGGCAAGCACTGCGCCGTTGTACTGACCGGTGATGCCAAGGGTTTGTGGTCCAACGTGGAGTGCAGTCAAGAGAGGGCATACATATGTGAGAAAAAGACAGGTGAGGTGTCGTAGTTACACTCTGCAATTTTTTTTCTGTGAGGGTTTTATACTTATCTTCTTACTTATACTTATCTTACATCACATTAGGCACGTTATATATTTTCAAGGTGATATCAAATTTTAGTCAACATTATTTCTAACTGGTTAAATGCTCTCAATTAATGGAAATGTGTAAAAAGGAAATACTGTTTCAAAATATTCTCAAGAAACGTATTTTGTGTTTTTTTCAGGGCTTGCAACAACTCCAGGAGGCACATCTCTTATTCGTAAGACATATTTAAATCACTTAATCAGGATTTCTAGTTTATCAAAGGGATTTTATTATAATATTCAGCAGTTCCCTGAATCGAATATGCTATTTGCGTGAAAAGTAATTTGTACAAGCTTAGGAATTTCTGTTCATACCATGCAGGATAATTTTCAAATTACAAATATCTCTTTGTCTGTGAATATCAGTCATGCTCTTTTTTCCTGGATAACAAAATAATTCCAGCTTTAGCTTCTATCAAGTGCGGCTTATTTTGGGAAGACGATCCCCTTAGTGACTTTTGTTACCAATTTAACACAAACACGTTGTCTTGGTCCGAGGCCCTGCTCCAGTGTCAACATAATGGTGGAGAACTGGCCAGTGTGGCAAGCCTGGAGGAGCAACAATATGTAGCTGGTACGTAGGTTTGACAGGCAGTGAGTGTGTCTAGTCTTTGAATATATTGCTTTATGCCAAATCTTGAAACCGATCTTAAAATGTTCGTTAGTGTGTTTGATAAAACATTAATTATAGAAGATTCATCGACGGACGTATTTTTAAAATTCAATTTGTAATGTTATCTAACAAGCTGTAAAACAATAAATGCGCCAAGAGCAGATCCAGCACTTAATTAGGACACATTAAGATAAATAGTTGTTGGTTTTCTGCATGGTCTATGACTCATTTATCGTTCTCTGTTCTAATACATTTTAAATAAAAATATAATGATCAATCACTCTGTAATACCACCTACATGCAAGTAAAACTTCGTCCTAGGCCGTGCACACACCATCCCAGACATGAGGTATTTCTGGCTTGGTGCCAGCGCTCTGGGAGAGGAGGACGGTTGGATTTGGAGTGACGGAAATCCATTTGCCTTTCTCAACTGGGGTGCAGGTCAGAATTTAACTATATCTATCTATCTATCTATCTATCTATCTATTTACCTTACCACCTGTCCGATCGTCAGTCCGTGGGTACATATATCTGTCCCAGTGTCTGCCACCCCCTCTCTCTCTCTCTCTCTCTCCCCTCTCTCCTCTCTCTCTCTATCTCCCTCTCTCTCTTGCCAGGACAATTCCTATCGCGCTGTAGAAAACCCGTTAATTATGTAGTTAACATAATGTGGGACTATGATCTCGTAAAATGAATTATATTTGAAGTTGATTTTTCTTAATGTCAAAAATAAAAGGTTATCGAAACATATACGATACAATTCTTTTAACCGTTTGTCTAATTCCATCAATCATAGTGTAACATCTACAATGACGTGAGGGCCATTTAAAAAAGAATAACTAATTGATAGGAGATATTGCTCAATTAATTGCCAAAATAACAATCTTAGTTTATCTTCTCAGATATGATAGAATCTCGATCAAATGCAAGGTGTATGGAAATGGATGCGTTAAGTGGATCTTGGTTGAAGGAAGAATGTCAGAACAGGCGTGGATACGTGTGCAAGAAGAAAGGTTCGTGATAAGAAAATTTATATTTCACATTTTATGGTCTCGTCTTCCCTGAATGCTGTGACTGCTTGTGAGTTCGGTAGATTGATCAAGGTGGTCAACTTTATCTCCTAATCATGCTTGCAGGTTTTAACCGTTTTTTATTTTTAATCAAAAATTGAATAAAAATGTCCATTTTGTATACGATGCACGTCCTTATTTAACCGAACATTTTAACTATAGCTACCACAGAATCTAATAATTACTGTATACTTTATCATATCTTTATTATTGCATTTCTTGAAATCTTTCCAATTTTATCACCACCTGTTTTAGGGAACGTTTCCAAAGCTACGCCTATTCCCGTGAATACAACAACAACCCCAACGACTCCAGGTAACACGCAAGAAACGTATGTAAATCATAATAAGAAGTTATACAGAATAAATGGCAACACTAAAAGATGCATAACCTACTTTTTTCCTCACGTGAATTTGAATGTACTTGACACTGCCTAACAAACTATGCTTGGCAGCGTGTTGAAGCAAATATATCAAACATAGTTATCTAAAACGTAACGTGAGAAACTTTAACCCATCAAACCAGCCACGCCATCAATTCCAACAAATAGGGTTATAATAATGTTAAGATATACTGTAAATAGATAAGAACCCTTAAAATCCAGTCATTTTTATATATATGGAAAATGTCATATTCTCTTTACATCATGAGGTTACCCATCATGTAGTGGAGATTGGGCCCGCTTTGGTCGGCATTGTTATAAAACATTTGAAGATCAGAGAACGTGGACTTCTGCAAAGAACACTTGCAGACGACAGGGCGGGGATCTGGTATCAATTTTGAATGAGGATGAGAACAATTTTGTATCTGGCTTTGCTGGTGGGGCACATGGTATGTAATATATGGACTGTAATAAGTAATACAGAGATGTATGATTAAGAATAATAATACGCCTTTTATATAATAAACAGTCTTTCAAAAATACCTGATTCGATATAAAATAATATGGGCACAGTTTTGCGCTCAGTTGGAGAAAAAAATCCAAATAGTTGATAAAGCAGTTTTTCCTTATTCATTTTCTTTCTTTCTTTCTTTCTTTCTTTATTTGTATCATGCAGTCAACCCTGTGGAGGTCTGGACAGGCCTGAACGACCGCCGGATAGTCAACCAATTTGAGTGGACAGACGACAGTACCGTGACCTTCACCCGCTGGCAGTCACGTGAACCGAACAACCATCTAGGGAAGGAACTGTGCGTCAGTCTGTATACAACAGGGACTAACGTAAGTGACTATCAACACATCGGCACCATTTTGTTGACTTTAAACCAAATGACTCATAGGGCTTCAACACACGGTGCTTATTGATTCTGTATGAGCATTTATCTCAAATATTTGATAGGATAAGCAGGTTCCCTTTATTTTTTGTCTGTTTATTTATTTATTTATTTTATTGCTCTTTCATTTAGGCCTACTTATTTTAACATTTTATTTTATTTCTTAAATTTGTTGAGTATGAAGTACACGTCACCTTTATCACGGTGATCGATATTTTGCCGTGAATGCACTTTGTAACGTCCTTTATTTGACTACACAATTAATTATAGTACATGTGCTTACGAAAATATATGTATCACTGATCTTTTCTTGTTTCTAGACAGGGAAATGGCAAGATGCTGATTGTGCTCAATTACTGCCTTATATCTGTAAGAAGCCGGCTACTATAATTACGTCAATGGACAAAGTGCCTCCTGTTTGGCAAAGGGGGTGCTCTGAGTTGTTTCTCCGTATACACAAGACAGGTGCCCTGGGAGTACACAAATCAGAATATGATGAGGTAAATTTTTAATTTGTTTTTAATTTCAATTTTTTTATGTTTTATTTTTTCTGTATTAAAATACAGAAGTCAGCAGCTGTAAGTACGTATGCAAGCGTGGAAGCCTCGTCCGGAATTAACGCCGATATGTTTAACTGGTTTGGTCTAACAGCATTTTGGGAACTGGTTCGGACCGCCTAGGTGGAAGTGATTTGCCTTGATTCCTTTCAGCCTTTGCCTAACGACGTCGTATTCAACCAAGCAATATGCTTACACGCAGTGACGTACACTAAAAAATGTCTTGAATTGATAGTCATAATTTGCCATTTAACTAATCAGTATTATAGCAGCTACAGGCGCATATATGCATTGTGTACTTTGTAAATCTGGAGCTTTGGAAATCTGCACGCACAGATAAAGTTTAGCAAATATCCAAAATTTAAGGCTAGGTTACATTTGCCACGCGATGTGCGTGTACCAGTGTACTGCCAGCATGTTCCGATCCATGCGGCGCCCGCGTGGGAGCAGGCTTCACGATCTGATTTAGAGTCAAACTATTGTTTTTAGAATTGTTAAGGCACCGCCACACTCTAGTGTATAGCACTTACGCATGAGTAAAGAGGGTTATGTTGAAGCGTACACTATTTTTCACTTCTTTCACCGCCAGAACCTTACTGGAGCCAACAGAGGCTCTTGCTATATCGTCTCTGAGAAAGGTGCGAGTTGGTCTGATGCCCGGCACACCTGCAACAGCACCGGTGGAACACTCCTGACGATCAACGACCAGTGAGTAGGCGGTGGTACTGATATTTGATGCGGTTTGTCTACTAGTATCTCTAGCTTCCATGATACAAATATGATACAAATATTGTGCGTCCTTGATTTTACTTTCCATGCAGCCCAAGAGCTAACATTTAAAAGTGTTCAGAGAACGCACAATAGAGCTCGTATTATGTAATATCCCTCTAAATATTGTTTACGGTTAAGACCAATATTGACTTGTTATCTTACCAGACTGGATTATTTATCAGTTGTTTTCATGCTTGTTTGTCACCATTTGGCAATTGGTTTTTAATGTTGGTAATGAAAAATGATGCATTAGAAGTCATAATTAACGTTTTCTCCTAGGGTGGAGCAGGCTTACATATCTGCCAAGCTTAGCAGTATGGTTGCTAATAGCGAATACTGGATAGGCCTAAGTAATGTAAATGATGGGATCTACGTGTGGGATTCGGATACCCGTGTGTTATTCACAAATTGGGACAAAAAGCATACAGGTATTTTAGCTCATGTCCGTGTATATATATATGATGTTTGCCATACAGTGTACGTTAATGTATACGTTCATACATGCACATGCAAGTTTATATGTAGTTTTTACTCTGTATTTAAAGACTACAAATAAGTTCATTCAATGTACGTCTCCTACATATTAAACTACGTGGGTTGTTAATGACATCGTGTCACCCATGTCCTCTCACCAGGCAATGACATAGACAGGTGCGTGGCAATTACCAAAAGTCCTCGCAACACAGGGGAATGGTCTGGCCGAGCATGCTCCGAGACCATTCCTTTTATCTGCGAGTATAGCAGGGGCGACTATGCCACCACGACGCCGGCGCCTACTACGCCGCCTCCAGCCAAGTGTCCAAACCAATATTCCTTCTCGGAGTATGGTGATTTCTGTTACAAGGTATTTGCCAATTGCCAAATATCATCATCATCTGTTTAGTTAAGTTAAATATGTTGGTTTGAATTTTGGCGGTTGTGCCGTGAATCAAATTGACTGACGATAGAGAAACATTGTACGACGCCTTCGCTTTAAGGTTGTATTTCTGTAAGGTTGATAGTAAAGTGTCATCCTAACTTACGTAGTTGCGTGCACAACACTAGCACTTCATTGTTAATACAACATTTGCAGATCTTTACTCACTATGGAGACTTAAGCTAGAAACCTGATAGAGATTCTGTTTTGAAGGACAGAAAGTTGAACAGTGTCTCGGATGCCATTCTCTTTTTTCATTCTAGATGGAGTATCTTCATGGTTTCAGAAAGCGCACGTGGTTCGAGGCAATTGACCACTGCAAGATGCTGGGAGGAGAGCTGGCAAGCTTCCACAGTGAGGCACAGTTGAAAGGGGCAATCAGGACCCAAGCCGGTCGGTAAGCCCTACGTCCTCTAATTGACCAAATTGTGGCTGTGTTTCTCACACCCTTCTTGAAATTATTTGTTTTTCTGTGCGTGTGTTTGCTTGGACATTAACTCCATTAGCTTAGATAAGATTATCCAATTAAACAGCGTAGAAATGTTTATTTCTTTTGCTGCATATTTTATACTTTATCCAAAAAAAAATAACAGCCGGTGTATTAAGTCTCGTGCTATCATAATAGCATAATGCTGTTGCCTAACATGTCCAACTAGTCATTCAATACTTTCTTATGTCAATAATATTAAATGCATTTTGTTTGATAGGTATCGCTGTTTAAGTTTCGAAGCGTAGATTGTCGTTAATGCTATGGGTGTTTTTTCAACGATTACTAAAATATAGGTTTAATTTACCTCTTTGCTCATGACATTTGCCAAATGGTCACACGTTTGTGTATGATTGACTGTGTCAGGTTTTCTAGTTCCGAAATATGAAGGGGATTCAGCAGCAGCGGGAAGAGTTCCAGAGTTGTCTAACTAATTCGCTTCAATTAACCAAGCAATGGGACATAAATGAAAACCGTGTAAAAAACGGCTTCTTTAAGTCATGACACCTGTTTAATTTACAAGCAATTATATTGATATAATACAATAAAAACACCTCATATTTACTTGCCCCTTCTTCGTGTACAATGATAGGCGGGATCCGTATTGGATTGGACTCTCCAGACCAAGCAAGGACAGTGGCTATACCTGGGTGGACAGGACAGCAGTGGACTTTGTGTATTGGGCTGCTGGAGAACCCAATGACCACAATGGACAAGAGAGTTGCGTAGAACTTGACAGGTCAAGCGGCAGGTGGTACGATTCGAACTGCTACGCAAGGAGAAGTATTATTTGCCAGTTTCGAAAAGGTGTGATTTGTCAAAAGATATTGTTTAGCAACAAAATGGCGTAACGACACTAGAAAGCCTCCTTCATGTACATATGTTTGAACACCTTTGTCCATCGTCGTTCATAATTTGCATAAAAATGTATATAAGATATATAAGATCCAATTAATTGCTTTTAATCATATCTACAATTCCTCGATCTGAACTAGTTTTACGTTATATTAAATTATAAAGTTAAAGTTATCTGTTAAACTTCTGCAGGAGATCCGATATACAACACGAAATCAACGATTAGACCAACGCCAGGTAAATGTGTGCTAGTGTACTATGTGTACTATTATGATAGTATGACTTCAGTTTCATATTCACTAATTGAAACTGTGATGTACGTGAAAAAATAAGCTACTGGTCAAGCTTCGATTGAAAATTGATATTACTATAACGATGCTAGCTATTTAATGACTGTATGTTTACTTTGGGGCAGTTGAAATTGAACATGCTCCTAAACTTCTGCATAACGCTTACCTTTCCTTCAAAGCACCACAGTGTGGTTCAGACGAAAAATGGCGAGCTCACAAAGACCACTGTTATTTCCTGAGCTCGGGTTATGGTGTCTGGGACAAAACATGGCATGATGCCAGGAAATATTGTATGCAGAACGGAGGAAACCTTGCCAGCGTTCACGATCTGGACGAAAATAACTTTTTAATGGGAGAGGTAAACCCACAATACATGTATAATATAAAATGTTTATAATAGCCTATTAATAATTCCCTCTATCCTGTTAATGGGAATAAGCGAATATGATTACAGAATGCCACGTTACTTATATCATTCAATTTGTACTAGGCATTAGGTCTACTGTAACTGGTTAATTCAGTCTTCCCTAGTAGTTTATACCACTCCAAATGACAGGGAGTGAAAAGGACTTGCAAGCAGAATATTTTTAAAATGAAGTATTTTTAGGAAAAACACTTTTTTACTTGGTAAAGACTGCTCTTAATGATCCTCATTTTAGACATCAAAGTGGTACCCAAGCGAAAAACTCTACTGGATAGGACTGAATGAGCTAGATTTGGAAAGCTACAAGTAAGATGTATATGCAGCCCAGTCCTGCCTTCTCACTGCCAATTTCACAGTTAAACATCTGTGCGACACTTTCCCTTTCACGATGTAATATAGCACTTTCTTGTCTAGTTACTAATTTTAGCATATTTTGACGCTTAATAATTGATCTTACACTTAATATTATATGTTTCAAAATCTTTAAAATGGATGAAGGCGTAACATTTGACATTTTGTTGAATATTTTGGCATGTAACAATTGAGTAACTTGCTTCTAACGGCTTTTTCGCTTTCGTGATAATGATTTATATAGAGCGTGATAATGACTTATATTTTAATTGTCCATGTTTTGTATCCAACTTAATTTATTGCCCTTCAATAATCAGGTGGTCGGACGGGACCCCTACAAACTTTATTTCTTGGGATGTGGGTGAACCTAATGACTTTGAAGGTGGTGAAAAATGTGTATCATACTATGCACTCACAGGTACAAGTACACTCACAGTTATTGCTAATTGTGAGTTTAATTATTTGTAATCTAAACTAGCTGCACCCGTTTTGTTCCTCATTGACTGACAGATTATCTTTCATTTGGTGTTTTGTATGTCTGAAAGTTCCGTATGCTCGCTGTTTTATGACATAGTCCAGAGTCTGTAAACGCCCACTCCTTGCCATAGATATATAGACGTACGAATGTACCACGAGGGCATTTTCCCATTTTCAGGACATTGGGTAGATGAAAATTGTGGACTAAGACACAAATTCATCTGCAAGAGGCACAAGGACAGCAGCACAACAGCTACCCCGACCCCCACAACCCCCAGGACGGGCACCTGTCCCCCAGGGTTTGAGGGGCCTATTGGTAATGATTGAAACTCATTGAATAGTATCTACCAGGGCCGCAGATTAACTATGTGCACCTACCGCTAACGCGAGACAGAAAAGTACCATGAATTTACAAGTGATATATCTGTGAATATCTAGTAAAATCAGTCTTTGGCCCTGGTAGAGGGTTGTATCTTATACAGGTGTATCTTTAAGTGCATGTCACTTATATTGATAGTCAACTCCTAAGTTTGCTGAGCGGAGGGTTCACTATTGTAAGTTTTTCTCTTTAAAAGCATGAAAAGGGATTTTATGTTTGGCTCAGTTACGTAAGCCAGTTGGGCAGGTATTTGGTTTGTCAGCTAGTCGTTCAGTTAGACATGGAACGGATAATAATGGTAACGACACAATTTTAAATTAGTGTGAGATAGCACCATGATATATTTTATTCAGAAAACAGTTGAAACAGATAACTGTCATCTTCTAGATATTCATGTGCTGTATTTCAGGGAACAAGTGCTACTTTCTACAGGGGACCATAGAAGATTCGAATACGCTAAAGAATTGGTCAAATGCGCTGTCCGCATGCCCGAACAACGCCACTTTGGCCAGTGTGACAAACGCCATGGAAGCGGGTTAGCACTTTGACAACATTCTGTTCATCTTAACAATATGCTATGCCATCCTGCTCGTTAATTCCGATCAGTATTAAGAATAAGATATAAAAAGCCCTTGATGCAATGTCACATCATTCATGATGATTCGGGTATTATTTCACTTTAAGTAGCAATTTTCTAAATGTTATTTTGTAAGTCATAAATTTTAAGCCTTCTTGTGATACTTTTCATGATGCACTTTGCAAACTACAATTAGTTTTTTATAAGGACTGTATGCCAGTGCTCACAGATTCCATTCCATCATTTCAGCCTTTCTAGCTACGCTTTTGAAGGATAAGTTCCCAGTAGATTTCTGGATTGGCCTGAAAAAATACTCCTATCAGAAATATAAGTGGATCGATAACTTTAACGTTGAGTTTGTGTACTGGGATAATGGGGAACCCAGAGGCTGGGTAAGACTGGACTAAATGCGACTTTCCTGCTTGGCATTTAAATAAAATATTAGGAAGATATTTCCTTGTTTACCACTGTGAATGTCTTATTCCAGCGTCGCATTGTTTGTAAAACGGGTCCAATTATATCATTTAAGTACTTTTCGATAAATTAAATCATGTACACTTTATATCTGTTCTAGGATGACTGTATCAGTGTGTCGTCTGCTAGTCTGTCTGCGGGAGGGTGGCGAGTGCGGGATTGCAACCTACGTCTGGGATACGTCTGTCAGGCGTGGATTGGTATAAACTTCACCTATATTCGATCTTGGTCATTATGATTGATACAATTAAAACCTATAAAAGTCAGTAATTTCTATTATTGACTGGGCGGCCACTTATATAACTAAAATTAAAGCAGACGAAAACTTAACTCCAAATTTGAGTTATGTTTGGAAACATGCCCAAAGACATACTTTACGTCATTGTATTCTAGATACGGTTTACCCAACGCCACTGCCCTCTCTGTCACCTTCACACTGCCCGCTAGGCTACAGCTCGTTTGGTGACGCCTGTTACCAGGTGACGTCACATATGACGTGGGAACAGGCCAAGGCCACATGCGAGAGAAGACAAGACACTTTGGTATCGGTCACTGATGGGTTCGAACAAGCCTTTGTTGTGTTGCTAACACAGAAAGAACGGCCGGAGCCCATTTGGTTAGGATTAACTAGAAAGGGGGTAAATATATTTTCGAAAGGGTTCTGTTGTATAATAACCAAGCTATAAAAATGTTTCAAGATGCTTTGAATTTCGAAACCCTAGGGCTTTCCATAGGAAACGATTTGTCCCTAGGAAACGATTTGACCCGATTTAACCCTATGTATTTGCTGGATTCCCTGCTTGTAATTGGTAAGTAATAAGAAGTTATGGACAGGTACCAGTCAATTGCAACTGATGAACTGTCGATTAATATGTTACAGCAATTCGAAACTTTTACTTTTAGGCCATGTATTACTGGCTAGACGGGTGGCCTGTAGATTACATCAACTGGGAAAGTTCTGAGCCCACGCGCGGTGACATGGAAAGGTGTGTTGCCCTTATGCCAAATGGTCGCTGGAACGATACAGACTGTAGTGCGGAAATAAAAGCGGTGTGCAAGAGAACTACGGGTAAGTAGCTGTAAAGGGGACAATGTAATGATACAGTGAAACTGAGCACAATATTACATGTGTGCCGCCTCACACAATGCGTCATAGCCGGCTCTCTTACGATTACCGATTTACATACTTAAAGAATCGTTTTATTCATCTAGGACTGTCCGTAGAAACTGATACAATAAAGTTAACCACTGAAAAGTGACATTATATACTGAGAATTAAAGGGAAAAAAATCTTCATATGAGATTCAATAAAAACGTTGCAAACAACACATACAAATTTAATAAATTCCATTTCACCACCAACGTGGCAGTTATCACAATTATTCTGAAATCTGCGCTTGCCATCAGGCCAAGATGACAAAAGACGGCTACCCTCCGTAATATTCTGTAAAAAGATCATACTTACTTTATTCCATGTATGGTAAAATATTGACAAATACATTTCACACAGTGCACGTGTCATTTCAGCCACGGCCCCTTCAACGGTAGTCAATCCCCCTGGAACGTGTTTTGACGACAAGCACTGGTTTGGATTTGGTGCCTACTGCTACTTGATTGACGGGAAAAAGTTCGGAGGATGGGCCACAGCGAATTTCGACTGTTACAAACATGGTGCCTCGCTGGCCTCAGTTGAAAGCCAGGCTGAGATGGATTTCCTTATGAAAATGATCACGCAAGAACGAGCTAATAGCCGTGACTTATGGCTTGGGCTGTGGAGAAAGCCTGATGGTATGGTCAATCTACTTTGTTTGTCTCTGAGCCAAATTTTCTTCGTTTGATCGGCTGGTTGGTTGAACATATACATTTAGTTCGACTTAAAATTGTTTGCTTGCAGGCTTCTTTGCTGGAAACGACAGACGGATAGAGGCTCAGTTGATTGCTCGTTTGTTAGTCTGTTCAGTATCTCTAGAACATTTATTCGACGGTCAGAGGACAAGAGGGTCGGTCGATAATTGGCGGTTCCATCGGCCGACCCGCTGTCTTGCTGTTTAGTTTGGTTGTCTTGTGAGTTTTTTAACGTACGGTTGAACGAAAAGCTGGCCTGACGGCAAATTAACTAACGTCAGTTCATTCGTTTGCTCATTCGTTCGAACCAGATAGATGGTCAGCCGATTGGTCTGTTGGTCTCTGGACAGCCAGTTGCAAGATCACTGATACATGTATCCTTTTCCCTTTTATTCTATGAGCTCTATTATATTAGCTCTATTTTACCAACATAAAATTATTTTAATTGCATAAACATAAAAACGGGACAATACACAAAGTGTATGAACAAGTTAACAGGATGATTTTCTGCATTTTTTTAATTCCAGGATCTTTCGTCTGGCACGACAAAACACCGTTCAATTACGCGAACTGGCTTGACGGAGAGCCGTCTACGGAGGCCCGTAAAGAGTGCGTACAAATGAGTCCCGAGACAGGAAAGTGGAAAGTATATTATTGCGCATATTCCGCTGGGTACATATGCAAAATGCCAAAAGGTAGCCGGGATTTCCAACCATTGTTTTTTGTGATACCGTATTTTTATGTTATTGTTTTCATAAATGAAAATAATTTCAATATGCATATAAAGTACCAGTTTACAATCTTTGTCAAAGAATGCAGGTATATTAGAAAACTTATAGAGTAAAACTGTGCGTTGAAGGTTTTGGAAATTATTTCACACAAAGTTGCCAGGATATAGTGATTTATAACGGTTGATCAAAATTATTTATTATGGAGGACGGTATCTGCAAAAAAAGCTAAAAAGAAACGCATTCAAAAATAAATGTAAATTTACATCTGCGATACCGGCAAACAGCACGAAAAAACATTTCAATTCTTTTTTAACCTTGAATCTGCTACTGACTTTGATCCTTTTGCTGACCTTGCACCCTAATATTTCCAGTGCCTCCTACGACCACCCCAGCTCCGGCTTGCAGGGACGGGTGGTACATTAGAGATTTTACATGTTATAAGGTATGGTATTGTCTAGATCCGGTCAGTGCACACTGTAAGTGAGTTGCAGGTAATGACCAAAATGATGGTAAAATCGGGGGATACGGGGAAGGTGGCAGTAAAATATTGTATGGTTTTATGCAGATAGAGTATACCCGTTGAAAATTGCAATTGCAGGCAATGGTTGTTTTACTTAATCGTCACAATTGGTTCTGTGGTGTTTCTGTCATTTTGTTTTGTTAGAAGATAGCTCTTGGTCATATGTTAAAAAGGACATATTATACTCTTTTATGCCGTTAGAATTGATATACAGGGTGCTTCCTAAAGATGCATTTTAATACAGTTATACAGATTACAGTGAGTGTGAAAACATTGTTTAAATATAAGACACTATAAATGTAAATGACCCATGAATAGTACGTATGAAGTTACTTCATGTGCACGGTTCATTTAAACGTTATTGTCTGGTCCACGGGGTGACCTTTGGTACGGTGTTCTGAGAGAGTCAAAATGAAAAAAAAATAATAATAATAAAATACGTACCACGTGTGAGAACGTATTTCAGGGCTTCTTCACGTCTGGCCAGTACATGAAATCATGGACAGAGGCACGAAGTTATTGCCGAGCTGAAGGAGGTGACCTGGCCAGTTTTCACAGCGACGAGGAGAGGAACTGGTTTATGAGTTCTATAGGATATTACTATAAGTAAGCAATCACATTTCCATATATTTTGATTTACATTGAATTAAATTTTCTGAAGTTTATACGGCCAATATATAACATTGATCTTACATTCAAACAATTTTGAATATTTCCACCAGACTCCATGTGGCATAAGTGATTTGATTTTCCCCTTTACCCTACCAAATAACAGAAGGTGAAATGTATAAAGTACGATTTAGCGAGGAAAAATTCGCAATTATAGCTTTTATGATACATGGTGCAGTCTCAAGAATTTCTATGCATACAAAAACATATTTGTAGATACTCGGTGAATAAAAGAAACGTGTGGATTGGATACCATTTAGAAGAAGACAGCACAGGTAAGTGGACGATGTTAAATGATACTTTCTATATAATGTACCTTGAACTTCCAACGTCTGGCATTTCTTTGTTTGTGTGTGTGTGTATGTTTTTTTTTTTTTTTTTTTTGTTTTTTTTTTTGTATTTAAAAAATGGTTACATTAACTGTTTAAAGTTTGATAATGATTTACATTTTTTGTAATTGATTACGATATATGTTTGGTAAGTTCTCAAAGTAATGCGCTCCAAGATTTTTTGACAAAATTTTTGCTGCTTTTGGAAAGCGTAAAATAGCATCTGAACATCTGTAGATTTAAAATGTTATCACATATCAGTCAATAAAAATCGTCTTCAGTATCTCACACGTGGTCCGACGGAACTAAGAGCAACTACACCAGCTGGGATGTGGGACAGCCAGACAACCACAACGGCCGCGAGAGGTGCGTCAGTTTCCACCCCCTCACAGGGAAATGGCGCGACGATGACTGCGCCACCGCCAGGGGATGGATATGCAAGGTACCATATGACGCCACCCCACTGCCTAGTACAACCACACCGACAGGCACTGGTAAGCACGATAAAGGCACACTCATGTATTGCTGTTATGTTGTAGCACTCTTTATAGACACCAAAGACCGTGATCATGATCAAGAAGACAATAAAGAGCCAACATAATACCCCTTCCCTGAATCTTCGTACAGTACCGACGACAAAGCCATCATAATCAATAAATATGTGACATTGTAATATTATTAAAATGATGCAAATATTGCACAATGCTTTAGAAATGTGACGATAGCATTCGGGCACTTTGTCGTCACTGCGTAGAATGTCACGTTTATATATTCTGCTATCAGCAGAGAAAATTTCACATATTTCTTTCAAAGGGCAACAGCTGAAGGGTATGTTTAGTAAATAAGAGGCATATTCTTGCAATATGCAAAACCAGATTTCGTATAATTATCCGCAATCATAGTGAGTAATATTACTTTATTTGATGCATATATAAATAGCCATGAAATGGAAGTATCATTTTTCTTTCTTCAAATCCATCAAATTGCGCCTAGCATTGCACATTTTCTGGCGACCCTTTCAACATTATTTCAGGTGGTCATAATAGTTTAATGAATATTCATTTTTTTTCATTTCATCGCTATATTAAGACACTGCTAATTGCGGAGACAAGTGGAGGTCCTTTGGAGACCACTGTTACTTCTATGGCGATTACACAGAGAGTTCCTTCAGCAAATCTTGGTTCTATTCCCGCCAGTGGTGTCTTGAGAACGCTGGTGATTTACTGAGCATTCACACCCCAGAAGAGGCAAACTTCATCACCACTTTGATCAGCAAAAGTGCTCACCTTAAGTTATGGATTGGAGCCAGCGATTTTAATCTCCAGGGATATGCGTATGGGATCCTGTCTTATGTCTTGATCAAACAAATGTGTTTTGAAAATTTAATGAATGTATTTCATAAATATAGGCTGTTTTTGTTGCCTTAATGTTGGTTTCGTGAGAAGAGCTTGGACCTCTGGTTTAAATATGTAGCGTAAAAGTAGTATTTACTTTGTAACTGATTGTTGTTTCATGGCTAATTTATATAATTATAGCTATTGATTTTATTGATTTTTTTTCCTTATTTGGTCATTTCTTACCAGAAGCATACACACCTTTACCTCCAATGTTCCAGGTGGACAGATGGAACCCCGATGAATTATGTGAATTGGGCTAAAAACGAACCCAACTCTCAATACGGGGATGAGAGATGTGTTAGTATATATTCAGGAAAAGATACCTCACAGGCCGGTAAGTGGCGTTTCACTTGAAATCCATAAAAGAAAACTTAAGAAGAATGGCTTTAACTGATTTTGTTCCTGGCTCTGAGTAGTACAAGCTATTTCGTGGAATGTGGCCAGGAGTAGATAGAACGGTTTATCTTTTGCAAAACGCATGCGAGGGGGAGTGGTGAAAGTAATAAAACTACCCGTAGCTTCTTGAAATAATTTGACCAGGGTAAATAACGTTTTTCTACTTTACGCTTGCCCCCCCCCCTCCCCGTCAGCCCCCTTTCACCCCCTCAAATCCTCTAGTAATTATATAGCTGTCGAAGTCTATGTAATATGTTATCTGTTCTGGTGATGTTTTCAGGAATGTTCAATGATGAAAACTGTGGTAACTCACTGCCTTTTATCTGCAAGAAACACAAAGACAGCAGCACCCCAGTAACATTAACAACAACGCCCTCAGTGCAGGGGTATTGTCCACTCGGTTTCGAGGGCATAGGTCTGTATTTCTATTTTTTTCTTTTTTGACGTCAATGACAAAAAAACCAATAAAATGTCTTTATATTTGTTTCCTCAGACTGCCATCGTGATTTTGAATCCTGAAACCTGCGTTTCACTACTGTTGTAAAGACTATAAAAGCATCTCTGTGACTTGAAAATATTTTATGATTTGCTTGCTTCTTTTTTTCAAAAGACGTAGGGCGTATATGCTGTCATCGTTGCTTTTGATACTCAAAAAGTATAAATTAAAATATCACACATGGCAGGTAACAGGTGCTATAAGTTTATTGGTGAGGTGGCTACGGACCGGAAGAACTGGGTGGATGCCAAAGTAGCATGCGCAGCTTTGGGTGACCGATATTCATTGGCCAGTATAACCAACCCCATGGAACAAGGTAAGAAGAGGGGCAAATATGATGACAAATTCATGCAAAACTGGACCATGCATCAAATTTGGCAATATCAGGACTCTTTTGGCGATTTTTCTTAAACATTTGTATACGCATTTGCCGTATCTTACATGCTTTGTATTTTTTATTTGCGTCAAAAAACAACTCTAGCCAACAGAAAAAAGTTTCAGTCCAATATGTGTTAATTGCTCTTTTTACATTTGCTTTTTATTGCAGCTTTTATAACAAGTAAACTGCAGGTGAAAGAGACAGATTACTGGATAGGACTGAGTGATTATTACAGAATGCATTTCTTTACTTGGCAAACCAACGAACAGTTGGAATACACCAACTGGGATGACAACGAGCCGGCTGCAGCCTGGAGCGTATGTTGACTTTCTTCAGTGCATGCTTTTGGTTGATCGAGTAATGAAAGCTGATAAAAGTCAAGCTTATCTTTAATATTAACACTGTATTAACACTGTATTAACACGCAATGGCGTGGCTATGTGACAGGAATGGTAGCTGGTATATCAACACTATGTCAGCACTTTCTACAGGTGATATTTATGTCATATATACCCCCTGTGCTACCTCCGATACTTCCAGGTAACCCCCCACCTGCACCTATCATATTGGACTACCGTTTCGGTTATAATGGGTGTTTCACTTCAATAACAAAATGGATATCGTCCGGTACACATGTTAATTTTAGAGACATTTGTATAGGCATTTCTTTTGCTGTAGCGTTTGTTCGATTTTTTTGTTTTGTTTATATAGTCTATGCATTCGTTGTCAAGATATCTGAGGGACTGCAACAAACGCATCGTGCGTTACAATTCATATTTTGTTTTAAGGCTTAATTGTTACAAGTTTTACGAGTTAGTGTTATCTATTTTCAAGTTTAACAGCGAGGACTGCGTGAAAGTGAGCTCAGCCATGAACACTCTAGGAAAGTGGGCCGACGTTAAATGCTCCACTGTATTGGGATATATCTGCCAAACCTGGAAAGGTAATTTGATCATACATAGCGGGTGCACAAAAATAAAAAAAAATGAAAAAAGTAATTACCTACTCAAAATTCGATTTCCCAAACACAATTGCCCATAATTGTTTCAAGGAAATTGCATTTGGTGTTACTGCCAAGTATATTCTGTAATATAAAAGGATTTGATTAAAAAGCTATTTGATATCCATTGCAAAAACAAGTCCAAATACACAGGTCTAGAACTGTTCATGTTCTTGTGCGATCGCCGTCCTCCATCTTGCCTTTGAAACAAATGTCAGTATAGACCTGAACGCCAGACACATACCCAGAAGTGCACATTTCACTGAAGTTTACAACTTAATTATCTCTATAAGCATAACTTCATTTGAAAGGAAAGAAGAAAAAATGCGTCTTTGAAAAGGAGACCACTTTGTTTTGCTTGGTAATTAGTATTACATTAAACTGGAGTCACTGCACGACCAAGAATAGAAATATGTCTTCCAGATCCCAGTATTTCGACCCCTTGGACCACGCCGCCAGCACCTACCTCAAGCGTATGTAAGCCTGATTACTATTCTTTTGATGGCAAGACGTGTTACAAACTCTACTTAATGGAGAAAACGTGGCAAGAGGCCCAAGAACAGTGCGTTAGTGACGGTGCTTTCTTACCCTATGTGGCCGACGCGGTAATTGAGGCAAACTTGCTGGTCGCCATGATGCTGACTGGCAACAGGCCTATTTGGATTGGACTGAGAGATATGGGTTGGGTGAGTTAAATCTAAAGAATAAGAAACGTGAATTTTATCGATGGGTGGGCTGGACAAGTTAATATTGGCGTACGTACCACAGCCCTCTGTAAATTTACCTGAGATATTCGGGTTGGAGAAGTCTTTTTCGACCGGTGTCTTCCTCTGTTCAGTAAAATTGGACATATTTGTGAAAAAACTCATCTCACGCCACTTAATTTTTTTACCATATGTTATGTCTTTATTTAATTCAATCACAAGCACGTCCACAACTCTAAAATCGTGTTACATTCAAATTTACCGGGTTGGAATTTAAAAACGAGAGCCCTTTATCTTTTTCGAAGGAGTCTTATAAATGGGTAAACGACTGGCCAATGACGTACACTAATTGGGATGAAAATGAGCCCAAAGTTGGAGGAGAGGTGACCTGTGTTATTATTAACTCGGCGGGATCATGGAGGAATCTGAACTGTATGAAGCCACAACATTTCGTTTGTATGACCACTACCGGTAAGCGAATCAACTGTATAAATTGCATTAACTTGCGACAATTTTCATGGAATTTCTCGGTATCTAGTTCGAAGTATTTATGTATCAATTTGAAATAGGCCTTCTGCAGTGCCGTGAGTAAAAGTTTTAGCTTATCCTTTCGTCTGACCGTGTATGGTTTCCATTCTGTTAAAAGTAGTTACAATTTCATCATTCTTGTGCGTATTGATCCGTACCACTTCCATTTATTTGCTTTTCCTTTATTCGTTTATTTCTGAATAGAAATTTAATATTGATTTATAATAGTGGAATATTGCCAGAAGATTCTTTTCACCCGTGGGTTTACTTTGAGTAATTCTATGGGTATATTTGGTAAAGAGGGGTCATGAACCACTAGTCAGACCAATGGGCGTACATGTATGTTATTTGGTTCTCTATTTGTTTAGTTTTCTCTTTGTTTTTTACCTTCATATTTTACCATTCCTTTTATGTTTGCTTCAGAAACGCCCACCACACCAACAGAGCCGTCCCCGGGGTGGTGCCCCCCAGGGGGTGAATGGTTGGAATACGGCACCTATTGCTTCTGTCCCAACTCAGAGGCATTTAAAAACTGGGCTGAGGCAAGCTTTGAATGCTACAAGAAAGGTAGCCAACTTGCTTCTTTTGCCAGCCAGGATGAAATCGATTTTATTCTGGGGAGCATAACGAACGAATACAGACCGAATAATATGTGGATCGGACTAGTGAAAAGGAGAAACGGTAGGCAATTATGCTGTTTGTTTACCATTGAAATTTGCCATGTAACAATCACATTAAATCGAAGACCTTGCAGTGGGTATTGTATAACCAAAAATAAGGTAACATACAGAGAGTGAATTTGGGTAAATGCGTTTTACATAGCTCATTCTGTATCGTGATGAGCTTGGAGAACAGGCCCGTAGCCAGGGGGGTTCGGGGGGTTCGAAAGAACCGCCCCTTTTGTTGGGAAAAGGTCCACTTTGGTTAAAATTTGACCTAGGTACATGAAGTTTTTATTGGAAAAGGTCCACTTTTTCAAAAAAAAAAAGAACCCCCTTTTGAAATTGCTGGCTACGGGCCTGGAGAATATGACGTGCGTCATGCAAAATTATAGTGTCATCATTCAAAAGTTTCAATATCTAAACGGTCATCTGTCAAACTACTGAGAACAATATAGTCTAGTGTAATTAGTTATTTGATATAACATCGAAGTGAAGAAAAGTACAAATGTATACCTGCAGCAAGCATTGGTACCCATGTTCTAACTGATCTTCATCTAGATACCTTCAAATGGTTTGACGGCACATCTCTGAGTTTCACTAATTGGGGCGAAGGGGAGCCAAGTAACTCTGGAAACAAAGAGAATTGCGTGGAACTTTTGGCGGACTCGGGGAAGTGGAATGACAACCGATGTGACAGGAGCAAGGGGTTTATTTGTAAAATGAACAAAAGTAAGCTCTGGTCAGTTATCAAGTTGAATATTATACTCTGAAACAATAGGCGTATTGATCTGTAAAAAAACTTCCTACATTTAGCCCGGTTTTTTATATCTAGTAATGTTTTTCAAAACCGAAAAAAAATTGTTAATGCAAAAAGCAGATTTTGTTCTGTTTTCACATTAAAACAAGATTTGGAGTATAACTAGTCCTAAATGTTGTCCTTGCAGTAATGCCGACCTCCGCAGAGGCTAGTTCACCCAGAACACAATCAGGGTCTTATCTACCGCAATCAACGCAGTCTGTGGGCACTGTGAGGCCTGCTGAGCCAGCAGGGAGAGGCTCCGGGAGAAAGATAAAAGATAATGGCAGTGGTAAGATAAAAATGATTACAGGAAATTTAATGCGATGGACATTGGGAAAGAAATGAGAATGTTATAATACGGCAGCCCAGCAAACTATATCACTCTGACAGAACAGTAACATGGGGCAACCTTACACAAAACATATTTCTATACCAGTAGTATTTTCTGATAGTTGAACTCTGCAGATGGGGGAAACCTAGATTAACTAGGCGAGGATATGATGTGTAACCTAAATTGGTGGTCTAGTTTTCTAACAAAGATAAAGTATTTCATATCATTACAAATGTTAAAACCCTTTTGTATTCCCAAATGCAACTTCAAAAAATTTGAGTGACCCGTGTACCATGTCCAGTATGTATAAATGGACCAGCGTATACATAATGATGAAATTTATGAGTCACAGATCGACTTTCATCAGAAGCACCAGCTTATAAATTGCTTAAATGATTTCGCAAAGAAACATAGAATTTTATCGTCATTTTAAATGAACTCCTTTGTCTTCTCCAGGTGATGTCTTAACAGGCGGTAACATAGCTGGTCTAGTTGTCCTCTGCGTCATCATCGCAGCCCTTCTTGTGACCATAGGTGGCATAGTGCTTAAGCGACACCGTTCCTCTTTCTCCGTGGCCGACATTACTTACGTGACACGTGACGCTGATAAAGCCGAGGACAGATCTAGTAGTATTGAGAACCCGATGTACGATATGTTTGATTTTGAGGAGTCGGTGAAGTTATAACGTTACAGTGATGAGATACCGGAACTGCCAGTACACACTAATGTTTTCTTTATGGAAACAATTTTTTTTTGTTGTGTTTGTTATGGATGGTGTTGGAAAATGTGTCAAATTTAGAATTTGATTTAGATTGGATTGGAATTCTAAAGCCTCAGGCCCGTAGCCAGCAATTTCAAAAAGAGATCCTTTTTCTGGAAAAGTGGACTTTTTACTATAAAACCTTCATGTACCTAGATCAAGTTTTACCCAGAGCAGACCTTTTCACATATAGAGCGGTGTTTTCAACCGCCCCCCTCCAACCCCGCTTGGCTGTTTTCAAAGACGATATATATGTACGAATCTTCAATTTTATACATGCATGTTGTAAGTAAATGTGGTCGATTTATATGAAAATATTGACATTGTACCTGAATTTCTTTCTCGAAAACAGGAAAAGTGATTAAAAAGAGCAATGTCCCCACAGTAAACCAAGTGTATGATTTTCTCAACCTGAAGTTTAAAAGCATTGTGAAGCTGTGTCCACACCACTGCTAATTTAGAATAGAAGGTCAGATACTGAAACAACATCTCGCGTTTTTTTAAACATTTTTTTTTATTTTTCTGTTTAAATCAAAAGTAGTTATGGTTGTTTTCGCGTTTGGCAATCCCGGGTTTACATACATATTTTTGTGACAATTCAATTATAATTAGATTTTTCCTTTTTTGTTTCTTTTGTTTTATTTTGCAACCAAACGCCGTTATAGTTGTTTTTTGTGTATAAACGAACCTGACTCGCAATCCAAGATCTACAATTTTGTTTACACCAAAAGTTTTCATCTTATTGATTTTATTTTTATTTTTCATTTTCTTTTTTTCAATCAAATGTCTCGATGGTTGTTTTCGTGTGTTCTCGTACCAGTCCCGCTAACCCAGATTCACATGTTTATTTGCAACAGTTATTTAGAGAGAGAGGTTTCGGCAAACCATAACAAAAATCCAAAGAGACAAAATACTACTATTCTTTTTTCCTTGTTTTTGTCAAAATGTCACGCTGATTATATTTTCTCGTTAACTCTGTAAACCAGGAAGTATTATTAACGATGGGAGTGGACCAAGAAGGACAAATCCTTTCGACATAAAGGAAATTCAAGAGAAAATATCGTAGAACATTTGTTTATGAAGAAAAATTGTTTTGTACATATCTGTGAAAAGCGAGGTAGACGTGCTGATGCGGACGTTAGGGAGCACCTGGGAGCTGCTGATCAAGAGATCTCTTCTTCTTCTGTTGCTTCATCTCTGTCTCTCTCTCTCTCTATCTCATTTTTAACCGCCTCTTCTGTCTCTCTCTCTCTGCCTACCCTTGCCTCGATCCGACGTTCGCCTTTGTTCTTCCTCCGCATTAACAAGCGTCAAAAGTCGTCTAATATCCTGTATAAAACCCTGTGTGGCACTGATGAAGAACAGGTGCCATCTGTTGCCTTTGGCTACCAGAAAAGCGTTATCAAATTATTGATAGAAACTGATAAAAAAGGAAACGAAAAACGTTCCTCCGCTACTTCCTCCTTCGCCGCAGTCGTTTTAGATTGTAAAAAGTGAACAAGCCAGAGATCAAAAGGCCGCTGACGGACCTTCCTGTTTGTCAGTTTGACTAGCTTCTCTAAATCTATTTAATCAGGGTGAGATATATATATATATATATATATTTAAAAAAAAACTGGGGAGAATTTATCGTGACGCGTCCATCTCGAATATGGTCTGATGTAATAAGGTTAAAATATGAGAAAAATCGTTTACCTGCTGGAAGTTTGAATGACTACAAAGTGATACAACTGAATAATAAGAATACAAAGCTGTTGAGATATGTTCACGAGATCAGTAGTGAAGAACGTCCCAAATCGCATTTTTTCAAAGTAGCCCTATAAGTTATATCTTGGATCAGTAGGCGTCAACTGTGATCGCGTTTATCAACTCGTTTATAATTACTACTGCGAATAACACAGAGATGGGGATCGTAAACAAAAAGCATCGCTAAAAATTGGTTTAATGCCAATATACCGGAAGACCCGTTTTGTCAACTAAACGTGAAGGATTTTAACTCTACACACTCCTAGTAATGTGAGCGACCTCGAAAGTTCTAGTGGTCTTTTTTGGCCAGGCCAATTTGACCATGGCTAAAACAGTGGGAGAAATAAAAGAGCATGCAAGCCAGCACAGAACGGGGAGAGGTGGGTGGGGGGTTTGTTGCACTCTGAAGTAGCAGAGACCTCACAACACAAAATAAACCTTGCCAGAATGTCTCTGAAAAAAAAAAAAAAAAAGAACTTGCTGTGAAAACTAAGACTTTCAAAGCTATTAAATAAGATGAGCGCATTACTGAACTCTCTCGAGATTATATTGTACACTACTCAGATTTTTCTCCAAAACACCCCTATGCAGTTGTTTACTCATAAAACACTCCCCTAATGTAATTGTTTACCCATTATGATACATATAGAACATTGTAATTTATCGCAATAAAGACTAATTCAGTTACAATTTGTGATGTACGTGTCTCAACCTCATATCCCACCAATTAAAAACGCTTAATTAACGCTTCTAACATGCCACGGTTTTATAAAAATCTGAAAAAACCTTCAAAACCATCCAAACGCGTTCTTACGCCTTTGTTTATTCATAGTATAAAAACAATCACGGCTTGTAAACAGCCGTCCTACCCACGGCGCATGTGACGCTACGTCACAGGCTCAAACGGGGCTATCAGCTGGTAGCTGGTTCCTTATCGGCCTCCTTAACTGTCGTGCGTCCAAAGGTTTGACTAACGTTAACAATCTACATCATGTGAGTTGTACAAAGGCATTCTTTAACTTTATTTCAACGCGAAGGTTGGACGGCGACTGTTATTGTACATTTAGTGCGGAGCACTCGGTGAGAACGAAGCGTGGGACAGGGGATGCGTGCTTGATTTTGTCAAAGCGACTCGAGGCGAGATGGAGCATTATTACTACCCAGCAGTTTTATTTATTGGAATTGTACTATTCTTAAGTTCAGGTACGTTAAAGAAAATGTTTCAGCTATTTTCTCTTTTTTCTCTCTTTTTTTCTAGATTTTTTACTTGTTTAAGTCGCATAACAGATATTCATATTTAACGCGGATGACAAGGAAATGTTACTGGGGGCCCACTTACTAATGTTCTGCTATGGTCCACGTTACGAAAAGAATCACATGTAAGCATGAGAAGTAATACGCAGATTGAAAAATTTTACCAGTCCCATGACAGGTCCCACGTAACAAACTTAACCCGATCTTGACTAGAATGCCCCGATATTCAGAATACTGTGTATGCTTTTGATAGTTACTTAAGGCAGCACCGCTGGTGTTGATATCCTCCTATATCTGATAACATCATGTTTTATTGACTGCCAGGTTTAAAGCGACTTAAATTTATTGAAGTGATCGCCGTAGTAGTGATGTCAAATCGCTTATAAATACGCTGTGCGCTTTCAGTCAGTACTTCTCGCAATCTAGTGAAATATTATCCACCCACTACCATATCCATCTTGGTGGAATGTTGTGTTATAAAGCACATGTTAAAATCATTATAATGCGAAATTTAAGAAAAAAGACACGAATTAAATTCATCATGTTGCCTAATACGACTACCCTGCCACATCTGAAGACAGTGGTTTAAATTACATAGACCTCGACGTTATCATCTTGAGCAATGGTCTTGGCTAAAAAGCATAGTTTAGCTTGTGCTTTTTTATCACAAAAATAGCGACAGAAAAATCAGGGACCTTATTGACAAATTTGGGTTGGTATATGGAAGTAAGAGGCTGCAACTGAGGCATGACCTTAACGCAGAATCGTGGCCAACACAATCCACAAAGTAGATTGGGATCAGCTTAGCTCTTGTAGGGGGTGGATGCTCGATTCCGGGGTGATCTCGAGGCCGAAGGGGGAGGATCCTTTCATTGAGACAAGTTATCACATCGAACCTCTACCGCGCTGTGTACTATGTTATCATTATCTAACTGCACCAAGGTATGTACCCACTGTGTTATAGAAGGCGAGAGGTCGTCCTTTGGGTTATCTTAAGTCAATAAAATAATATGCGATAGGGGAACAGAGAGGAAGGGGTGGAATCTTATTGTTTTTAACCATCCTGTAGATAGGTCTAAGGCAGCCGGTGCAAGAGAAGGGGCTCTTGATCTTCGTCCCATTTTTTGCCATCCCTATCTTTAATGAACGTAATTAGTCTTTCTAAGTTCCTCGGTGTCATGCTGCATCTCCCCTTTTTATACGGAATGCCAGTACGCAACGAGGAAAGTGTAAATTACCACAATATTCTCACTTTACTCCTAATCAAATTAAATTTAGTTTCTGAGGGACAACAGGTTAATAGTCCAATCAAACCAAGTTCTACAAAACAGAAAAAAAAAGGTTTATAAAAACTCACGCGTCCCGCCGCTCCTATTTCCTTCAAATATTGTTTTATTTGAAGCCGGAGAACACGTGCACATGTTGGGGACTACGATATAGTGTTGTTTACGCTAGAAATCGAATTGGCCTCCCTTCACACCACTTGTTGTGTAATTTTAACTGCATAGATTGTTTTATGTCAAACGGCATCTGTTTTGAATTTTGGTGGTCGTTGCCCAAGCTTTCGTCAACAACTCCAAATATTAGAGTACTGCTGAGCAGTGTGTTGCATCAAGTTTTGTAACACCGACCGCGAGAAGAATAATGACGAAGCTATACGGAAAGCTGCATTATGTCGTATAGTGTGTAAAATAGTAATGTGGAATGAAAACAAGAACAAAAACAAATTCTGTATTTTTATTTTATTTTTTTTAGATTTAAAAAAATGAAAGTTTAGCTACTTTGCCCGTATTTAGAGAAAAATTAGACATTCACTCTCGCTTACGTAAGACCCCACCCTGCTTATATTTACTGTTCTTATTTTCGGCTCAACGGAAATTGAATATCTTCAAGAACGGATATTTGCGGCGATGCGTTGATGCATTTTTTCACTCTCAATTTTGTTTAGTGCAAGTTTTTATTGGCAAGGGCAGTAGCTTTTGCACTTGTTTCGTCAAATTTTAAAACACCTGTTATGACAGATACTGCAGAAAAAAAAAGGACCCATCCGCAGTCGACAGGATTCGAACCTGTGCGGGGAGACCCCAACAGATTTCTAGTCTGTCGCCTTAACCACTCGGCCACGACTGCCATGACTTGTTTATAAGTTGGGTCATTTCTAGAATAAAAGTTCTATAAAGGTTAACTCATATTCTAAAGCCGCATTTATATGCATTTGAAACGTGGCTACTTGCCTTTCCCAATCCTTTCTTCAAAAGTGCCTAAACCCCTCAAATAAAAGTACCTGATTACAGAATGGATAGTGCAGGATATGATGAAACATTCTCTCATTTGCATTTCTGTTATTTTAAAACTAAACTTATGTCTAAGGCCGGAATATATATATATATTTTAATATGCACAGGGCACCAAAAGAAATCATGACAATTGATCGCGCTAAATCCTTTCAGCAACAAACGGAAGCATACTCACATGTAATATAGCATTTCAGATAACAATGAACGCCTTATTAAAGAACACTTTGTTTTTTAATGAAAATAAGTTTCAGCATGGCTGATACTAACTTTATGTTTGTCATGAAAAATGTTATTGTGTAAGTTACAGTGAAAACCCCAAGAATTTCAGAGAGCCAAATATCTATATCTATACAGTAATGTGAACCTGTACCTACGTGAACACATCTCGTGATCAGGGTATTATATCATCTAGGGTAAGTTTCAGTTATAGGACAAATAGACATATTACTCATAGGTTGTATCAACGTATCAAAACGTTCGTTCAAGCGCACGTGCGTTTGTGTGTATGTGTGTGTTGGGAGGGGGTATACGTAAATTAAAAAATTGACACCGGGGCGTTTAAGCGCCCAGAAAAGGTAGAGGATTTAATTTGGCAAAGTAGTTGACCCACTGAATTAAAAATATTTACTTGAGTGATATGTATCAACCCTCGCCGCAGGTTGGTGTTTATTTTGTTTTGAAGATGGTTATGTATCAAAGAGGACCCTCTAAAGATAAGGTCGCAACATTAGTTAATCAGTGACTTATTATAATTAACCCGTGATATTATGGTATAGTAACTTTTGGTCTCATCTAGCCTCTCAATACCATAACAAGAAGTGTTAATCCTATTGTCATCTCTGATAAGAAGTAACCTTATTCCCCTACCTTGCTTTTGTAGTTCGTTAACTGCATTGTTTGAACCCTCGTTCATCAATTATTACGACTGCATTTGTAACTTTAAACACGTGAGCATATGTTGACCCTTCTTTAAGATAAAGGCTTTTCAGAAAGACACACTTGTACAATTGATAATTCGAAAATTGCTATTTTATTTTCAATTAAAGCGTCAGAAATCTGCATGTAGTACTTTGTATGAAGAAAAGTATCGTATTATTATTATTTCACTGCGTTAATCATTACCTTGAAAAACAATGAAAATAAGGACAAAAAATTACTGGAGTAATAATACGGTGTCAAGTATCATTTATAACCCACCGACCCAGCGATAAACAAAATGAAACTAAACTGGCATCTGTTAAATTGGATTTTTTTTAAAACCAAAAGTAAAAAAATTGTTTACACAATGTACAAGTACTATTCTTACTCCACGCTTAGCATAACTTTCGTAAGACAGCTCTGGTAGATGCCACCTACAATGTAGCAGCTTATTTGTCTTGTGCGGAAATCAGCAATTCTTTTAATGTATAAAATACATTTTATTATTATAAGGAAAAAGTCAATGCTTCAACATCAGGAGTAGGCAGATCTTAGAGACCATTCCCAGACCCAGTCGTACTAACTGTGGATCGATCTATCTTCAAGGGGATAATTTCTCGCTAAATTGCAATCAATTTAAGCAGCTTAGATATCTGCCACGCTTACTGAAGCTGCTAGGGGGTAATTAATTATCGTATAGCAGTGCCAGACGTCTAACCGGTTAAGCTGAAAGCAATTTAGCGAGAAGCCCTTTGGAGATGGATCGATCCTGTTAGATCGATCTAGGCATGGAAACCTAGTCTTATAGGGGCATTTCACGTTAACATGAGTCACAGTTGTCACGGATGTGAACTCACTATCGCATCCGAGCCATTTTTCCTGACAGATTGCATTATACAGTATTGTACAGGCTTGAATACTTCAGACCACTGAGGAAAAATATAAAACTCCTAAATGAGCTCTAAGGACAATATATAGAAATGTTGTCGTTGTTCTATTAACTATTTTCTGTAAGCGAGATTATTGAAATGATGTCAAAGGGTTAGTTGTCCTGTAAGATTTTTTATTTCAATGCCTTCATCGCTTCGATGTGTGTTATTTGGAGCGCCCCTTTGATAAATCTAGATTTAATTTCCAAACAGTTGAACACAAGACTTAACCTTGATGGCCTAGATAAAGTCTCTATTTGTTTATTTTTTTATCAGGTTTTAATTTATTCAATAACTGCGTAAAAGTAGGTTAAAAGCCGCTCATTAGTCCAAGGAAAATATGTTTTAGGTAATAATTAATTAACTTAGCCAATGTAATGAGAAGTTTAATAATGAGTTGTGCGAATTTTGATGGCTGGACAATATTTTATTTCTACAGCAACATACAACTTGTATTTAGCTCTTATCACACTGTAACGCACGCCTTATATGTCCAAATAAAATGCTGAATAATACATTGATGAATCAAGGGCGTTGTTTCTGAATTTTCCAGCTCACGGTCAGTTGTGTCCACCGGGATGGCTGGAGAGTCCAGTCACCGACTACTGCTTTCAGTTCAATACGTATGACGTTAAAAAGTCGTGGAGTGAGGCAAGGGCAGCATGCGTAGCGCAACAAGGAGATCTATTCTCATATTCATCTCAGGGAGAAAAGGTTAGTGTCTCAGAGACCATACCCAGACCCTATCGTACTAACTTTGGATCGAGCTATCTCCACCGGGATTCTCGCTTAATTGTATTTAACTTAAGCGGCTTAGATGTCTGTCACGCCTACTAAAACTGATAGGGAGCAATTAACTATCGTTAGCAGCTTTAGCGGGCTACGCGTGCCAGACATCTAAGCCACTTAGGTTGAAAGCAATTTAGCGAGAAACCACGTGGAGATGGACGAGTCCTGTTAGATCGATCCAGGGATGGGAACCCAGTCTCAGACGATATAGGCCTATCAAACCAGGCCGCCGGTGACACATATAAAGCGGGCTTTGGCATGAGGCCCACAGCTAGGGGAGGAAAATATCTTGTACGCTGTTCTGAAAACTCCTCTTCTCAGAATTGTTAGGAACATGTGCG
>NW_019775485.1:158652-216513 GCF_001039355.2 Lingula anatina | reverse complement strand
GACAGCCATTTGTGGAAAAGTATAACTTTACATTGCATTTGGTGTGACTGGTTGAGAATGTACCATTGTGAATGGTTGTGATGAGATTTTGTGTTTGATATTATAATTGATGGATATGCCACAGTGACTGTTTTATGAACACCACTGTTTTGTTGAGATTATTGTGTGAGATGTAAGAAGCAACAAATGGAGTGTTGTATAGTAAATGGTCAAGTCACACTGTGCCAGATGATTCGGTAACCATAGCTAGAGAAAAATACCTTGTCAGATCTGTTTACAGTAATACTTAACTGTGGTAGAATCCTTGGGTAGAACGTACATTAAGTCTTTCAAATCCAATATTTCCTTGACTGTGATTTGTGTAAGCTGTACTTCACATTGTGTTTGCTAAGATAGTCTTCACATATTTCTTATTTGTTTCAGAGCCAGGGCCAATACAACGTGTGTTGAGATAATAACTACTGCACTGACAGCCAGTGAGTCTTGGGCCACTGCTCAGTGTTCTGTAGAAAGACCATACATCTGTAAAAAACCTGAAGGTATTACAAAATAAATTGATTTCATTGAAAGCTGATAGATGTATATGATTTTGTAGCTGCACTTAGCATTTTATGAAAGAAGAACTTAAACTTTTTTATTCTGGGCCAGTTCTGTTTGTTTTATATACACTTTTCTGCAGGTTGCTCCCTTTACTTATTAATTTTTTTATGGGGGGGGGGGGGTGGAAGCATTTGTAAAAGTATTCAGAAGTACATTTACTAAAAAAGAAAGTGAAATTATCTTAGTTCAGTATCAATGGCAAAGAGAAATGCAGAAAATCTTATTTATTTTATCTTAAGAACATTAATAGAATAAGCTTTCACTTATTCCTATATTCTGTATAATTCAGGAACTTGTGCAGCTGGATGGAAGATCAACAAGAACATGTGTTATCAACTGAATTCCAACCTGAGATTGTCCTTTGTGGACGCTGTTGACTACTGTAACTCACAAGGAGGCAGCATGGTCACAGTTTACAAGTAAGAATGGTGTTTTTTGTGTGTGGGGTGGTCTGTTTCATGACAACACTTAAGTCTAAAATAAGTTTATGCAAAGATGATGAAAGTAAATTTTACATTGTTGGCTGTCTGACTTTAGCATGCAGTGTAAGCTAAGACCAAAATTTAATAATAATGTTGATGAAGCAGGCTAATGTGGTTCATTCTCAATTTTAGTGCCAAATATATTAGTAGATTTTTGTTCCAGATTTTACAGATATTTGGATGACCTTTTGTACTTGGGATTTGTCATATTGGACTGGAAGATCTTATTAGAGCGTCAAATGAGTCTATTTCTTTAATTAAAACTCTCCTGAGTGATTGGTTTATTAATTTGTCCTCTTTCAGTCCAGAAGTTCAAAATTTTTTGAAGTTGAATAAAAGAGAGTTTAGCCAGAGTTCTTCATTTTGGATTGGTGCCAAGAGTGAGTGTTTTATTCTCCTTTCCAAAATTTTTAAATATAAAATGTAACTACTGAAACACATGGAAGATATAAAGCAAGTGACTAATGATATGTGTTGGCAGTATGACATAACAATTGTCATCTGCCAAATTATTTTCCCAATTTATCACTGTAACTATTTGTAAGAAATTAAATTGGAAGTTTGATTTTCTGATTGTAACTACATGTATTTTACACACATTGATGTGACAGTAATGCATACCTAACACCCCATTTCCATAGATTAGATCGACCTACTTTAGATCGACCTAACTCCCTGGGGGTTCACGCTAAATAGCTGTCAGCCGGGCGGACACGAAAGTTAATTACCTCTTACAGCTTGTAGTAGGCGGGGACGGACACTTAAGGGGGATTATCTGACAGTAATCTAGTGAGACTCCCCGCGGTGATAGATCGATCTAAAGTTGTGGGAATAGACCCTAACACAAAGTGGCCATTTCTGAAATCAACAATTTAAACCCTCTTAGGCTTGCTAATATTTCAGATATTACACTTCTATTTACTCCATATTTTATCATTTCTTCCCCTTTGAAATAAGCCAAAGTTGATTAGAGAACAGGACTTTTTTCCTGCCTAAACATTGGCCTGTGTAAAGTAAATAATGGCCGAAATTATGACTGACAGTACTTTCAAAATTAACTAAAGTGTAGATACTTTTCAAAGTTCTGTAAAAAAGAACTAATTAAAAATATAAAGGAATCATTTTGTGTGATGATTAAATTGAATGCCATTATCTTTTCTATTATAGCAACTTCTGATGGGAGCAATTTGGAGTGGGTGGATGGGACACCAGTCAGTAAAACCTCACCCAACTGGTCAACCCAGCCCAGTGGTCAGCTCAACAGCTCCTGTGTCCAGATCTTTGCTGGTCAGTAAAACTCCATCCAACTGGCCAGCTTAGCCAACTGCTGGCACACAAATCTCAAATAGCTTGAAATTGTTAAGTGCTGAAAGAATGTAACCAAATCAAATACTACAGTCTGAATCAATTTAGTATAATGTATAAATTGCTTAAACAAATTTATTTTAAACAGTATGATTATTTTGTTATTTATTTATTTTGTGAAATATTCCAGTGAAGTCATTTAAAATTTGGAAATATTTATTTAAGTTACTAGATTATTGTANATAAATATTCAAACATTTAAAAAAAAAAGTAAATTAAATAAATAAATAAATAAAAGTAATAATAAATAAATAAATAAATAAAACAATCCCATACACTGATACAGTGCATATATACCACTTCAAAGTAATAAATTTCCAAATCAATTTCTGTGTCAATGAACTGTGCATGCTTTTGAACTTTTAGCTTTTTAACGAATGACAAACACTATCTTTTATTTTTAATATTTTCTTTAATATTTATTTTTAGTGATTGAATCTTACTCCATTTTTAAATTAATATTTTTTAGTATTGCAAAGAGAGTATAATAAACCTGTAATATTATTATTATTTTTATTTTTTTTAATTTTCAGGCAAAATCTCTGCCATTGCATATCCCATTACATTCTGGCTGGGTGGCAATGATTTGAAGTCAGAAGGAGGCTGGCGATGGACAGATGGCTCGCCTTTTTCCTATCTCAATTGGGATGTAGGTAAGTGCATATGATGTGTGATGTCATTAAAAATCTTGCTTTTTTTTAAATAAATTTTGATACTAATATTAATATGATGTACTGTGATATCATTGTAAGAATAAGGTTGAAAACATGAGGATTTTTTTTTGTCTTTTGATAACAGCAATAATTCATGTACTAGTATAATATGCAGCAATATCAACATAAGTTTAACATTACCATGTGATGTAGCTATCCATGGACATCTTACTGTACAAAAACTGATATTATATAGTACGGCTCTTATTGGAGTATTCATGTCAGAGAAATTTCGTTTTGTGTTATTAGACTGCTTATTTTGACAAAATACAAGCCAGTAAAATTGTCAACATTGATAATTATTAAAAATATAATATAAAATAAAAATAATAAAAAATAGTTCATGCGAATATGAAGTATCTTATTTAAGAAATGATCAGAGTATGTGCGTGTGATTCTGTCATTGTAATAGCGTATATATACTTCTTAAATTTAAAAGACAAATTTGGGGTTGTGGATCAAAGGAATTACAGTAAGTATACATATACGTACTGCACCAGTGTATAATATATGGCAGTGACTGTACACATGATATCCCTGTTGCTTTCACAGCTGTCACCCTTGTACATGACTTTATGCCCTAATTATGTATATCCAATTGTGCTAATACAAATTTATTTTGATGTCAAGGATATTTCAGTAAGTTCTGGTTGGTATTTATGTGTTTAGAATGCTATAGCAATGTGCTTTTTTTAAAAATTTAATGGACTTGTGTAGGGGATGGGGACTTAATTAACACTTAAAAGCATGAAGAAATGCTTTTTGTATATTGCAGCTATTAGTGAGCTATTTTGTTAGTTTTTATGTGATGATGGGAGGGATTGCACTCCAGCCTTTTATGTTTGGGGAAAGTTTAGAACAGCCTAGAAAGTGTGTCTTTTACAGTGATACAATTAGCTTTAAGGCATATAGAGTAAATAGTAACCCAAAATCAGATGTTTATAATCCTTTGACATATAGTTAACATTCATTACTTACCCTGGTTGACCTTTTCCTATATCTTGTTAAAGCAGAACACACATTGTGACAGTGCCTATTATTATATTTCTTTTGAGTTCTTTCTTGAAACAAAAACGAGAACCCCTGTATATCTGCTTAACATGCTCTTCCCTTGATACCTATGAAGCCAAGACCCCTCCCCCTTTGAATCCATAAACCTCTGAGAGCCTGTGCTTGTTAACTCTATTTACGCTAAGTTGCACTCCCAATATGAAATATTTGCAGCTGCACTAACACCCATACCCATATCCCACTCCATTTATAAAGTGTATTTTTCAGGAAAGATGACACTCGCAACTTACACTGCAGCTTCTCAACTCATATTTCATTTTGAACTATATGTAAAATGACATTCCTTCCCTTGTATCCTTAAACTTTACATGTCTTTTAAATGTCTGTTATTTATGGTACATGTTTTTACTGGTAACAATGCTCAAATATATGCATGCTAGGCAAATGTATTGTTTTTTCAGTTTAAATGTCAGGTCAATAATTCAGATAAATAAAATTTTCAATTCAGTGAAATACAGCTATTATCTATCATTATTTAAATCTTATCACATGATAATTCATCAAAGGTGAATTTCCTGATTCAAAAGTGATTCAAAGAAAACTTAAATTTGTATTTATATTTATGGTTTTATCTATTCAGTGTTAAATCAGTTTATTTAAACAAGTATGCAGTAGACATTTTGCATTTGGTTGCCATTTTGAAAATGAAACAATTTGTGATTCTACCATGACACTGTTTAGGTGAGCCAAACAGCAGATGGTCAGAAGATTGTATGCAGATTACTAGTGAATTTGGTCCTGGATTGTGGAATGATATTACCTGTGATATAAGGATTGGATATATCTGTAAGAAAAAAGGTAAGTATTTCATAATAAAATGTATGTTTAGTTGCAGCACAAAATAGTTGGATTGTATAGTAAGATTAAAGTAATACAGTTCTTAATTGTATTATATAAAAAATTAAACAACATTATTTTAAAATTATCATCTTGGTTTTTTCTCCCCTTTTACTCTATTTTGAAACCATTCTGTTCTATAATTGTTAGATGTGATTATTATATATATAATAGGAGAAAAGGATGCTTCTTGAATAGTTGCCACTTTGAATTTGTCTGCCTTTTTGGTCTGTCAACATTTGTTACGACCAATTGCTATAGGATCTTTTTTTAGACATTTATGGAACTTTCTTCTTTGACATGTCAATTAAAGCTTTACGCAGAAAGAAAAGTTTGACTGAAGTTAGTTGTTTGTTTAAAAATTTAAATGTTAATATTTTATAAGTTTTATTTTTTAATGTAGGTCTTGTTTCCACCACTAATGCCAGAACTCCTTCCACCACTCCTTTACCAGCTGGTATTTATTTATTTATTTATTTATTTATTTATTTATTTATTTATTTATAATTCTTAGTACTGTTTATCACAATGTAAGAATTTTCATAGTGAATTTTTTAGTGCTTTGGTAGTCATTGAAATGGAAACACTTTGAAGTTTTTTTTGTTTCAATACAAATTATTTTATTTTATTTAACAATATATTTTATTAAGTTTGCTTGTATTTAAAGATATGTCATAACTTATTGAAAAAATACTGTTTCTTTTTCTGTTTATTAAAAGTACTTTTAGCAAATTGATTGATTGCTTCCAATTCAGTGTAAAAACCAATTTTAATATACAACACAACTTTAATCTTTGTGTTGCTATTTAATAGGCAAAGGATATGGCTGTTGGCCTGGCTGGAAGAAATTTGGCGATGGCTGCTTTCTCTTGGTATCTGAAGAAACTACTTGGATGGATGCCAGGACACAGTGCCGTTTGAAAGGTGGAGACTTGGCCTCTGTTATGAATGAGAGAGACCAGGCCTTCTTGACCACTCAGTCAAAAGCTAACGCAAGCTGTAAGAACATATTGTTTTACATTTTGTCTTCTTTGGTGTATGTTTTGATTATTAAAATAATTCATATTTTTTTTCAAGTGATAAGAATCTAATTTGAACTTAAAAACAAATGTTTTTTCTTTTTCTTTTCGTAGGAGGGGATGTTTCAAACTTAGTTGATATATTAAAGTATTAATATCAATAATGGAAAAAGATATGTCTGCTGTTGAATTCAAATTACGAGAATAAGATCTTAACCTGGTTCCAGTGACCAATCGCATCTATTGGCTGGGTCTGAATGACCTCAAGAGACCAATGACCTTTGAGTGGACAGATGGAAGAGAAGTGACCTACACTAATTGGAACAAAGGGGAACCAAATAACAATGTGGGTGTCAAAGAGGATTGTGTTACTATGAATGCAGACTTGGTAGGTGCAAATTTGACACAGTGCATGTTGTCTCTCTCTCTCTCTCTCTCTCTCTCTCTCTCTCTCTCTCTCTCTCTCTCTCTCTCTCTCTCTCTCCTTGCCTGTCTGTCTGTCTGATTGTCTGTCTCCATGTTCCTCCTTTTATCCATCCATTTGTCTGCCTCTACTATTTCTGTCTCTTTTTTCTTCTCCAATTCTGATTTTTGTCAGTCTATCAGTTTTTTATGCTTGCCACATAGTAAATCTGTTTGTAGGTAATTTTTGTGTTTTTTGGTTCATGTATGTTTTCAGTCACTATGAATTATACAATATTGCATCAATTATAAGTACTGTATCATTAAATTTTTATTCATTCTTTATAGAAAGGAGCGTGGAATGATGATTCTTGTGACAGTTTCCACATGTACATCTGTCAGACATCGCTAAAGGTTGTGCCAGTGTCCAGTTCTGTCACCATGTTACCACTGTATCCTACTGGATGTCCCAGTGTAAGTCAATTGATTATTTATTCAGAATTATTATTATTATTATTATTTTTATTTTTACCATAACAAAATCCAGGCAGTTGGAGTCATATCATGATGGTTTTGTAAACATACTAACACATTTTTATAATGGTTTTTCAGGGCACCACTGCAGCATTGGGCTCCTCTTGCTACAGTTTTGTTAGTATGGGGGCCACATGGGCAGATGCAGAGAGGTACTGTCAGAGAGGAGGAGGACATCTGGCAGCTTTGAAAAATTTGTAAGATTCCACATACTCGTACTGTTACTTTTAAATTTAGTAGTATTTTCCCCTTTTATTTTGACTAGGTTGCAAGTGCAAATAATCAAAGTGAATAATTTAAGTTATTTTTTATAAATCAATTAACTTTTAAGATACAGACACTTTATCTGCAGCATAAGAAGGAGGTTAAACTCCTAATTCAAAGATATGCTGAGTAGATTGTAATCCTGAGATTTTGTCTCTTTTACTATACACAATATCATGTTAACTTTTCCATGGTGCCAAATGTTCCCATATAATATGGCCCAGATGCTTATCGAGCTACTGAATGCCCTTAGTTTAGTGTGCATCAGAGGGCATATGATATGTAGCTGCACTTAGTAATAAGATTGTACTTTTTGAATGTCTTCACATATGAAAAAGACATAATTGCAAGATTTGCCTACTAGTACCCACTTAATGTTTTTGAAGTTTTGGAATTCAGCCCCTTGATAAGGTTGATAACCCCTTGAACATTGCGGTTTTCATCATTTTTTATTTTCATTTCTGTTCTGTGAATTGAAATTTTTATTCTTGTAATATGAATTTTTATATTATTCTAGCTTAGTTCAAGCATACTTCCTCACCAAGTTAAAACAACAACCCAGTGACAGTTACTGGATTGGACTAAGTAACCCAACAGGTATCTACAGGTGGAGTGAGAACTCCAGTGCATGGTATACCAACTGGGACAGCAGTCATTCAGGTAAGCTACAAACTAGGATAACAGTCATTCAGGTAAGCTAGAAACTGGGGCAGCAGTCAGGTAGGCTACAAATTGAGATTGGGATAACAGTCATTCAGATAGGCTACAAACTGGCATATAGCAGTCATTCAGATAGGCTTCAAACTGGGACAGCAGTAAGCCAGGTTGCAATCTTGAACATTAGTTATTGACAGGTTGGCTACAGACTGTAAAGAAAAGTGTTCGGTTTTGCAAAGAAAAAAAAATTAATAAAAGAAAAATAAATAAATAAACTTGGAAAACAAAATCCATTTTTACCTCTTTTTCTGTGATATGTATTGCATATGAAAAACTGAGCAAATTTGTGTTCTGAAAAAAGAAAAGATTTAGTGAGAATAGTGATTTTCTAAATTTCTTATGAAATGTCTGTTTTTTGTGCCATTCCTTTGTGAATTTGATATTGGGAAGAAAAAATATTTTTGAATTTATATTTATTATCATCAAATCAGAAAAGTAAATTTTTCATTAATGACACTCGTATATAGGAAATGGAGTCAACAGGTGCGTCACAATAGACAAGCCCAGTGCCAAGTGGAAGGACAGAGATTGCGGCACCTCTAGAACTTTCATCTGTGAATATAAGAGGAACTACACCATTGGTGGTGGAACAACCCCAGCGCCTACTACCACCACAACACCAGTCCCTGTGACTTGCCCAGCTGATTGGGTTGAAAGAAATGGATATTGTTATAAGGTATTGGAAGTAGTTTATGGTCATTTTTTTGTCATCATAGTGTATTTTCAACATGCTCCCTCCCCTATTTTGCCAGTTGTTAGGGAAGGTGTGGTATGAGTTACGTATATTAATGTTTATTGAAAAATCTAATGAAAGATTTGATGTTTCATTTAATGCTCTCATGAAAGGTTCTAATTTTTTTCACCTGACATAACTGGCAAGCTGTTGCAAATTGGGCAAAAACAGTATTATAATGACATGTGCTGTCAAAATTTGCCTCATTGTTGTGCCATTTTATGTGGAGAAGTATATGGAGGTCTTTTTTTACTTCCAAGGCACAAAACCAAAATGCATCCAGATTTTTTAAACCTAAAATAGAAAATTTGCCAACACCATTAAACGTGGCACTTTATTAATTGCTGAATTTTTCAGGCTGTTTATAACAGAAATGCAAAAGACTTAAAAACTTGGCTAGAGGCGCGTGCAGATTGTAGATCATATGGCGGAGACCTGCTGAGTATACACAGTCAGGATGAGGAGACATTTGTGAAGTCATCTCGGACATTTCCTGGGTAAGTTCTAGTACTGTACATGTACATGTATTCATTAAAATGAATAAATGAATGAATGAATGACTGATTTATTTTTACCCATGTACCTGTGTACCAAACAGGTACGCGACCTTTTAAGGCTTACAAGATGAACTGGATATACAGTAATACAATTATTGTTGCTAGCAGAAGAAAAAATAAACTGTTGTTTCACTACACGAACTGATCCTGGGTGGCTTACATGGGCATGATCAGGGGGAATTTTAAAAGTTAAAGTAATCAAAAAGATTTAAAACATGTCTTTTAGTGTGTAAAATTGCCAACATACTTTTAATATATGTCCCTTCTTGGATAACAGATAATAAATTTTGCTGGGCCACTTAACATTTATTTTTATCCATGTAAATGTTGAAATCCCCTGCAATTACCTAATGAAAAATGGTATATATATATAATGTTACAATATAATTGGGTCACAGATGTAACCTGCACCACAAAGATATAAATTGAAAATGAAACATTGACTTGGCAGTCGGTATATATATATATATATATATATATATATATATATATATATATTTCTGTGATATGTATTTCAGTCCACGGGATATGAGGCACCACCGGTTCCACTTTTTCCATCCAATCAGTTTCAGGTATTGAAAATGCATGTACTGCATGCTCATTTGCATGCATAACTGCATGAGCCAATACTTGTACACATGGATTGAGAATGTGCATAAATACAAAATCTTTTAACTATGTGGCTCATACAGCCCCTGAGATGGAGTGATCACCACCATTCAGGGGCTGAGGAGCTTAATCTCTGGCTTAATCATACCAAATACCACAACTCTATTATTATCAGTTTAATGACTGCTTATTGTTTCCAGGTAGTTTGGGCATGCTGTCTAACTTGTAGACTAATGCTGCATGGAAGTCCAACATGATACAATGACATGGAATTTTTGCATATTATATTCATTGATGTTCCATTTTAATTTTATTTAAAATAACATTTCCCATAGTTGATGTTCTATTAGTAACCTTTCCCAAAGTAATCCTTAAGAACTATAAGACCCCTAAAATAAAAGCACTTGATGTCTATAGTTCCTTCAGAAATGTACAAGAAGACATATGGCCTTCTGAATAACTGTCCAGTCATTTAGTTAAATATAGTAAATGAACTTGGACTTTCTTTCAGGTATTTTTACATGTATGGAAACTTTTGGATAGGATTGAACAACAGAGATACTTCAACAGGTTAGTGAACTGAAACAGTATGGATTTGACACTTTTTAGTGTACTAACCCATTTTGTTTCACAAAAATTCTTAAGTCAGTTTTGGAGGTTAAGTCATAATTCAATGAGATTTAGTTCACTAGGGTAGATTTCACAAAATGTCTGTCATCAGAAAACTAGATTATATTTTACTAGGGAGCTTAAATTCATTTGTTAAAAATAAAGGTTGAGTTCATAAATCAGCAGGAAAAAATATTTTATGTATTTAATTGGGAACAAATAAATAATGTATTTAATTGATTTTTTTTTGCATGTATTAAACCAACATATATTTCCTGTTTGAGGTCTGTATATTTGTCAGCTTTGCTGTCTTATGAAATCATTGACCAAAAAAAGAGAAGAAAAATAAGATAAAATATGATATTGAAGATAGGAAAATATAAAATTTTCTGCCCAGGTCATGTGTGGAGCGATGGCACAGGCGTTGACTATACAAACTGGGCCACTGGGGAACCCAACAACCACAACGGACAGGAAAACTGTGTAGAGCTGATCGTGGGGAGGACAGAGAAGTGGAAAGATTCTAACTGTAACCTGGCACGAAACTACTTCTGCAAGATGAGGAAAGGTGAGAGTTTATCTTATTGTTGAATGAAAAAGAATAAAATTAAGTTGAAGTCTTTATCTTTTAAATACAGAGTAGAAGGTATGGTATTATTATGATAAGATAAAAGTTTAATTTACAAATTAAAAATTCACGAATACTGGAAATTGGATTGCTATTCAGGTAAAATGTAAAAAGTTTCAAGGCAACAGTATGGTTACTGAAATTTTATTTTATGCTGTTAAAATGAGAAACAGCAGACGGATAAAAACTGTTCAGAAACCTTTTTGGATCCTTTCCAAATTTCAAGTCTTCATTTCTTCCGTAGGAAATTAAAAAGACCATATGCAGGGTGGGTGCAGTCAAACATATTTTTTCCTGTTCTAAATTTGCTGGTTTTTGTATCTTCAGAATGAATATTAAAAGGTGAATGGTGTTTTGTTTTCACTAATCTTGTTTGGTTTAGGATTGAATATGAAATTAAAACTATTTTTAACTTCCAGGCACGCGACCGCCAGTCACTCCCACCACTCCCATACCAGTGACACGTAAGTCAAATGTATTTTGTATATTTTGCTTGACTTCATATTCTTATTTTTATTCTTATCTTTTTACATTTATATATAACAATTTTTTTGTACTTGTAATTCATTTTTGCAAGAATATGTTTTGAAAACGATGAACCATCAACTACTGGGACAAGTGTCCTAAATCTGAAGAATAAATAAATGAATTAATTAATTAATAAGATACACACTAGGGCAAGTTCTGAAATGAGGCGCAACTCACCTGGTGGATAGAGAAATAACTTAGGGTCAAAAATCCTGCATCAACAGGCATGTCACAATCAAAATGGAGAATGGATGACTATATCCAAAGCCAACATTATCTTCTTCATGAAAACAGTTCATTGGTAGTGGAATTTAATGTAATTGCCATTGATTGCTTTGATCCCTCATCTTTCCAGCCACTGACTGTGGGGACACTGCCTGGCTGGGCTATGGAGACAACTGCTTCTACGTTTCACCCAGTAGTGTCAAAAAGAATTGGTATGATGCACGTGATTGGTGCAGACAAAGTGGCGGAGATTTGGCCAGCATCCACGGACGCACAGAAAATGGGTTTATTACTTCACAGGTATCCTTAAGAGTTGAATATAAGGCATCCTTAAGCCTGTTTCCCAAAGTCGTAAAAACAAAATTTAAATATCTTGACTTGGATCAATTAATTAGATTCATCTAAAAATAATGAATAAAGAAAAAAAAACAGGATGATAGTTTAAGTCATCTTGTCTGAATTGCTACAAACTGTGGTTGTTCGTGAATTTACAGATGAGCAAGGTGTATACACGTAACACTGCTTTGTGGATTGGATTGAATGAGCTAAACCTCATAAGTTATACGTAAGTACAAAATTTATTGCAAATATTGCATATTAAACAAAATTAAGATGCTAGTAAGATGGAACATATTTACCGAATCACTTCGTCATTTCATCATATACTCTAAGACTTACATATCTACTAATGAAATTTATTAAATATAATTATATGGTAACTTTTTTTTTCAGTTTGAGTGATATTCAAATTGAGTAAATAATTGATTAAATGATTAATATCTTATTCATGTTTCTCAGTCTGTTTGTATGATTTATTATCAATTTTTTAATTTTTTCATTCATTCATTCATTCATTCATTCATTCATTCATTCATTGTTTAGATATGGATTCATTATCTTCATTTTCATTAAAATCCATAATTATATATATATCTTCCAGTTGGTCAGATGGCACCCCAGCAGACTATGACAACTGGAACAAGAATGAGCCCAATGACTGGAATGGAGGGCAAAGATGTGTAGACATATACACAGGGTCAGGTGGGGAAATAGATTTATTTATTTATTTATTGATTTATTTATTTTGTATGTGTGTGTTTGTGTGTGTGAGAGACACAATGCTTTTACATATTTTAGTTGATGACCATCTTGTCTTGTGTTCTATTTTTGATTAATGAAAAGCTCCAGTTAGTATTGATAAAATGAAGGTGACCTCAAACCAAAATCACTTCAGACCTGTATATGCCATTTTATTGTCTGTCATTGTTTTTTCCAAAGTATATCTATTCTAAATGCATAGGGATTGGTTCTTGATGTCGAGTTCCAAATGTGAAAAATCTATTCACTTTATGTTCCAGATGAAATACTATGATAAACTGAAATTGAAATTTCTCTTATTTACTGAAGTACTAGCTAGATCCTTAGTAAGATAACAAATCTCACGCACTTTTTAAATTCCTCTTGGCATGAAATATTACTTGCAATAACCATGTTGTCAGCATTGGGTCATTGCTGCTAAAACACAGGTTTAGTTCGAAAATCAGCATAATCGGGCCATTATTTTAGAAGTTATGCTGTTTTTTCACATTTCCTCACATTNTTTTTTTTGTGAAAATTTAATTTTTCACAAGATATGCTTGAAGACCTGTGCTAGTCACATTTTCTGAAAATCCATGATACGTTTATTTTATTTTCAAAAGTTGACGGTCTTTATGCTGTTAACCATTATGTAATATTGCATCAGAATAGAAGAAAACACAATTTTGGGTGCTGCTGCCATGATGACCATTATGGGAAAACCATGTTATTTATGATTGCCAAACTTTCAAAAAAGAAATACAGGGCTAAAATGCAGCCTGAGTTGGAAAAGTAGTCTAATTGGCTTCTTTTTCTGGAAGTTATACATTTTCAAAGTGTGAACTTGAACTCCCATGGGCCTGAAGCCTTATGCTTGTTACACATTTTACTTACATTGGTATTACCTGTTGAGCATAATTAAAATTTAATGTTGAATTTGCAGTTCAACATAATGTACTTTTGCATCAGAATTGACAGTAGCCTATTTTGTGCATAGTTATTTCCTGTTTTTTGTCTGTACATTTGAAAGCTTTGCTGCCTTGTTAAATTCCTCTTGGCATGAAATATTACTTGCAATAACCATGTTGTCAGCATTGGGTCATAAGATTTAATATGAATACACTCAATTATCTCTGATTTTAATATTTCAACTTAAGGCACGTGGAATGATGACAATTGTGGAGACAAAAATGGGTTCATATGTAAAAGACACAAGGACAGCAGAACACCTGTGACCACCCAGCCCACCCCTGCCCTGCCAGGAAACTGCCCAAGAGGCTACTATGCCATAGGTAAGAAGAACGCTGCCCCCCACTGTGTGTGTGTGTGTATATATATATATATATATATATATATATATATATATATATATATATATATATATATATAACTGTGCTGGATGTTATATGTCACCTGAGGGATATGTGCCAGAACATTGAGACTGGCAGTAACAGTTGTTGAATGCATATTACGCAAACAGGTGGCAGTGTATAATTTGATATACATACTGAGAGAATGTATTTGCATTTCACCAAAAATCACCTCTAAAACCAAACAAAGCCCATGGTACCATGAAAACATCTTTAGGAATGTATTTTGTTTGATGTCGCCATTTATTCAAAATATTAAGTAGATAATTTTCTATTTGGCAAAAACTTACCTTTTCCATGGTGACAACGTGCTATAATAATTGCATTATATTATTGCTATCACGGCAATAAATACTATATTTATGTTGTGTATCTAGGCAACAAGTGTTATGGTTTCTATGGAGATTCAGTCCTGCAGTTAAAGAATTGGACCATGGCCAGGGATTATTGTGCTGCTTTGGGGAAATCCTTTTCTCTAGCTACTATTACTAATGAACTGGAACAAAGTAAGTTGCCTTGAAGAAAACATTTATTTAACTTTTGACATTATGTTATGATATGTGTTATCAAGTTTCCTTAACTTTTGTGAAGAGTATGGAAGAAAAAAATTATGACTCAAACTTAAGTAAAAGTTATTCGTAATGTTTTATTTCAAAGATTGAGTGTCTCTGATAAAACTGCATTATTGTTTTTTTATAATAGAAATGGTACTCAGAATAATGATTATTTTATGAAAAAAAATGTGAATATTTGACAGTTGCATTATTTTAAGATAAAGGACTAAAAAGATTTCAAACAGCTTTTTCTCTTCATTTGTGGGGGCACTGAAAGAAAATTGCAAACAGATAAAAATGTCAATATAAGCATGACCAATTTACACCACAGTAAATTTGTATCTACTTCTATATAGCAACGCAGCTGAAAATATCATCTTTTATTTTGGAACAAAATCTTTACAATAACACAACACTAATTTTGAATACTTTCAGGCTTCATAACTATTATGCTGAAGGATAAAACCTACGAGATGTGGATCGGTCTTAACGATAAAACACGAGAGGGCACATACCACTGGGTGGACAACCAACCCTTCAGCTACACCAACTGGGACAGAGGAGAACCCCACAGTAATGCTGGAAGCTATGGAGATGTATGTAGTTTATTATGTACAGTTTGATTTCATTAAATATTGTATTTTGTTTATGACCCCCCCCCTCCTCTTCTAAATCCACCACTGGCCTGAAGCATATTACATATCTGCATCTGTTTGTTTGTCTGTGTGCTTCTGCATGAGTGTACGTGCATGTTTTCATACCTGTGTACATGGGTGACAGTTTTCAGGATTATGCCTGTGATTTCAGAATTTTCAGTCTTCATTTTGAGCAATTTTTTTCATATAGTCTAAGTGCGTTAAGAATTTGCAAGCTGTTTTCAGGATTTTCATTTTTTTACAACTTTCTTCCATGTGTGTATGCAGGAGATTTTAATATATATATATATATAGGTAGAGGGGTTGTAGGGTGACATATCAGCAAAGGCAATGGAATAGTAATACTAATGTGTGTGTTAGCGATGATAATATTTCCTATTTTTTCAACCAGGATGACAGTTTTAGTGCGGCTGCTACAAAAGTAGGTAACATGTTACTTGGGGGTTACCCCTAATGTTTGACTGTGGATTAGACATATTTATAAGCAATAGAGATATCTTGTAGAAAAATGATTATTTCTGTTATGAAAATAACAGTGATTACTAATAGAAAAATTTTTGTTGGATCTTAAACAGGCTAAAGTTGCAATTATATGCCTGCCTGCAAATGATGGGTGCTGTGCCAGAAATAATTGCAGTGGAGTGCTTTAAATTTGAAGTAATATTGGTGATGGTAGATCAGAAGTTCTAACCTTTTTAATTTGATGTGGGTCAGGGTTCAGATGCTCATACATTTTTAGTAGTGTATCAGTTAAGAAAATGTGGCATTGCTAACTGTTGTTATTGCAGTAAAAAGTTAATAATGGTTATGGGACTTTTATTTATTTGCTGAATGGCTTTTGTAAGCTGGTGGTGGTTTTACATAATGGTTTTCTTTGGTTTTGTATTTGTTCATCAACAGTTTTACTTTTTTCTTTAAAATGTTGCAGTGTGCTTTGGTTATATAATTCAAGATAGCCTCTCTATAAAGAAACTTCTGAAATCTATTTTTGATGTAGATTCCACATCCTTTCGTTGTCACACAAATGTTTTCTTATTAAATTCATTTTTGAAAAAAAAAAAAAAAATCCTCTGTGCCCACAGTGGTATGTTATTAATGTTCACTCCATATTACAAAGTATATTGATACATTTTTGATACATATTGATAGATTTTTGATAGATTGATTCATTTTTTGATAAATATTGATACTTTTTTATAGATATTGATACATAGTGATACATTTTTGATACAAATTGATACATTTCAGGAGGATTGTGTTTTGATGAAGACAAGCACAAGAACTGCAGGGAAATGGCAGTCCCGTTCCTGCTCTTTTGATACAGGTTTTGTGTGCCAAACTTGGAAAGGTAAGAGTGACCGTATGGACAGAGTCATCCAAGACATTATAATGATATTTAATTTATAAGAATTATTCTTTGAAAAAAAGTACAGTTAACAAACGAACAGGCTAACCAACATACTTCTAAATCCCCAAAGGGACTTCAAAGTAAAAAAGGTCATGTCAGGCGTAGAAGTTATCACAAAACAGATTTGAGAGATGTAGTAGGTTCTCACTCACATTTCTTCCTTAAATTTTACAGCCAATTACAATAATTATAACCCATACTTTTTGTAACTGTGACAATTTCTTTTTTTTCATTGAATAATGATAATCACAAAATGTTTAAGTTTTAAATAATTATGTATTTTGAAAGTTATTAAAATTCGTAGCAAAGTTAGTCACAGGGATTTTTTCAGTGTCATTCAAATGTTGCTTGAATGTGATGGCTAAGTACAATTTAACTGACAGTATATTGTTTTGTATAACAGGATTCACAGTGCAACCAAGTAGGTATCATCTATGGGTCATATGCTGCTGATATCTATCATATCTATCTGTCTGTTATATTTATCATCTCATTCTGTGTGCTAGAGGTTAAAAGCTGATGGATAACAGCTGCACTAACTTCAGTAGCATAAGGTGGAGGGTATTTTTTAGACTAGAGCTGAATCCTTTTTTCTGTAGATACTAAGTGGTATGGGGGATAGAATTAGAACTAAAAACTTGATGTAACTTATTAGTTTTCTTGCCTATTGTGTGTCAGGCTAAAATTCTTTTTTAAACATCCAGGAAAGGGCTATGGATTTGTGTATTATGTGGAAATTGCCTTTTATTTTTCAGTCTTTTTCACTCTTATTGCAATTGTATGGTTGTCTTTTTTTTATCTGGCTTTCAATCATCTGTTTGGTGTCAGGTGAAGCTTGGTTTAGCTTGTTTTCTTAAATAGCAACTATATAATCTCAGCTTGTAATTAGTTGTTTTTGTTGGACATGCAGCATGTTGAATATATTCTATAGACCATTGCTATGTGTTGCTGCCTTAAATGTCAATGTGCATACTTCATGTAACTATGCAAGTGTATCAGTTTTAGGCCTTTTGACACCAGGCAAAATTACTTCATCTTTCCATCTGTATTATTTGGTATTTTTTGAGAGGTTGATAGCTTAATATAATAGCCCATGCAGCTATTAAGTAATATAGTCAATGGCGCAATGGACATGGCCAGTTAATTTGGTTCGGACTTCAGAGCGGAACCGAACATGTCATGTGAAAGGAGGTGAAGTCTCCCAAATAATTACTCTGTAGAACCTCTCAAAACATATATACAGATGGAACACTTACTAAAAGATATAATACTCAATTTGCAAAGACCTTGTGTCACTGTATGTGACAGCATATGTACTTGTAGTTTTGCTTTTGACTTTTTTGCCAAATGCTCTGCTTTGATAGAACTTATTTCATAAGAATGAAATCTGAAAACTTATTTATGCAAACAAGAATGGTTACATTATTTTGTTAATTTGCCATAAAAAATGATATCTGTAATATAGCTGAAATATAAAAGGAGTAGAACATTTTGAACTCATGAATTATCCTTTGTTCTTATTCCGTATTTTACTAAAATATATAAAACATATTAACAGTACATTTATTATATTTATTATATAGATATCTGTAGAACTTAATAGCAGTCTTAATTTACACAATGTGCCCTTGCACCCTCCAGATCTCTCTATTGGCACCACGTGGCGCCCCAACACTTCCCCCAGCACCCTCTGTGACGGAAAACCAGGTTACACCAGGTACCTGGATGCCTGTTATAAAGTGGACACCTTGACCACCAGAACTTGGGACCAGGTACATACGGTTCAGTTTTTACCTTGTGTAAACACACAAAATATTACTTTCATTATAATTGTTGTATTATATTATATAATTACTGTAATGATGGTTCCCATAGCATGATACCTATAACGCGTTAGTTGTCAAGGCCAAAGAATTAGATCAAAGACCTTTATGTTTTACTGAGAGCATATGAATAAAGAGCCTCCAACCCAATATTGTGATGTAATTTTGAATTACCTACACCTTAATTGACCTATGGTGTTGTCATAATTTTCTTTTTAATAATTTGTCTGTAAAAGTGGAACTATAATGTGGAAAGTTAATCCCTTTAGAGATGGAACTAGATCTTAAATTTTTTGCTTTTCTAATTCCGGTACAGGGTGTGCAGTATTGTAGAAATGATGGTGCGACGGCGGCTGTGGTGACCAACAACTTTGAACAGGCGTACCTGAATTTACTGGCCAATGACCTCGGCTCCCCTGTGTGGCTAGGACTTTATTATGATACTACTTATGTAAGTGTAATCCATTTTTATTTTAAGGATCATGATGATAATGATACCAAACAAGAAATATCCACCTGTCCTGTATGATTGATTCAGAAAATATATGAGAATTGTTTTGGTAGCCTTCATGTATGTGCTAAAAACTATATTATAGAGAAAAGACAGAAAACTCTTGGTCCTAAATATTACTTGAGATTTTAGAATTGAATTTATTAATGTCACTTAGACCCCATTCCCATAGATTTTATTTTGATCTATCCCTGTGGGGAATCTCACTAGATTACTGTCAGCTTAGCAGGCTTAAGCGTCTGTCCCGCCTACTGAAATCTGTAAGGGGGTAATTAACTATGGTGCGCGCTCGGCTGACTGCAATTTTGCATGAACCCCCAGGGAGTTAGGTCAATCTAAATCTTAATCTCTGGATCAATCTAAATCTCTGGGAATGCACCCTTAATCTTAAATAAAAAAAATTGCCATTTTTGAAGTTATGCGCCCTGCTCTTACTGATTCAGAATTAATTAATCTTTCCATAATTCATTTGATATATATTGATCTATGGATCAAGCAAAAATACATTCAATTTTTTGTTTAATTTTCTCTTTAGAAAATCTTCCAGTGGAAGGACTCCCCCTGGTCACTGGTATTTGTCAACTGGGCCAGTAATGTCCAGTTAGATGACCCAGGCCGGCGCTGTGTGTCCATGAACAGCACTGGACAGTGGGTGACCACAGACTGTAATACTAAACTGATCACTTTGTGCAAGTACACTACAGGTATGTGTATGTGTGTGGGTTCATGTGTGTGTGTGTGTGTGGATTTGTGTGTATTTGTTCAAGTATATGTATGCATGTGTGTGAATATGCGTGTGTGAGAGAGAGAGAGTCCATATATAGTGACTATGTGCACTTAGGCTATAACAAATGCTGTGGTCCCTTTGTGGATGTGAATAATTAAAAAAAAAACTGATGCATTTTAAAAATATTAAAATAATTTTTTTTTCAACAAACTTAAATGCGAGATTTTATTTTCAGTGACCCCTAGTCCAACCCCTCCAGAGGAGGCCGGCTACTGCCCGGACGACACGTGGTTCCCCAAGGGGAGATACTGCTACTACATCAAGGGGGTGAACTACCAAAACTGGGCTGAAGCAAGTGTGTTATGCTACAAGAAAGGAGGACAGCTGGCGTCAATAACCAGCCAGGCAGAGACCAACTTTATTCTGGATACAATTAGCACCATGAATCAAGGAATGTCAGCTATGATGTGGATTGGGTTGATAAAGAAGGAGAATTGTGAGTAAATATAATAAGAATGTTATGGTCTGCAGCAGGGGTGCATGAAGGGGGAGGGGGATTTCATTCTCTCATCAGAATGTAAAAGTGTGAAAGGCGATGCCTAAGGTGGCTTTAAACATCTTTGTGTTGAAAAAAAGACACCAATACGTGATAACAGCCGCAGTGATATTTGACATTTCAGCTGGGTTTGGGTGGTACGATGGCACTCCGTTTAACTACCAGAACTGGATGCCAGGACAGCCCTCAAATAGGACGTACCGCGGGGCAGAGGAGTGTGGCGCCATGTCCTCCTCCTCAGGCCAATGGAATGATGTCACCTGTGGTACCAAGCGCAACTTAGGATTCATATGCAAACGACTGAAAAGTAATGAATTTGTAAATCTTGTTAATTATATCCTCCAGAAACTGATTATACTATCAACTTAAAATGTTATTATTAAAGATACATGTCCAACTTGTTTGCCGATTGCTGTATAATTTTGTTCTCTAGTTAAGTGTTTTTTTATAACATTTTAATACCATTTTGACTATGTAGGATACCTTTTATATACATGTATTTTTGAAGTCATGGTATGAATGCTAATAGATCTTTATAATGTAATAACTTTCTTCAAAGGTTTTCTTGTTCAAAACATTGTGTAAACATTTTCCAGTGTCTGCAACAACACCATTTATAGTTCCAAGCTCCACTTCTTCACCTTCAACACCAACAGCGCCATCTACAGTCAGTACTTCAGCATCAGTAACAGCTAAACCAAGGACTACCAAGTCACCAGCCAGACCCAATGGGATCAGCATTAAACCGCAGACAGACTCGCAGACACAGGATCAAGGTACTATTAGCTGAGATCATAACATATCACACAAAGTAATTTATGTGAGATGCTATAATACCGAGTATATTTGAGTCTAGATTTTGTACTGATAATAATTTCTATAACAATTTATTTTTCAATTTTCTTTTTAAAGGTACATCATCCTCCTCACTTCCTCTTATTATTGGACTTACCTTGGCAGCAGTAGTGGTGGTAGCAGTAATAGGTGCTGTTGTTTTCTTTGTCGTCTGTCGCAATGCTAAACTGAACATTCCCTTCACTTCATTTGACAATGCTGCATATGAGAAAGATAATGATCGTGTAAGAATAAATGGTGACTTAGCAACCAGTAGTCATGACAATGGGATTCTTACCAGCCTAAAACAGAATGGTAACCATGGCAGCAGTTCAGAGGGAACAGAAAACCCTGTTTTTCAAGAGGAGTCCAAAGTCTCGAATGGTCACCATGGAAATGCGAATCTTTACAGTGGAAGTGCTCCAAATTCTGAATGTTGATACTAAATATGAAGGGAATTTAAACGGTGTGACTTTGTACAGCAGAGGTCCTCTCTTTTGAGCATTGGAAACCCCGAGACTTAATTGTGGTATTTGATAATACCAAACTGTTTATATTTCATTGTGTTTGATATAAAACCAGAGGCAATTTGGTGCAGGATTCTGCCAAGATATATGGAATGCAGCTTATTAACTTATTATCTGAAGGGCAATTCTTCGATTGGCCAGAGAGTGAAACAGAAAAATTGTCACAGAGTGTGGATGCTAATGAGATTCATAAGATAGATAGGATTAGTTGCTGAAAAGAATAAACCTTTTGATTGTACTAGCATGATATAATCAGCAGTGACTTAGGTCTGAGGTCCTTTTTACATCAAGTGAAACACTTACCTGTATTGCAATGTTTTGACTGGTCCCTACATGAAATAATCTATACAGGGTGGTTTGCTCCAATTCTCAAAGTTTGCTTCCAACTGTTAAGGCCAATCAAAATTACTCACAACAGGCAATTAAGTTATCAATCTCTGAAAGTTGCAATAAAGATAAGTATGTGTGAAAAGGGCCTAGCTATATGTATCATAGCAAAATATTTTGTTGTTCATGGGCAATATATTTTATTTTGGGTTATTTATTTAATTAAATTTTTTATTTTATTATGATTTGGGTGTTATTTTTGCTTCTTGCTTTAAACAAAATAAGTTAGAGCAAGATAAAAGGTGTATTGCAGTGTTTAGTTTCTGTATGCAAGTTATGGGTAAAATCATTTTATTGGCATTGCTCAATTTTATGACAATTGCACAGAAAATGCAATCTTGAACAGTGTGAATGTTAAACTTTGTTATATTGTATTAAACTTTTTTTTTTACAAAATATTTTTATTGTTACATTTAAAGGTGCAAAGACAATCAATGAAAGCCTTATTTGGTACAGACTACTGTTTTTGTGACACAATGAAAACATTTTGTCTGGTAAATTTAGTTTTAATCTAATGAACAAAAACATTGTCATTTATGTAGATTTCAAGTACATCCAAAAGTAGATTTTAGTTTTGACTAACAATTGATCACCAGTGCCCTGTAGTTTGCTGTGTTTATCTTTTCTTTTCTGTCTTTATCAGATTGACCCGATGCAGGGAAGTATTGGAAAGGGAGATTATATAGTTGAACTGATTGTGCTGTTATAGTTGAATTTAGTACATGCCATCAAAGAGCATTGAACAATAAATGATGACCCCAATGTGCACATACTTTGTGCCATTTTTAGAAATAATCTTTATTTTAATTTAGTTTCTTCAATATAATGTGCAAAAAATTATATGAAGCCATTTCCGCAATTTATATAGACCCAAAGTTAGGGCTTAGACATTACTGTATTGCAGTATTGTTGCCTCACTTTAATTAGTTATCCCAATGAGTTATGGGTCCACTACATGAAAACATCCTGCTGGATTTTTAATAATGAATTTTGTATATTTTCCCCGATTTTTTAAGAATTATAGATGACATGTAGTGGTGTTATTTTTATTCAGATATATTAACCAGAATTTTCAAGTGCCAAAATACTCAAAAATATTTACTTGAAGGGTACAGTTTCTTATTTAAAAAAAGTAAAGATAATTTTTTTCCATGATATTGCTCTTCTAGTATGTTTATTCAATTAAAACAATATCAAGATTTTTTTATTAGTGATAAAATCAGCATCTTGTTATGTACTTGCATCATTCCTAAAATAATAATTTGACACTTCAAGAATTCAAAGTGCCTCTTAAATCTCAAATTAAAGTATTATATTTGCTATGAGAAAAGGTGCATTTTTATTTTGCGACTAATGCCAAAGTTTGTAAATACACAAGAACAATGGGGCAAACAATACATCATGAAAGCAGGCTTTCACATAACATAATATTCTATAGATTAAGACAATTATCTCAATCAACTTCATGTGTCATCTGGAGGATAATGAAAATAAAACCATTTATCAACTTTGTCAGATGTGGTTCTTTTTATTAGGTCAGTAAATAAGAACATTGTCTTAAGGTGAGCAATAGGCCAGATTATCTTTGTTCAGCTATGGGTGACATTGCTGCAAACCACAATAACATTCAGTGTGAAATAGCTTCTTTTTGTCCAACATCACGGTCTGAGCACTCAAGTTGCTGTATGAAGTCATTACATTGACAAAATATAAGCTGAATGTCAATTTTATATTTTAAAATTTTCCAGAGGCTATGGTAATACGTTTACCACTTTTTATCATGAGTCCTTTCCATCTTTACAAGGCACCAAAGCTTGTTCGCATTTTTGTGAAGCTTGTGTTAACTTCTGACTTAAATTCTGCCACAGTTAAATTGTCAGCATACACTGCTAAAATGATAAACAGCAATAGTTTTATATTTTAAATTGCTAAATAAATATACTGCAGGAATGCACAAACAACTTCACTGGTTTTTGTATTTTCAAACTATTTAAGGCAGTTACTACCATACTGACCTTGATTCTTATGGATTGATAGGTAAATGAAATTACTCATAACTAATGTTTTTGCCATATGTTCTAAAGAGTAGCTGTCTCACTGAATAATTTGCTTTTAGGCTGAATCATTCACAAGAAAGAACAGCACCAGTTCTTACTATTTTCATTTCACTGAGAGGAAAAACTTTGAAAAATTAGTATTTGACCATGAATGCAAATGCCAAGACTTAAAAGTTAAACTTCTTTTTTCCTGTTATGGAAGATCTATTTTACACTGGGCAGCCATTACTTGGCTCGAAGGACACTACACACAACATATGTACTGGGGACTTTGTTTACCTGCTTTTATGTGTCCAAGTTACTTTCTTCTTCATTCAATGTTAGTGCTCACTAGTAAAACACCTATGTTTGCTTCAATCATTCCAGTACATATGTTTTCAGAACAAATAATTTAAAATCCCTTATTGGAAGAAAGTGAATAATTATACTTAAATTGACTTACATATTTACCATTCAGATTTGCAATAATTTTATATTAACCTCAAGCTTAAGCCTACTTCTACACAAGCATGAGAAGAACCTGAAAATTCTTTTGGCAATGAGATTTCGAGTAGGTTTACAACTTTTGTGTGGTCTGAACACATTTTTACTCTCACAATATATGCCCAATGGTCCATAAAGTGTTTTCATATTACCAAGAAAAGTGTATATCCAATACAAACAGGAATATATAGTTTTCATACACATTTGGTTGAGTAATTTAATGTTCTCTGTGCTATCGCAGGGGTGAAGAAGTCTGACTCGTCAGGTCGTCCTCAGTGTCAGCAGCATTGGCTTTCATCTCCTGTAGCGTGTGCACCATACGAGACCACTCGTCCATCTTGGGATTGGCAATGTTCTGAAATAACAGAAGAAAATACTACAATAACTAAATTAATAAAACAATAAACTGTAATAAGCAACCAAGATGGTCTCTTCTTTAAAATGTTTTGCAACAATGGCTAAACCACCATAAAAACCACTTCCAGCAATTTTAAAAGCACTTCTCACTGCACTCTCTTCACCTACCTCCCCTATGTCATATATATAGATCTTGCCCATGTCGTCACCTACTGCAATCTGGTGCCCATTTTGGTGCCAGCGACATTTATTCAGTGCTATGGTTGGATCTGTGACAACACTTGCCGTGGGAACCTAAAGGATAACAATTTCATGTGACTACTAGAAATGAATTGTTTGGGTGTGATGTATGTTTACAACAATATGTTGGCTGGGAATGGTGTAAAATGAAAAATCTCCTCAGATACAAACTGCATCTTTTTAGGAAGGAGTTACCTGGTACAGTTATGACAAACATTCTATCTGAATGCAACTTATCCTTCCAAGAACGTGTGTGCAGGACCTGTGTGAAAAACAGCCTTTGAATCTGACATGTGTTAACTGATAAATAGACATTAAATATACTGCCTACTGACCTCTGTATCATTATTGAGGTTCCAGAGATCCAGTCTTCCCATCCCGTCCACACTGGCAAAGAGAGCAGGGTGGATAGGAGACCAGGCCACGTCATACACATAGTCACTATTGTCTTCAAACGAGTACAAGGGCTTTTGTTCCTGATAATGATAAATAGTAATATATACTTAATACTGGTTTTAAACAGTTTGAACAGTGAAAATATATTTTATCATGATTCTGTTACATCAAAAATTACTATGCACTTAAAGCATTACTGACCAATCTAAAACTTCATTTAAGACAATACAAACTTTAGGACAAATCAAAGATTTTCTAAATTCGAACAAGTCCTTTAATGTAACTGTCTTATTGTCAACAATACCACTGTCAGACATGAATCTAGGTTTTAAAAAAAAAAAAAAAAAACCAAAAAAAAAAAAAAAAAAAAAACCTATGAACATTTATCATGACGAATCTAGAAGAACCTCAGGAATTATCAGAATTGAATTTAAAAAACTCCGCATTTCCGTGGAAAAAGCTCTTGTTTGCACTGTTTCAAATATCACATGCACTTACCCTTGCACTCCACAGTTTCACTGTCCAGTCAAAGGAGGAAGTAAGGAAGAGCTGGGAGAAGTCAATGGCTCCCTGGACAGAGTGACAGTCTATTCCAGTGACAGGACCCTGGTGACACTCCTCAAACATCTCACCTATACCTGCTTTGCTGGAAAACACAGGTCATTTACTTCAGTATCTCTCATATTACTATTCTTACATGTATTATTTTAAAATATTTTTATAATTATTTGTAGCTACTGTAGTAGTAGTAGTAGTTACTATAGCAGTAGTAGTAGTTTGAAGTTTTATCAAAATAAGTTAAAGTATATTAAAATGAATGCTTTCACACTTTAACATACGGTATATCATTTTGTAGCAAAAAGTTACACTTTACATTAAGTGTCACAGTTATTGTAGACAGAATAAAAAGATAACATTTTTGGATAGATGGAATATTTTGAACAATCTAAAATACCATGGGATAAGTAACAGGACTTTTTTTACAAGCGTAAGGAGTAAATTTAAAGGCTTATCAATTAAGTTCTCTTTTGCTCATTTTCTTAATTTTTTCCATGAAATGCTCATGTTCTTATGGTAGAGTCTCTACAGCCTACAACAGCCTCAGAACCACTGTGTTAACACTGAGAACCACGGAGCTCAACAAGACACAAGTACTCAGAACTCGTCAACATGGAACTCTTAAATTTTGCGCAGTGTTTGGTCATCACAGACTAAAATTTACCATTTGTTAGTTAATAATTACCAGTTGCAAGAGGATCCACTATCATTCAACAACACAATGAAATACCTTAAGTTAGAAAATTAGACCTAAAATAAACTTATATGCACATAGTGCTTTAAAATGGTGCTACTCATTTCAGTTCCTTTTTTTTTTTTAATAAAACACTTCACCATAAACCCTGCTTTCAATTAAATATTTTTCTCCTTTTAGTCTCATTCTTTTTCATACAGCACAATAGCACCTGAGCAATCTTCTCTCTCATTATTCTTTACCTTCCATGTCTACATGCCGTGTATACTGCCCCCTCCTCACTGCCCACAATGAAATTATTCACATCACTGGACAGGAAGGACATACAGGTGGCCGCAACATTTCTGGTCTGCTTGTGCTGTAGCTCCATACTGTCCTGTAATAAACACAACATTAAATCAATGTCTAATACAATGTCATAACACATGGCAGTTTTTGTGTTTTATATTTCTCATCTACAGAAAATCAGAACTAATACACATGCTAAAAATAAAACTCCACATGGCTAAAATTTTCAGCTACCTGACTCAATTTTTCATCTTAAAACTACTAGCAACATGAACATAGTACTGTAACAGTTCAGTAAAAAAAATGCATAGATTATAAACATGAGATAAGTAGATAAGTTTAACTGATGTACCTGGGGCTGTGACAGCATATCAAGACTCCAGGAGCAAATTTTTCCATCTGTGGACACACTGATCAAGTTGTGCGCATTCTGGGTGCCGACCACATTGACACAGTACACTGGATGCTGGAAAGACAGCGGAAAGACATTACTTGAGAGATATTAATTTAAAAATAGAATCCTGGTTGACAAATGTGCCACATAATGGGCAACATTGAGTTGAGATTTTTTCTCTAGCCTAACATGCCTTACTGCCCATTATATACCATAAAAGCGTACCAGCTGTACTAAAATTTTAGAAAGTTCAAATATTACAAATATCATTAAATCTCAATGCACTTGTTTCTGTTTCTAGCTTATCATCATTTCTTTTTCATAATCATGAATTCTGTTTGTGTCATAAAAAATGTCATGAGAACAAAAACAACAACTAGATTTATTCAGATTTAGCACTTCCCTATCAGAGGACTAAATTATATTATTATCTACTGCTATCCACACTTTACTCACTGTATGTGCCACTGCTGAGAGGGGTGTCCTCTGAACAGGTGTCCTCTTGTTGCTACGGTTGTCCCACAGCACTATCTGTCCCGAGTATGTCCCACCTATCACCAGGTTAGGGTGGAATCTGGCAAAACATATCGAGTTTACTGCAGACTGAAAGTAAAAGAGACCAAATAAGAATTGCTAAAAGTTCAGCTGGTTTTCATAAAAATCACAAAAAATATTAAAAATTTACAAATCAGTTTTTCTGAGTCATCTAGCATCTATGTTCTTAAATGTGATTAAGTAACCAAGGAGTGTCAGTCTGTGATCTAAAATTGAATGTTCACAGAGCTTGCTATGACACAGTACGAAATTTTCTTACACACACACACAGAGTTAAATAGGTCAGTGAGGAGGAGGTTCTCTGGTGCTACAGTATCTTAACAAAGTACTGGTAGGTTCTTATATCCAGCTCACCTGACAGTGGAAGATGTACTCTGGAGTTGTTTTCTTGAAGTTTTTGTTCCACCACAAACAGACACCGTCCGGGTCATGTGGAGCATCTTCATTCATGTTGTAGGAGGCAACCAGAAGCTCTGGGTACTATGGAGGAAAGAAAGAAAATTACAAATTGGACAGTAAACCTGACAAATGCACAGATGAAGATCACAGTTTCTTCATTCATGCAGTGGAGTGAACAGGGGAAAGAGAGAAAATTACAAATGGGGCAGTAAGCCTGACAAAAGTACAGATGTAGATCATGCAGTTTCTTCATTCATGAAGATCATGCAGTTTCTTCATTCATGCTGTGCAGTGAACAGGGGAAAGAGAGAAAATTACAAATAGGACAGTAAACCTGACAAATGTACAGATGTCATCTAGATCATGCAGTATCTTAATAATTTGTGTTATAAAAGGCAACAAGAACTTCAGGGTTCTGAGGAATAAGAATTCAGATTCTGAAGTTCATTTTAATGATGAGAAACAAAAAACAAAGGCTAAGGAATGTAACAGACTTTGGTTCATAAATTGCTGCAAAGAAAGCTGCTAACCTTTGAAGAAAATTTGTTATTGTCAGCAAAATGCTGTATTGTTTTTCCAAAAAATACTTTATTAACAATATGGTTATTCATTTCTGACCAAAATATGGGTGATCTCTTACCTGTGTTGACCAGTCCAAGCACGTGACTGACCGGTGCTTTGACCACCTCTCATCATAGAACTCTCTGCTGATCTTGAGTCTCACTCCTCCCTGCGCATCCCTGAAACAACAAAGTCATCAACAATAATTAACCTGTGTGTGTGTGTGTGTGTGTGTGTGTGAGTGAATGCATGTGCAATTTGTAAAATACATGAATGGCAAAATACCCACATAATGCAATGTAATATAAGTGATGTTTTTCAGGATATTACCTCTTTAAAACAAATGGAATACCCCCCCACCCCACTCCACCCAATTTTTCTTTTCACATTTTGTACCCATGCTGAGTCTAGATTGAGTCTTAGATTTTTATCAAAATTGCTATCATGGCAGAAATGGTGTTTCTGAAATATGAGAAAGCCTCTGAAGTATACAGAACAAATTTTTCTCAGTAAAGAATATGATATTTACTAATGCTTATCATGACATATTTAAGAAAATATCCCATGGTTCCCTCACCCTTCTTGGTCCTCTCCAGTGCCTGAATAATCCACGAAAATATTGGGGACATCCTCTGCCAAAGCACGCTCAATTAAGCGGGTGCTGCGATCGAAAAATCGCACGAAGTCTTCTGACATCATAATCTGCTGCTTTTCCTCTTCACTAAGCTCACGGACTATAGCAAATCATAAAAAGTGTGGTAAATAGAATGACAGTTAAAGTTTCTTATACATGGACTATAACAGTCTTTGGAAAGAATATCATGAAATATCAAACCTGCTTTTTACATTCTGTGTAAGTCTTCAAGTTTAAATGTCAATGCTGCATCAGCGCTCTTCATTAATTCTTTTCAAATGAATATTATAATTGTACTTCTCTTTCACTATAAAATCACTATAACCAAAGAAGGACATTTTATACATAGCCCCTTCCATTCACTACCTTCCCCTAGGCTATTATCCAAAAGCTTCAACTATGACAATTTTCAAATTATTATTCATTTTCCAAACCCTTCACCATCATATATAGTTTTAAAATTTAGAGATGAAAGTGGGACTAAAAAATTCAGAAAATATTGGTGCCAAAGTTGTGAGACTTTATGTGGTGGAGGGAGGGGGAGTACCCAAATAATTGCATTTACAGATAAATACGAAGACTTTCATCTCTAAAAAATTAAAATTGTCCACATTACCATATAGCATATCAATTGGCATTGTTATGGACCTAACAACTAGGCAAAGTTTTACACTGTAAGTGTCTATCCCATTACTTCCACCCCTTTTTAAAAATTGTTTCCCATTATACAGGCATTAAAGTTACCCCAAAATATCTGAGTGCAAAGAAGGCTAACTTTATTGCTGAATAGTAATAAGACCTAAAACCAACCTAAGTTTTAAAGTAACTGATGATGGAATTTTTCAAAGAAAAAAGACTTCAATGCCTGTATATTTATCTTTATGCAACATTAATCTACAGATTTTCAACTCTAAAACCTTTTTTTTAAATTACTCAGGACCTAAAACATTTCAACTAACCTTTTCTTCTCTCTATTGTGAGCATAAAATATTCATAGAAATAAATTAATATACTCATGCTCATTTGACATCATCTGATTTAGTGAACATAATAATAATAATATTAATACATGCGGCATATTATTAAAACGTGAATCTGTTTTTTTTTGCCCGTGTATTAATCTGTGCATTATGTTTGTGTCCATGTATCAATTTGTGCATAAATATTTGTGCCCATGTATTAATCTGTTCATAGATGCACGTGAATGTGAAAAGAAATATTTATTTCCTTAAAACAAGCACTTTAAAGGAAAATAATTATTATCATATTTTTCTTTTTCTTTCAGTGCATGGCCATAATATGATCATAATAATTTAAAGACCTATCTAAAATCAGACCATAAATTCTTCCGATCTACTGATCCCAATTTCAAATGGCCAGGTAAAAAAAGATACACTTCTGTCTGTTAATGAAATATTTAAGATTAAGTTGGAGACTTACCCTCTTTCTTCTCTTCTTTCTGCTGCACATCCTGTTGCGCAGGCTTGAACATCTCCACGTGGGGCATCCCATGCACGTGCGCAGGCGGAGAACGTGGCTCCATGTCGAGGTCATCATCTAGATGGTTGTCGTCGAAGGTAAGAACTAGAGTTCAAGGTCATTGATAATGGTACGATAATAAGTTTGCTCTGGCATTGAAAAAGCAAGCAGGAAGAGAGAGAGACGCACCCCTAAAGTATACCGAATTACAAAGAGGAGTAAAAAAAAAAAATTAAAGAAACAGGAAAATGGTGGTGGTACAAGTGCAGTAAATGAACAGCTCTATTTGCATTCTATCCCTTCGGATAACAAGTCCATCAATATTTCAGACCAACTTACTAGCTTTGATTACTCACTGACAAACAGGATTTTTTTCATTTAGGGATGGATTGTCTCATTTTCATCATGTACTTCTCAATATGAGTTATAACTGCACTGGTATCCCACAGAAGTTATGGTGCAAAATGAGCCAAACATGGGTTCTCTCTGCCACTGAACTTTTTTTTTTTTTTTTTTTTTTGGCAAAATAGCTTTAACTTTTTTTGAAAAAAAAAAAAAATCATTTTCCCTATAACCTTGCATTTGGCCAAAATACACAAATTCTAAAAGCAGAGTGACCCCTCTGTCTACTCTGTACCACTACATGCAAGATGATGTGCTACCTATGGAACAGATTCTAAAGAGCACCTTCATTTGGTCGAGCCAGTGTTACCTTTGTTACAAAGTTTTACATCTAATAAAATATCCATCTGTAACCCAAACAGCACAAAACCTGACATGTTTGTCATCAGAGTGACATAAACTGATGTGAATTTCCCTAAGCACATTTAGAAACCAAGGTACTTCCTTATTCCAGACTTTTTTCAAAATACATATATACAGTACAGTGCGTAAGTTGAAAAAATTCTGGTATAACTTAGTACAGTACTAACGCCCTATTACACATAGCACATTGAGAACACTGCACTTTTCTTACTAAAATGCAGAAGTTCTCAGTATTTAGTAAATCAATGAAAGCAAAGTGAAATTAGAAATAAAGCAAAGCTGTGCAATTTATGTCCAATTTGCCAGCATGCAGCAATATAAGTTAAATTATTTTAGGTTAAGGTCAAGCATCGTTTAACTTAATTCAACAATTACAAAATATACTAGTAGGTTCAGGTCAACACTTGGCTATACATGTACATGTAGGTCAACACATTACTATGGAGGCAGGTCAACAATTAAGATGTAAGTCAAAGTTTTGCTATAGACAAAGGCTAACTTATAAACATTTTACTATAATAATAATATTTGAACAAGAGAAGACATAGGCCAACACTTTAGTCAACACTTCATAGACATACTTTAAGTCACCACTCCATTTCTCTGGTAGGTGTACATCTCACCAAAATTATAAATACATTATAATATAGCTTTGAGATACCCCACCGTGCCATTTGTTTACTCTGTTATTGTATGACAAGAAATAAAAGTGCAACAAGACTTTGGTTTTAGCATGCAAATTATGCCTCCAAAAACCAATGTCTGAAAGAGCAACCGTATTGCTACCATAAACAAATGACATACTTTGTACAACACATATTAGGCACACAGTTTGGATAGCACATGATGGGATAAAAACATACAACATAAAAAACACAGTCCAGTTTATAAACTCATAATCATGAAACAACAGCAAAAGTCAGTTCTACATAATATGTGTTACATATGTTTTAAAATGGCAAAATATGAAAAACAAAAGTTATAAAAGCCCGGATAGTTCAAAAGAAACAATAATAATAATAATAATAACAATAATAATAATAATAATAATAATAATAATAATAATAATAATCTTTGTGACAAATAAAATACACATGATTTTAATGATTGCTAACAGAACTCCACTGCTGTTATAACATAATAAACCAATGCTTATTTTCGCTAAGAATTGATCTTAGACTAGTTATTTTGCAAAGGCAAATGGCAGTTCAGTTGGGTCAGATTTGTAATGTTCTTCTTGCCAAATAGCAAATTATATACATATAAACCTCATAATTACACTGGAAAATGTGTATAAATATAAACTGCCATACTGGGCTGCAGTTCCTGCTGCCAGCAATCAATAAAGTCATGTACTACATCATCAGAGCAGTAGAAACAAAAATCAATACAATCCCCATCAAATGTGATGAGTTTTCCTGATTCTAACAAAACCCTAATGCACTGCATTTCAGTTCTGGCACAGGGAGTTCCAAAAGAGTTGAAGAATATAAGAAATGCATTATACCACACATAGATATTAAAGCTGACAAGTGTTTCAGAAAAAAATAAAATATTTATGAGGGTTTCAGTGCATTATGTAAGGCACTAAAAAAGTTATCGTTCAGTAATTTCAGTGTTCCACTGTATTCTGTATTTCTCCATTCAATTTAGACATGCATGTTTTTTCTTGGATAAAACACACCATGTCAACTGTAATAAGAGTTCTAAGCATGATACAATTGCCAAACCATGACAAAACTGCCAAACATTTTTGTTTAAAAATTTTAGAGCAGCGTCAGTCATCTTTAGCATTATGTGGAATATTTTTTATTAAAAGGTGTAACTGTAACATCAAGCTGGGAATGGAAATAAAAACAATATCTCTGAGCATCATTAGAATCAGGATAAAATGTTAACAAACACAGTTTTTTTTACCTAACATGCACAATTTGCATGTGAGGTAAATCACCTCAAAAAATTAACGCAACCTTCCAGCTTAGAAATACTTCAAATTCTATTTTGAAAAGTAGAGGACAAATAATAAAAATTTTAAAATTATCTCTACAGGTCCTTCACTAAGTCAATGGCCATTGTGTAAACCTAATGCAAATATATCCCAGATATCTTTTTTTTCTGAGGTAAAGTGTACATTTGTGCACAGTTTTTTTCATGACCATTCTCCCAGAAAACCAGATTCATGATGGCCACTCTTTAAAACTGTTGACTACCATGGGTCACTCTTTAAGAGATTCTTGTGCGGGATAGCCTTTTGGTGATTATCGAACTGAATATGGTCAAGAACATAACTCACTACGATTTTTGTGTCAGGCATCCATTATATTTTGAGCATCATTTTTCTTAGAGTAGAACCTGTGCTTAAAAAACACAAAAACATGCAGGTAAAAAAGAATTAACAAACTCATAAAAGAAAAGAAATGCATCACTGTCTCATACTTCATCCTATCTAACAAATATTCTAAACTGAATATGCTACTGTACTTCAAGAACACAAAGAACACTCATTCACAAGTCAAACTAGGCATACTACAACAAACATTCTGCCATATGAGGGGTGAACAACAATTCCAAAGGAAAAAAAAAAGTTCCCTAAGAGCTGGGCTTCATTCAGCATCATCTTAGTTTTGGCCAATCAGCTTTAGGCCACCTTCAAGAAAAGCCAAAACCAATGCCAGATTTCAACTTACATCACATAAATAAATATAATTTTTTATCTCAAAAAGCCAACTTTTCAGCTGATAGCCAAAAAAGTCCATGCTAGCATGAGCTCAGATGAACCATCCTACCTTGTAAAGTAAATTCGTCATCCCACTCCAAGTTGGGGTAAGCAAAGCGTGCCGACCCAACAGAGTGCGGAGAGCCATAAAGAGGCGAGACCGAACTGTGTCGAGGAGAGCCAAATCCCCGGGGAGACCCCTGACCTCTAGGAGAGCCTACTGATCATTTTGAAAGCACAGAAGAGAAGAAATTGCATCTTTTATGTGATAAGCTCCCCTCTTGTTTACTTTTATATACATCTTTATATGATACATTATCTTTTTTATTTTTTGTTCATTAAATTGTTTTTTTTTTTTTTAATTTTCAACAGTTTTGAAATACCACTTCTTAAACAACTTCTTTTCATTCTTCTTGTCCTGCTACACAGCCTCATTTACGTTTGGTTAAAAGCACATTATTATATCTTTAGATTTACAGGGTAAAAATGCCAGTCACATACAGTAAGATTTTAATAAAATCTTCATCCAAAGAAGCTTTAAAAATTGACCATGAATGTTAGCTCACAACACATACTACTGGTAGAACTGTGCAACAGTTGACATGTTCTATAATACCTTAAGAAGTTTGACATGAAAAAAAAAAATCATACACAAGCGTCTATTCTCACAACATACTAAAACGTATTGCCCAAGCATCTGTGCACAGTATTAGTATTGGAATCTGGGCCACAAATTCTGGGTCAAATTCAATTTTTAGATTGCTTATATTTCTGTCTGTTTTCACGAATTTCCCACAATTGATCAAAGAATATATGAAAACAATTTAAAAAAATAATATTTTAGAATATATATTTATGTTACATGGCAGCAACCAAGGGGGATAAAATTAAGAAGCACCTTCCAAATACAGGACCATTTTTAAAAAGGATGATCAAGCTGAACTGTGCACAGACACTTGCAATAAACACAGCACTCCTGAGACACTCAATCTAACCAACAGACAACGGACTATTTAAGAAGCAAAATTATAGTTTTTTAAACATTATCCTTTATCAATATAACGCAACTCAAACTTTACTGCTTTTGTAATAAAACAAAATCAAAACTAAAATTGCACTATAAAAGATACTGTTCCCGCACATACAAGTAATGCTGGCTCAATATAAGGCAATACTAATTTTGCCATCTTTGTTTACAAAAGCATTAGGTTTACAGATGAAACACCACACTTTCTCCTACGTACCAACGCGTGGGGAACTGACATGATGGAGGCGATGGAGTTTGTCATCTACAAATCATTGACTAAAGTGTAAGTTCTTATGATGTGAAAAAAATTGCAATTGAATTTTGATTGCATTTTTGAATTCATAGCAAGTGCTTTTTTTTACACTAATCTCTATGTACACAGTCATGCCTTTTCTATACCTACAAAAAGACATTCAATTTTTTTAAATTGGTTTTTTTGAACATACTTTTATAACATTTCCCAGCCATAATTTTTCTAAATAAAATGTGTCATCAATGCTTCATCAATGACCCAAATTAATAAATGTTAAAAAGTCTTTGGGCTTGTATCAGTTATAATACCTTACATACTTCATTTTGATAAAAATAAAATAAAAAGAAGCAAATATTATTGTTCTTTTACCAGAAAAACTACATATTTTCCATTTACTAGGTACCCTGATTTAGATAATTCCCTTAACCTATACAAAACAAAAACAGATATTAATCTAGAATAAAGTAAACAACGTCAACTAATCCTACACAACCAAACACCACACATACTCAGTAAAAAAATTGCTATAAATAATACACAAGACAACAACCTGGAATACCTCTGCTATAATCTTAAGATTGTTTTCCCCGCCTTATAAAAAAAACTACTTCGACAACTGACTTATTATAAGAGTAGTATTGGAAGGTGCGTTAATTTTGGGCTTCTGTATTGCATCAGGTAAATAAAGAGAGCACTAGACCGTCCAACTGCTAGTTTCATCATTTTCATAATTTATGTACTACAATGAAATATCTGTTAAATTTTATGCTAAGATTATTTTCTGTAACAGCCATGATTTGTATTCCTCATCCATTTCTCCTTTTAGAAAAAAAAAAATTGAGTTGTAAAACAACCAAAATATTTGAAAGATTTTCAGAGATATTTGGTCTAATTCTCTCATGAATAAAAATGCAATCAAACAATTTTACAGAAATGAGCAACGTGAATTTCTCACAAGAAGCAAAGTCTATGTACATAATATTTATCCAGTATAATCATATGTTCTATTACTTACCATAGTAATCCCAAGGTCCTCTCCCTTTGTAAGGCATAGGATAAGCATATCATTTATATATAAATATATAAAACTTACTGTGATTACTCAATCTTTCCAATGAGCAAAATAATCAAACTTTCAGATACATAATTTCCTCAAAATAAAAAGATAACATATATATTTCAGTGTAGCAATTGTGGAGCTTTTACAGCATAGAATACAACTATGAAGTAGCCTGCTTTTTTATTTTCTTGCTACCACTCAATAGGAACGTTCTAATTTAAAGGAACTAGACTTAAAAAAAATACAGTACCTGTAAAATTCACAATTTCCCCCAATTGGAAAGACAGAGTAATTATGGTATTAACTGTATTTAACTACATTTGTTTTCAGACTAGGACTATATTTCAAAAAGAATTTAGGTCTCACTTTCACATCTGGTGGTGGTTTCACAAAGCTATCCTTGCTGACTTAGGAATTTTTATCAGAATTCCAGGTACATGGCAACTTGTGCAAAGTCAACTTGATTCCTTGATGCTAAATGTAACATCACACTAGTCGATTATTTAGTGGGTTAGACCACTCATAAAACTGTCAAGGGAACACATTTGGAACTTTTAGCAAACTATAGAAAAAGCAAATGTTTCATAAAGTTAATATAATTCTAGTCTTCAGAATCAAAGCAAAATATCAGTAAACAATAGTTTTATGAAACCATCCCCAGATTCCAAGGACATAATAGTTTGTTTGTAGCCTAGCTGTCTGAGGACACACATTAGGACAATAACCATAGTTAGTCCTGTCTGAACACGCCAGACTTGACAGCAGAAAAACAAACTGAGGGTAATAAATGAAAATTATCAAACACGAGCCGAAATGCTTTTATAATGTTAGCTATGGCCAACCTGGAACATTTTTGCTCAAACTGAGGGTGCTTGAACAAACTCAAAATGCTTATCAACTCAAGTTGAGAGAAAGGAAATTCAACAGCATCACTTGAAATTTTATATATATTTAAAGACTTTGTAGCAGAATCATCACAGGAGATAACTTAATGGGGTTTCACTCTCACTGTTATGACCTCTATGTTTTACAGTACAGTGGGGACGTATAGTACCAGCCTAGCCAGAAAAATGTTAAGTTTGCAAAACAGGTTTTCATTATGGGAACAATTAGCTTGTGGGAATATAAAGGGTTACCACTAATCTTGGACAAAAAGTTCATATTATATAGTGAGTGGTAATACCATGATATCGATTTAACAACTGTGAACTCTATTTGAGCATTCAATATTTTAGGAAATATTTTGTGATGCATGTCTCATTATTCCAAATATGTTATTTCTTATAAGATGAAATTAGGAAAATAGAAAAATCTTGCAATAAAGTTCATTTTTCTTTTCTGTTTTTTATTGCCATATTATGAAATATAAAGTGGATTTTCAGTATAGTGTTAATGGGATATGTTGGTATTATAATATTGTTCAGTAAGGATGGGTTATGATGCAAAAAAACAAGAGTGAAAAGCCAAAGCAAACAAATAACTTACAAATATTCAAAATGCACAGAATTGTTAAAAATGAATAACAAATAAACATTCTTTATACGAATTTAAATAACACTCACAGGAAAATGTTGATTAATAACTAATATAAGAACAAATATAAACCATTCACAATAACATTTTGCAGACTCTGGCTTCAATTATTGATCAAGAAAGCTTCACATATGGCATGATATTAATGAGTCCACACTTTATCCAAGTAAGTCAAATCTTTTGTTATTTTGTAAAAGTTACTTGAAATTTTTTCACTATTTAAAAAACACTCTTACTTCTTCAATCTTAAGAGAATACTCCCAAAATGCTTGAAGATATACACTACCCAGCAAACACATCACGTTCAGATCACGTGGCTAGCACGTTGCTACCACATTACAACGTCATTGCGACGGATTAAGCACGTGGTACCAACTTGGCTTGTTTACTGGGTAGCTCAGAATCTGTATAAAATATATTTGTTTGAATGGCCACATATCTGTTCCAACACTTACCATCTCTGTCATGTATGCTATCATTGATGGTCTGTGTCTCCTTGCTATAAGTGATGTGTTCTTTGGGTGGGATAGTGGTCTGGGTGAGTTTGGAAATGCCTAGTTTGACAGGACTGAAAAGAAACAATCATATATCATAAAACAATGCGGCATGTGTCTTTGTGTCATGGATGATTTTGTGAGATTGCATATGCCTAGATTGACAGGACTGAATGAAAAGAAACAAAGATTCAATTTGTATGTCTTAAAATCATGCAACAAATGTTCATGCATGGCTGACAAAAAATAAATAAATAAATAAATAAATAAATAAATAAATAAATAAAACATGACAAGAGTATCATTGTAATATAAATATTTCTGTATATGTTACACTATTCAGTATTTACCAGTACTATTTATTTTCTGTAACTTATCTAATGCTTACCCCTGCCCCATTTTTTTCACAAATTTGTAAAAATTGAATTATCTTAACTTAAAAAATTAAATAAAAATTAAATAAATAAATAAATATTACAGACCCTTAGCCACTTAGTTCTAAGGGGAGTTCTTTTTCTGAAATAAAAAAATGGACCTTTAACCATGAAACCTTCATGTCCATGGATCAAATTTACCCAGACCAATTCCCTGAACCCCCTGGCTATGGGCCTGTATTAACAGTGTAGAATGACCTCTATACTTTAAGAACTCACGTTGCTGGTAGACGTTGACCTGGTGGTGCAGCAGCGTTTACGGCAGGTTGCGGCACAGACCGGCTTGTTACAGGTTCAGTCTTTTGAGGAGCTTGTTGTGATGGCACTGTTGCTGTAAGGTAATAGAGAGAGAGACATTTAATTAAATGGAGGCCATATTGCATTTTTATTTTGAAATTATTTATTAATTCATTCCTTTTTTGTCAAATTAATTGTAAGTTCAAGTGGTCTGTATGGAGAAGTCTGGCTTTGTTGCAGTTTCTGTGCTTGAAAGAAGTTCCAATATCATTCATATCATGACGGGAACTGATAAGGCACCAAATCATTTTTCTTTAACCACAGAAAAATAAGTACAATACTAATATCACTGATTTTTAAAACAGAAAACATGCCAAATAATAAACAAAAAATCATGTCTCTTCTAAAATGTAAACTTCCATTCCTTCTCAAAACCAGCTTTAATTTAACAATTTTAGGATTGTAAATTCATGTCAATCAATGCCTACTGCCTTTCTACACTTGTCCTTTACCTGGTATTCCCAAATCTTTGAGCATCTGCTCTGTTTCTGCTCTGAGGTCTTCTGGTTGAGCTGCACCTTTACCAGATGGTTCTGCCTCTACTTGCTGCAGAATAAATAAAAGAAATAAATGTTTAAATTGAATGTCTTAAAAGCATGCAACACATGTTCATGCATGGCTTATAAAAAAACCTTTACAGACAATGCTTTATTTTACAACCCAAACTTTTATTTGTAAATAATAATAACTCACTATTATTTAATCTGACCAACCCGATAAAATCATGAATACATTATTATATATATATATATTTATTATATATATATTATATATATAAATATATAATTAGATAAGCCTAGAGCTAGGTTACCGGTGTTTTATCTTATGTGGTGGGAAGTGACAGTTTTCGTATAATTTGGTCTCTTTCAGGTGACCAAAATACCTTCATGTATAAACCTACTCAAAATCAAACTAATCCTACCCAGAAAAATAACGCAGCCCTCGGCGAACACTATTCACATTAAAAAATCAATAACAAGGCAGACATGACAGATGACTCATCGTGCATATTGCTAGCTGACTTTATACATTTTCGATGACATGTTATAAAATGGATAAAAAACTTGTCAACAAAACGTGATAAGCAAAACTGTGCAGTTAACAGCTTTGTAGATCCTGTTTCTTGATTCCCGCCCCACCTCTTTCCTCTTTTTTTCCTCCTCTTTTCGTTTTTTCTCCTCTCTCATTTGTTGGAGCTTCAACTTCTTGCGCTCCAGTTCGGCCTTCCTGTCCGCCATTTTGCCAAATTGTAGCGTTTTAAGATGCCAAATATGCCCTCCTTTCCTTAAAGTGGTAGATATAAATGCATCAACCTTGCCAAATAACCAATATTCGAGAAAAACTATCTACATATCTGGCCGGTCCCCTCTCTCTGAGATGGCCAGTTGTCCCAATGGATGCTGGGTAATTTATGTTTCCGGAAGCTCTGTTCTGTGTCATTTCCGGTTGTAAGTATGTGTACGAGCATGACATAAGTAGTTGGTTTTGTAAGTATTACGGCTATGTGTAACCAGATTTCGATTATTAGGCAAACCCGATAAATTGCACGATACATTTTTATGCAAAAAAAAAAAAAAAAAAAAGAGTTTGCAATTTTAACATGCTTAAAGAGCAAAGCTGAACGAGCAAATCCAAGTCAAATTGATGTTGCACTATGCAACTTGTGTTTTTAGTCTTAAAAGACTTCACTCTGTTTACTGGGTGGTATAGGGCCTCACAGATTTGTAGTTTGCAGTGAGGAAGACCTAAATTGAGTCAAAAAGAGTTGGAATTTTAAAATGTGTCATGCAAACTGCAGTCAGAAGGCAGAAATGTGGTATGATGGACCATCCTTGAGCTCATCTCAGTGGATCTTAGTGTAACTCTTCTTATATATGTTTTAATATTAAAAGGATAGTGTTATATCATATTGATAATTATAAAACTATGGCCTTATGTCACTTTGATAAGAATTGTAATAGTTGTGTTATTGGAATTTTGCTTCATATTTCAGATTCTGTGGGATTTTGGTTATGAATATGCAATAATACAGCCTGCATATCAGACACAACTTTGGAAATTAGGAGAAGAATTTAGAAGGAAATTGTTGGAGTATTACTTTGTTCTTTTGAAAAAAATCATATAATTTATAGACACAAACAGGATGCCTTCCAATCATTTATCTAGAGTGCGCCTGCTCTATAAGACAATTATTAGGCTTCACAAAGGTCTTCCTGATGAAATGAGATATCTGGGAGATTCATATGTAAAAGAAGAATTCAAGAGACACAAAACAGCAGAACCAGAGGTGGCAGCAAAGTTCTTGGAGGAATGGACAGTAAGTTTTGAGCAATATACCTGTAATTTAAACCTAAGCTTTATAGATATTGTATTTTATTTAGGAAGAAATAGCACAGAAAACAAAATGACCTGTATCAAGATGTCTTTGACCTAAATCCAGGAAAGCTGCAGACACTTTGTTTGCAGCCCATGTCATTACTAAAGGGGCTTATTCTTATTGAAATTGTTTGTATGTGTAGAGCAATCCAACTCGGTGGGGACCCTCACTAAATGCAATCAGTTGAACATGCCTCATCTTGGCATTGAGTAGAAGACAAAAAAAGCTGGTGGTTACACAAATATATTGGTATCAAGAAGAGTGTTAATCTGCTAATCTGATTGCATTCTGCGAGAGTCCCTGCGGTGTTGGATCAATCTATGTAGACCAACAGGTTCAATGGGACCGGAATGAGCCCATAGGCACAAACCTTAAGCAATGTTAGACTTCTGAGAATGTCAGATTATTTCAAAGTTACTGTAATATTCTGCAGTTGGACTAGTGGACCCACCAGTGGTTTTACATGAATTATCTATTATCATTTAAGTTATTTATAATTACTAGTAAGTCTTTACATGAGTAAATTAAGAATCAACCTCAATTTATTTAAGACTGAAGAGCACAAGTCCAAGTGATCCATAAAGTTACAAGTTGAATGTGCAAACAAGTACCATATATAGTAATCTCTCTGTTTGTTGCAAGGACAGGACTGCAGAGGGATAACTGAAGGGGATTGTAATCAAGTTCTGCTTTCTTGACTAGTTTTAAAACTGTTTAAGGCAAACTTAAAAGAACAGTTTATGCTTACCTATGCTGGTAGTGAGTGTGTGTTTTACACAGATAAACTTATTTTCTATGGGTCATTGATGCAAGAAAAAAAAGGAAAACCATACATCAAATTTAAAGGTTTTAAGTCATTTTATTTTCATTATTTTATTTATTAATCTGTTTTTGTATATATCTTTTATATATTGTAAATCAAGTACTACTAAGTTATTGATAATATTTTTAAATTACTTAAATGATTTTATATATGTTTTAAATGATTTGAGGAGGAATGGTTAATGAAATGGTATTTGGAGGCTTAGCTTACCAAATTGAAGGTAACTGTTAAAATAGCAAACATTCTTTTTTTTTCTGTGATGGGATGTTGAAGTAGACTATGGTCTGGGAGGGAAAGTTTTTTTAGATGTAATCACTTAATATTCTGTGTCAGGGCCTTATAGCTTTACAGGACCTTAGCCTTAGCTTTACAGCATGACTGATACGTGCACTTCTCTACCCGTCTCTCTCTCCGTCTGTTTCAGAAATATGCATATGAACTTTCCAAGCAGTTGGGACCTAAAGGAATTAAAAAGAATGCACAGATAGGAAAACAGTTATCAGAGGATATATTACATACTTTTAGAGAAGATCAACTAAATCAGCTCTATTATCTGGGCCTTGAAGCCACTGGGCAGGCAGACAATGAAGAAGACATCAAAGAATTAGAAAAAAAAGTTGATGAAATGCAAGCCCCTGACAATGGTGATGATACAGAAGAGACAAAGCAGAGATAGTATCAAGAAGATCTGTCTTGTATACTAAACTCTCGAGTGAAATATTGGGACTTAAGTGAAAGCTCATAACTTTCACTTAATTTTGTGCCCAGGTCCAGGTCAATACTAAAAACTGCTATTTGCTTGCTCAATTTTTTTCAGCAACAGTGTTTGTATTGGTTGTCCTTTAACAGAAGAGCTTGATTCTTCATCTTTTCACTTATATTTATTTGAACATCTGAAGTGTATGATTGGCTTTAAATACTCTGACAAATCATGTTCAGTTGTCAAATGCCTCAAAAAGCATATTATAATCATATGAAAAGTTAGGATACAGATTTATTTTTGTGCCAGTATACATAATTTACACTAAATGCTTATAATTTATTTGGTTCAACCAATATTGTTACTGACAAAGATTTATATGCACACATCCAAATAGATTAAATTATTAAGATTATGTGCATGATATTTCATTTGACTAGTGCTAGCTATCATGAACACTAACTCTCAGTCAGAACTTAAAAACGACCAAATGTTTCACTGCATTCAATAAATCCGGAAACGTGGAATTCATGCAATGTCCTTTATCTTCATATTTATGCAGTTTTGACTGCAGTCCTTGATGGACCTGTTGCTGTTCTTCCCATGGTATAAAGGGATCGTCTGTAGAACCAAACTGCAGAACAAATGTGGCATTGGCCCTTATTTTCTCCCATTCCCATGGTCTGTTGTAATACCCACTAGCTCTCTCATTCTCATCTCCTAGATCAGTGACACAACCTGACACTACAATGATACCCAGTACTTTGTATTTCTCTGCATAACGCATTGCTGCCTGAGCGCCTGAACTATGGCCTACAATAATTGTGCTCTCATCACACTTCAATGTCTCCTTCATGAATGGGATCCACACACTTTCCCTTGCAGTGACAGGGTCTGGCATGTTTTCTAATGCACAGGGAATGTTTTCTTTGGTATTAAGCTTGTTGTGCAACCAGCCATACCAGTTTGCATGGTACACATCTCCTGCCCCATTCCCTGGGATTATCACAACTCTTGGTGGCATTCTAGATATTTTAGGCTGAGAAAAAAATAAAAATTGTTCTTTAATAATTTCTCTCTTCCCAAATAAACTGATTTTGACAAATGTAAACATAAGAATATAATAAGAGAGGCAATAAGAAATATATTGTGGGGTAATAAAAGTTAACATATGTGCATATGTGTCATTTGATAAATAAGTGATAAAAAGACTGGCATCTTTTAACTAGTTTGCAAGTTACCTGTTTAATAATATAGGTATCCCTATTCATATTAACAGTAACATAATTGTGAAATAGTGCATTATTTGTTCCGGATTTACAATGTGTACTCCAAAAACCTTGAACTGTCCTTCCCCGAATTTAACTTATTTACCTGCCAATATATTTATTTACATGTTTAGCACTTGTATAAAACTGGAACATACTTTAATGCGGTTTTATTCCAGTGATCTATGTCCCAAAGTGAACTCCATTCATAGTTGTGTCAAAGATGAATGAAAGCGCATGCGCAAGCAGGTACCCGCGCGCTGAATTCTGGGATACTCGATCATGGGCTTGGTCGTCCGCCATGATGGCTAGGCAAAATTCGTAAGACTATGTGGAATTTTGATTGCGATCTACGGTGTACCAAGCGAACCTGAGAAAACATTTACTAGGCATTATGATACTAGGACATTTATTTTATAGCGATCGGTGGAAATTTTGTATGTAGGCTGTGGGAAAAGTGGTTATTAGGTGAACCAAGTAGAAGGGGAGCTCATTTGCATATTTCTGGGGTCAAAATGAGCAAGCTATCTTTCCGGGCTCGGGCGCTGGACGCCTCCAAGCCAATGCCGGTCTATAAGGCCGAGGAGATACCGGACCTTCCAGATTTTGCAGCCATTAACCGTGCAGTGCCTCAAATGCCCACGGGAATGGAAAAGGAGGAGGAAACGGTAAGTTCATTGTTCACATTCGAATCCGGGGCTCTCATATGACCCGCCATCTTGAATGGCGGTAAATGCATATCTCAATTCGCTATGACTCACTCCCTCATCAGAGTTTATAGGCCTTTAAGTTGAAAAAATGATACAAATCTTTGAGATGTGTCGCCAGAAAATAATAAGATTGTGGCTGATAAGTAAATATTTCGTATTACAAAATCAAGCATGTCACGTGACTTTGTGTTTGTGTCCACCATTTTGGTGGGAAATTCCCGGAAGTTGCTCCAGTAAAACCACGTGTATCACATGAAGTCATAAATTCCCCCACAAACATGGTCTTTCTTACACAAGCTAGTTCGTTTTTCCAAAAAGTTATGTACATTAAGTTACAGACATTGTCTACTTTGTCTTAAGACCAATCTTGAATTATTATTATTTTTTATTTTGATACTTTTTATCATCATGTCCTCCTACTTTCCCTCCATTTTCCGAGTAAACTGCTTTGACCATTGTTCTGATTCACATGATCAATATTTGAATTAATTTTTAAAAAGAAATACTTGGAATCTGGGTAAAGCAAGACCTAGATAGGTCAGACTTGTGAAGATTCTTTTTGTCTATAGCTATTTATATTAGTTTGATCTTACCATCCAATATTTCATCTGCTTGCAGTCAGATTTCATCAGGGAATGAGGTTGAGGTCAAACTAATATAAATAGCTATAGACAAAAGAATCTTCACAAGTCTATTATAATAACATAGCTAATGAAACTGTTCTACACTAGATAGGTCAGTCTTCGCAGTGGCTACAACATTTTACGTCCCCGAGCTCTTCCCATAATTCCCAATTTTAAAACCTTTCTCTAATAAAGCTAACCAAAATTTAGGGGGAAGGGGAGTAACAATGTGAATACATACAGAGAACTCCCTTCCCTCCTGTTACATAGAGTAAAATACCTTAACCAAAGATTTGAATTAAGCAACCATTATCCATTACTAGTACATATGAGCCTGATGTTTATGTTTTTAATTATTAAAAATTTCAGATGTTTAAAAACAGATTATGAAAAAAGAAATACAGATGTGATACAATACAAAATAAGTATCAAAAAAGTTTTTTATATAAGCAAACAACAATTTCTTTAAATTATATTTATTTCTGAGGTTTATCAAAACTGATTTTTTTAAAGCATTTTCACATACATTTATAGGAACATCATCTCCAAAGAGCCCTGTCAGCACAACAGGTCTACGGCACCTCAGAGAGGCTTGTCATACCTGTGCCGGACATAGACGAGGTTACAAGGGAATATAATGAGATGTATGCACCTGACTGCAAAATGCCAAAACAATATATTCACATACAGCGTAAGTGTTGACTTTTATTCAGACATGAGCTTTTTCTGTGGATTCTGCTTTGACCCCAGAGCAATTAAACCCCAAAAAAGTAATGTAAGGTGTTTGGTTCCACAATAAATGTCCAGATTTTTTATTTGTATGTATTTTTTTATTTTATTTATTTATTTATTTTAACCTGGGCTCATGTCTGTGTATTTATCTTTTCAAGGCAGGGAACTATGCTGTTTGAGATGAGGGAACATCCAGCATAGGATTAACAAAATACCTTTTAGTTCAGTTTATAAAAGTTGGCTATATGAGGGCACCTGTTTTCCATCGTCTGGTAGTTTAACTGTTGGCAAAATGTTGCCTGTGGGCAAGTTGATTTTAGGAATAGCATGGCATAGACATAAAATGCCATTTGATTTACTGCAATTTGCCTTGGAGTAATTTATTGTTGATCCTGGTGTTAGATGCTGCCTGAGTCAACCTGTTTGTTTGGGTTGTAAATGTTATTAGTTATTATTATAGACAAATTGTTAATGTTGAAAATTCAAATTTGTACTGATTTGTACAGAATACAATAGTATTGATTGACATACTAGGGGTTAAATATGATGTCCTCACCTTTATAAAAACAAAATAATTGGTTGGCATTTAATGCCAATAGTTGTTTTGCTTTACTGTTCTACTTCATATTTTTCATGAGTTGAAGATATACAAACTGAAATGAAGACCTGCTTTATTCTTGAGTTGGGTGTATCCAGACTGGTCCCCCAGTCAGCTTACCTTTGGTCTATATTTTAGTCCGATAGGGAAGGCATATTATAAAAAATGTTCAGTCATATTTAGCATTTGCTCTGTGTATTCCAGCTTTTGGATTGGATCAGGAGATACCGGACTACGATATGGACTCTGATGACGAACAGTGGTTGAACAAGCAGGCCAAAAAGATGGAAATCAATCCTCTCCAGTTTGAGGAAATGATGGACAGGCTAGAGAAAGGGAGTGGACAACAGGTAACAGATTACACACTGTACCCTATTGCAGGGAATTATATTAAAGAACTGCTTGCCATATTAATCAATATTTTTCGTCACTTTCCATCTGTGCAGTAATGATGAAGTTGAAGATAGCCTGAACCTTGTGTGTATGTTACGTTCAGGTTAGCAGTTGCCATTAATTTAAGTAAATCCTAGTTTTGTATTGGGCATTAAGAGGATATAAATATGCATCACTGCCAGTCAGAGGCAGTCTTTTTCTGTAGAATCAACGCTATCGCTTGTTTGAATCTCAGTGTACTAATGGAGATTGAAATTGGAGTTATGTGTACCAAATAACCTTCTTATATAACTGTTTCACATGAAAAATGCATTATTATGTCGCTTGGATGATAATTGTGGTTTGCTGCCTATAAAGGTTAGGCCTTCTGAAAAGAAGAAAAAAAGTTATTATGCTTGATAGTGCACAAAGATGTTATTGTCCCTTCAATAGATATTAAATATTATATTAGATATTAAAGGGACATTAATATCTGCAATATGTATATTAATGTTGTCAACTATTTTCTGATGAAAGAAATAGAATTTGAAAGCCCACAGTTGCATTAAACTGAAATTCTAAGTTAATGAGCATGCAAAGGAAAGACAGTCAATCTTAACCAATTCATTTCCTAACATTTGCTCAGATATTTAGCTATTAAATTAGAATTATTTAGGTTTGAGTTAAAAAGTTTGCTCTTCGTTGTGTTTTTCACAGCACAGTCACTCTGGGAAAGAGAACAGGGGAAAAAAAAAGATTAAGAATGAGATCATTTTGGCAGCTTCATGAAGAATTATAAATCCTTTTTCCAGGTTGTCACTCTCCAGGAGGCCAAACTTCTCCTAAAAGAAGATGATGATCTCATTATTGCTGTGTATGACTACTGGCTCAACAAAAGGTTAAAAACTGTGAGTACTTGTTTTCTTTTAAAAAATGCACAACTTATTGATAACCTCATATCACTCTGTTTGGCAGATCTCAAAGACCCCCATTACAAAAAAAAAAAAAATGAAAGATGCTGGTACTTGATATTAAATTCTCCCCACTATATGTTTGAACTGGGTCATATTTTTTGTGATTCTTTTTTTTCTGCCCACATTCCAATAGCAGTTCAGTCATATATCTATTTATGGTTATGCATGCTTCTATATTTTTCAGGCACATGCTCTCATTCCACAAGTGAAGACAGAAAAACGTGATGGCTCTACAACTAACAATCCCTATGTGGCCTTCAGGCGGCGGACAGAAAAGATGCAGACAAGGAAGGTTTGTGGTACTCTGCTATATATGTCATGTCATGTCATGCATGTTTCAGTAACTCTGCTAAATATGTGTATTATTTTTTTTTTTTTCATGTGTGATATAAAATGTATTTTACTTCAGCAAAATCTCTGTGAATTTCATATATATGTGTGATTGTGGAATTTTGTATCCATGAATTGAACAGAACTGCTTCTTGCAAGAAATGATGTCTTACCTGCACTAATGTTAGTACTTTGTTTACAGAATCGTAAAAATGATGAAGTATCTTATGAGAAAATGCTCAAACTACGACGGGACATCAGTAAAGCTGTGTAAGTCTTTTCTAAATTCGGTCCATTGTATGAGAAGATTTCAAAGGTTTTAAGATAACTTTGTGAAGATTATCACTCGTGGAATATTAAAGATGTAAATTTGGCTTTGGGCAAATGTCTTTCATTTATCTTTAAATTGCCTTGAAACATTTATAAGATTTTGGTTTCAATCTCATCTGAAAGAGATTGTCATGTTCTTGGTGGCTAGCCAACTAAGAATCTATACAAAATATAAATGTTAATTCATAAAATGTCTTTGCAGGACAATACTGGAAATGATCAAACGAAGAGAGAAAGCCAAGAAAGAACTCCTCAAGCTCACAATAGAGATAGTGGAGAAGAGATACCAAGCCACAGACTTTGATGGCAAACTATTAGCAGAGGCCAATGCTGAGAGGCTCAAATTTCCATCATTTTTGCCAATACAAACCCAATACAATAACTGGAAGGTAAATGAAATTTAAATTTGAGAAACTGCTTTGCGTAGCTGCTATGCATTATTGGGGGTGGGGCATTAAAACAACTTTGACTAAAACCTGGATTTCAAGGTTGAGATAAGTTTCCAAGAAAAAGGCATCAATGACCTCAATTTTGACCCTTGTTTAAATTTTAATATTGTCCATTTGTGGCAATTATTGTCCAAATTACACTAATTTATCGATACAATGCAAAATCCTATTTCACAATTACCATTTGTAAATAACCATATAAAAACTATAAAATTTGTTTATACATATCATTTGAGATATGTTTTTTTTTTTTTTCCTTATTAAAAGGAAGAAGTTGGTTTTGTACGAAAAAAGCGTGAATACAAGAAGAGAAAGCACAAGCAGCAGCAGAACCAGCAGAGACAGCAGCAGGAAGCAGTCCAGCTCCCTCATTACAACGAGGTGGACATCCTGCAAACAGATTACTTTTCTTCTGAGGAGGAGCCAGTGTCACCAGTAAGGATCCTTAGTGGCTTTTCATACAGGACTGCACATATCATAACATTGGCATCTGAATGCTAATATGTGATGTACAGCTAGGCACCCATTTCAGGAAGAAGGTCTAATTGCAAAATTTGTTGTGATTAAAGGGATAATAACTCTTCGTATGAGATCTATATTTCACAATAAAAACATTGTGAACAACTCATAGAAATATATTATATTCTGTTGCACAAGAAAAACGGCAGTTATAGCTATTATTCTGATATCTTAGCTTGTCTTCAGACCACGTGACCTCCATTGATGGCTATACTCTGTTATAATCTCTTAAGAGATTTTAACAAAAAAACAAACTTTTTAGAAAAAAAACAGGGACTAACTTTGAATGTAAAAACGGATTCATTAACCATACATAAGTATGGGCAAATTGTTGTTTACTCAGGAAAATTCATTTATTGGCCAAAACGAAGAGTTATTATCCCTTTAAGTCTTCAACTAAGTCCACTTGTCTTTTTTGCAAGAGGAAATCTCCAGAAACCTGAAACAAATATATTAGCCTTTCAGGTTACCGTGATGCAATCCTTACAGAATTTGTTAATTACTAGTCTTCTGATCGTGATTGGGCTTGTTCCCATTGAAATTCTCTGTGTACATCAATCCACCCCAGTTGGGACTCTTGATGAATTCAAACAGTTTAACAAATTAACAAGCCTCCTCCTGGTCTTGAGTAGAATACAGAGAAGCTGGTGATTTGACCAGTACACTGGAGTCAAGGAGGCATGTTCATCTGTAAAAAAGTTAACGCATTTATATCGATAGTGTCATTTGTTTTGATTGTTTAAAACACATCCATGTTCTTGTCTTTCAGCCTCTTTCTCAGTCTGACCATGAAGATGAAAATGATCCTGATGGTCCATATGCATTTAGAAGAAAAAATAATTGTTATTATTTAGCTGTAAGTCTCTTGTTTCTTTTCTACACATGCTATGTGTTAGCAGATTGAATGTTGTTCTGTAAATAAGATATGGCAGTTAGCTACTGCTAGCTGAAGCTTAAGCTCTTTTTTGTGAACAAGAAGCAACATTTTCTTTGATTTTGAATACTGTTTAATGTTATATTGTATTATGTGCAAATGAATTTATTATGACTTATAATTTATTAAAGACTCCATAGTAGATGTAAGATGCAAGGTTTTTTCTGGTATTTTTGGGGTAAGTCTATTAATATTGTCTGCATTATTTTATGTAAACTCCACAAATATATTATAAATAATGAAGACATGAATTAACGTGGAACATTTCTTCATTTCAGCCTATCGATGATTACCTTGGCAACTGGCCGTGGAGTAGTCGAGAAGAAGGGGGCTGGGGTGATAAAAAATATAGGTATAATCTCTCCTCGCTGTCCTCACCCCGACAGTGTGTGGGATATGTCCGGAGGAGGATTGGGCGAGGAGGAAGGTTAGTTTGTTTATCCTTCATCCAAAATGTGTTGGTTAATTGCTATGTTGAAACTGTGCATTCTTGCAAAAATAGCCAGAATTTATTATGAAGGTTATACTTTTCATTTAGGTCACCTTTCAATCTTCTGAAAAAAAAAAGTGGGTGCAAATTTCTGGGTGTGCTGACTTGGAAGTTTACAAGTCTGGTTAATCATGTAAATCATACTATAGATGGTTAAAGGGGTTGAAATTTGTTCTATATTGAAAATGTACGTGGTAGTATCTTTCTTGATTCCACTCTCTGGTGTAACTGGGACCCATGTTGAATATTGAATCATTGTTTTAACCTTTTCCAGGGTTCTACTAGACCGAGCTTATACTCCATGGGACGATACGCTGCACGAGTTAGACATCAGCAGTTCTACCTCAGGGAACTCTCACATAGATGATTACATTCATTATATTCAGAATGAGAAAGTGTGAGTAGAAGTGTTTCAGTATAGAATTAAGTAACTGGATGCATGTTGAACGCATGAACTGTGTCGGTAAATGTGCCTGGTGAGAATCGAGTCTCCTCGTTAAACTACATGTACAATATTGTACTTATTCACATATGTGCTTATATCCCTATATTATAGTATATTCCAACTACTAGATTGCTCTTAACAACACATTTTTGTTCATGAGAATAAAGTCATTGATGAGTTCAGGCTTACAGTTGGCTCTCGTTTAACTCATATTTAGTTCATGTCCTGTAGAGCAATAATTGAATGGTTTACTTTTTTGAGTTGAAATACATTGTTATCTGCTGGATTGTGCCAAAACACAGTTTTTTTCTGGAATTAGATGATGAATTAGTTTCTCTGTGCCCATTTATGACTGTTCTTGATTCTTCATTAAATACTGCAAATTTCATTTTTCAGGCCCCATTTCCGACCAAAAACTCCGACAGAAGAGGACTTCTACCAGTCTTCAACTGTGGATGAAACCTACACTGCCATTCCAGTCAGCACCGAGTTTAATCTAGAAAGCTTCCAGGCCCACCAGGAGCAGCTGTTACTCATGCAGAGACAGCAACAAGAACAGCTGATCAAAATGGAAACAGAGACTTTAGATAGCTCAATTAATCTAGGACATTCCTTCTGCTCGCAGCCCACGTCCCGATTCACATTGGATTCTGCCACGGCGCAGTTTGCGGTGTCTGCTGTGGTAAATAATGTGCAGGTGACTGGTGCTCATGCTGCTGCGCTGACGAATGGACCCATTATGGACAGTAAGTGGTCACTGAGCACACTGTTAAGGATATATACCCACTCTGTTACCCAATGTCAGGCAAAAAAAAAACTGATTTTATGTAAAACTGTGAATCATGTTATGGTCATGGACATTAATTTCAGAGAAAGTTTGGTTATTTTTCTAATGACATCTTTTTTGTGAAATGTGTTATTTATGGTCTCTTGATGTTCTGTACAACCTGGGCTTGTATCATAAAAATTTGAACATCAAACAGGAATTATGCATCAATACTATTGGATGATGCAAACAATTTTCTTAGAATTACTCACTTAAGATTTTATCACTAACAAGTCTGGGTAACACCAATTTTCAACGGACCTTTGTAAAAAAAGACCAATGAACATTTAGATTTAGATGTTATAAATTCAAAAAAAAAAAAAAATGGAACACTTTTTTACTGCATTTTGTAAAGCTTGTCAAGCATCTGTTCTTTTAATTTTTAGGCAAGGCACATGGTCTGTCAACGTCACCAGCTGAAAATGTTCTGCAGTTAAACTTTCCTCTCACTTCAACGTCCAATAGCAATCTGTCTTCAGTGTCCACAAGTCCAGTCAACATAATCAGCACAGTGAACTCCCAGACCACCCCGGTCAGTGTTCTTGCGGCCAAGGCGGTCACACCGTCCTCACCCAAGATCCTCAAACTGGCCAACACAGCAGCAGACCAAATCAAGTAAGTTAAATGAACACGTGCCAACTCTGTTGCATTTTTTTTTTTTTTTGGTAAGTATTCTTATCTGTATGTTTTAGAAAATGGAGCCAGTTTCATGAGGGGTTTGGGTTGGATTTAACAATATTTCAAGTAGATGTACCAAATGAAGCTGCATGCTTTTTGAGAATCCCACATTTTTCAAATTTGGTGAAAATTTGCAGCAAACCTATACATTATGCTACTGTATAAGTGTGATGCAACATAGAAAGGGAGCACCGCAAAAAATTGTCTTTTCAGAGTAACTTATATTCTACTGAATTATTTCCAGACAAAATCATGAAGATGGCAATCAAACAAACTCTATCGTGAAGCAAGAAAACCCTGTTCCTATGGAAGTCACGTGACAGCGTCCTCCAAGTCCATCCTAATGGACAAGACTTCCCCTTTTGACCAGAGTAAAGGGAGGACTGCTGAACCCCCCTCCTCAACCAATCACAATTCTGTAAGGTGATCATGTGACTTGGATCACTTGGATCATGTGACTTGGTCTGTACAGCACAGTGAGGGTCACCTGATGGCAGAGATGCGAGGGATCTTGTACTGTGGATTCGTTATCAGTGGGTTAAGCTGGAAATGTCGCACTTAGTGTGGAAAGATTTTTGAAACAATTGTGGAGCAACCACATGGGGTCTTTGTTCAATCAGTATGTTCAAGCTAATGGAATGCTATGGTTGTTTTGGTGGAATTAGGAAGAGATAGTTTATGTACAAATGATAATGCAAAGAATGGGATGGTTTCCTCTTTGGAGGACTTTTTCTTCATTTGGAAAGGAAAGCTACTGCATTTTGCACAGAATTTTTAGAAACGGGGAGGGGCAATCACTGCAGATGCTTTGGGGTGGGTAAGGGTCTCTTTCTTTATTGCCAGGCACTGTACCTATACCTGGATAACATTCTCTTGCTTAATTTCGGCATGTACATCAGTAAGTCTGTATTGTAGCATTTGTTCATGCAGTTGTCTGTTAAAATACAGTATGAGAGCTTGTACAAGAGGCCCAAGCCCCACTGTGGAGTTAATGAAGTACGTCTGTACAAGTTAATCAGCATACAAAATTGTGTTAAGAGGATAACAAATGTTGCATGCATTACCTTTGTGAATGTTTGTAAAAAATTTGTGTAATGTGTAGAGATGTTAGCGGAGCGTTCATGAGGCTGTTTGTATCGTTGGGAAGTATGAAATGACATTTCACCATACCTACCAAAAGTTACATTGCACAACTGAAAGTTTTACATGTCTGAAGAATGTGACATAGACAGGTTTTCAGCAATCTTTTGTTATTCTTATCCCTGCCAATAAAAGTAATAGTAGTAGTTACTATTAACCCCTATTAAACAGGAAATTTATTGGGGAAACTTTTTTTTCCAAAAGATTACAATCCATGTTCTTAGGATGAGGTCATATAATTTTCAGCTGAAGAACTTTTGGGGGCTACTAGTGTTTAGATACAAGTGGCCTTCAAAAGTTGAATCAGAATATTGATGCAAAGAGCCAAACGGTCCTTAAGGCCTTACATCTTGTATTTTTTTCAGGTAGCTTTTTAAAGGGAACCAGTGAAAAAGGATTCAAAGTTATTTCAATTATTCTATATTCTCATTCACAGAGAGAATGCATTCTTTGTAGAGAAAATATATCTTGTCTGGCGTGTTACAATATTAAACCATTTTACGAATGTAACAGAAATGTGGACATCGTAGATTTTGAGTATTTCAAGTTGAACATGTTTTGCAATTTTTGGAGAACTGATATTTTTATAACAATTGCTTATCACATTTGCCAATACTGTAACGAATCAAGTCTTAGTGATATATATTTTATGACCAATACTGCACTCAACAAAATTGGCTTGATTTTTAACTTCATGACAATTTCAGTAGACGATTAATGTATTTCCTAACAGCGCAGCTAGATTCCCTTGTATAAAACTGAAAATTTGTCCATCATCATTGCGCCTAATTGAAAAGTTTCTCACTGCAAACCAAGTTTGACTATAATTATTATTATTGCTCTCATTTAAATTATGTTGTGTAACTAGAACACTGTTAGCACTGTAACACCAGATTGCATGACTCTGGAATGGCAATGTCATTTGGGTATAGAGGGAGCTGCTGTCAGAATGTGACCCACTTTTATAAAAACTGTGATATTGAAATGTTGACATTAAAAAAAAGAGGAAGAAAATAAAAAATAAAAAGGTAATATTTGAAGTGTTAAGTGTTCCTATTTTCTTAACCAGGTTTTTGTCTTTGAAACAAACTCAAAAATTCACTTGGTTACTGTTAAGTGAGGGCTTTTAATAGTGCCACTAAAACCCTATCCCTTTACAATGTAAACTAATGACTACAAACTATAAAATACAGCTGACTGCAACAATTCAATAGGATCGTGTCTACTTTTGTGTTTTTAACTAAAGTTTTTGTACCTCTTTTTCTGTACCAAAAACATATAGGGTCCACCTGCTTACAAAGGCAATATATATATATATATATATATATATATATATATATATATATATATATTACTTCCTTCAGTCGTTAAGGTGAACGTTGCCTTGTACGGAGTAATAACCACGTGGAGATGTTCTGATTAACTTTAGGACATTTGTATTAACTTGATAACGGTAGGCTATCTATAAAACGTCCTTTTCTATGACAAGCAGAAAATGCGGTACGTACAGCTCTTGCTTTCAAAATACATATGTAAGACTGCCGTTTACAGGAAATGCACTATATTTATTTTATATTTTTCATTTATTGCGTAATTTCTTCACTATCAAGCAGTTTGTAGTTGAGAATTCATTTTGCGTGACCTTGAACTAATTTCGTGAAGGTCGTTAGCCTCCATATCGATCCGGCGCGAAATCTCGCGCTTGTATTCATCCAGATAAGGTAAGAGAACTAAGATTTGTGCGTAAACTCTTAATTCAAATGAGTTGTATATTGTAAAGGAAGCTGTAATTTGGTGTGGAGTCAAATGACAGGTTTTAAAAAGTTACCAGACTGTAAATGTAAACGAAAGATGAACATGCTGGCAATGAGATTGAGAAAACGGCTAGATGTTGTTGAGTATCGTGCGTATCAATATTTTATGAAAAATAAAACAAAATCATTGTGTAATTGGTTTCTTTACTATTTTTTACATTGATAAGGTAGTAATGGTGATGCACGTAGAGCTCCAGGCTACCTGCAGTGCCCTGGGGTACCAGGAAGACGGGAAATATGTCAAGGAACCAGACTGTTTGGGTAAGACCTGGATGGATCATAGTTCAGTGACCATAGCATTTGATTCCAACGTACTGGGTATCAGCTGTATTGCCCTTGTGTTTCAGTGATGTTCTAATTTTAGCTCTGTAATACTGTAATATTTGGTAAACGTACAGCTCCAATTATCAATCTAAGTGATAAAATGATTGAGCTGTGTAAGAAACTCCCATGTGATAATTAGTACAGCAAATGTGTTTGCAAAGTTTTTTCACTGTGTTTGCATATATGCATTTGTTTTCTTTTTTTTTTTTTATTTGTTACATCACCAGAGACTGTCAAAGACCTAATCCGTTTCTTGAAGAGAGAGGATGACTCTTGTGACATCCGTCGCCAGCTTGGCAGTGCTCAGATTCTACAAAATGACCTTCTGCCTTTGCTGAAGACTTACAAGGATGATGCTACTTTGTTTGACACAGTAATCAGGTGGGCACTCCCCCCCCCCCCCCCCCC
>NW_019775485.1:145711-158107 GCF_001039355.2 Lingula anatina | reverse complement strand
TTAGTCAATTTCAGATGGGGATTTTATCATTACATGTAGAAACAGGGAAGATACATAAGTCAGTCGTGATTAAAGCCCTTTCGTGGAAGGGTAAAAACACCATGCCTTAAAAGTTAATTTTTTAAAAATTCTCTTTAGCAACTGTTTTCTTTTTACCTTCTATACCCAAGAGACAATGAAAAACCTCTTCCACAGTAAAATTATATCTTTCCTGTATGTTCCAGGTTGCTGGTCAACCTCACCCAGCCGGGTATGCTGTGTTTTAATGGAGCTATCCCAGAAGATAAAACAACTCGCAATCAGTATTTAGAGATAGAGCAGCACCTGCAGAGTTACAAACTGGTAGGTGGACAGGAACATGTACAGATTGACGCATTTTATGTATCCGGTCATTATTTCTGTGCTCAAAATTGCAAAAGGATACAGCTTATGATTTTAGACATTTTCATGTTTTGCTAGAAATTCACTCTGAAGTCTGCACATCTTTGATGTCAGGTTTTATATGGCAACTTTCAAGAAGGTTAAAAAATTGTGGTATAAAAAGTTTGATTATCAGATTTTGAGGGTTAGTTTATTAAGGGATAGTTAATTTTATTAAGCTTATTTTGTTATTCAGTCATGTTGTTCAGTTTATGAATTCTCTTCATTCTAGGCATTTGCAGATGAGGCCTTATTTGCTGTGTTGACAAAGAAACTAGGAGACTTACTACAGCTTGTAAGTCGTTTTGTGTGGTCAATCAACAACTTTGTCAACAAAATTGTCATTTTGCTACGTTTTACTCAAGTTTTTCTAAACAAGTATGAAATCCATTGAGAACTAATGTGGGGGTAGTGACATTTTAAATGACTGAATTTAAAATTAACATACAANTCTCCCTTTTATCACTCTATCTTCCCCTTCCCTCTCTCTCACTCTCTCCTTTTTTTAAACAAATATTGTAACCATTCATCAGCTTAATTTTTTACTTAGCAAATATTATCACGCTTCAAGGACATAACATTTCTCACTTTTTTACATCTCTTGTCTGCACTGTATTGTAAACTTGTACTGTGATCTAGGCTAATGTACACTGACAAACAGTGATGGATTGAGAATGCTTCACCTCTGGCAAGAAACATGCTCTCAACATGCCCTCTTTACAAAAACATGGCCTTTTGATATTTCTGTATACACCATGTACATAGCATATAATTCACTAGTTGTGTAAACAACATGATTGATGATGTAACTGGGCTCAGTTGCTTTTTCCCCTTTTTAATTTGTCGCGTGTGTGTGTGTGTGTGTGTGTGTGTGTGTGTGTGTGTGTGCAATTGTACAGATATTATTTTGGCCTTATTTGGTCAAAATATATTTGGTCCCATAAAAGAGTTGTTAAAATTGGGTTTAATTGTTAATTTCTCTCATTAACATTGAATTGTTATACCCAGTGATCTTTTTTTGTTTATCTGAGAAATTCTGACAATGATTTTGAATGCCATATCATCAGTGAACTGTTTTACCAGAATAAAAAAATTAATTTATTTTTCAGAGAACTGATGACGATGCCAGTATTCATGACCAACTTTTGTGGTAAGTATGTTTTATAATTACATTCACATTGGGGTGGATACTCTACCAGCAAAAAAAGTAGATATAATTGATATTATGGCAGGTATGTTTTTTTTCACTTCAGCTCAGATATCTTTAAGCCAAATAGCAAGGTGATTTCCACCAAATTTTGATTTAAATCCAAATCTACAATAATTTGCCCAAAAATAATGTTTAGTATTCAGCAGTTAAAGATTTCTAAAATGAGCTCGGGTGATAATTAAGATAAAAATCAAGAATTAGGACGATCTTGTTTACTTATATTATTAAAGGTCTCTACACGTCAGTGGTATGGAGGACCTGTTGTTGTATATCGCCAGTTCAGATGATGAACGTCAGTTCAGTATGCACGTGTTGGAGATCATATCTCTTATGTTTCGGGAACAGGTGAGACACGAGTTTGTATGGAAGTGAACATTTCCTGGCTTGCTTAGGTGTTCATTACTTGATTAGTCGCAAAGCACAGGCGTACAGCTCTTAAAACTGCTGTGATAAAGACGATAGTTTGTGGCTTAAAATAAAGTTGCATCAGATTCTTTTTTCTTGGTACCGATTTTGAAAGCTGCCTAATTATTTTCATATCAAAATTATTTACATGATGAAAAAGGCATTGTTGGGCAAAAGATTTTTAATCTTCAGAGTTTTGTTTTTACAAGATAGTTTTTGCAATATCCCAGCCTGTGATGACCAAACACTGCGCAAAATTTAAGAGTTTCATGTTGACGAGTTCCGAGGTTTTGTGTCTTGTTGAGCTCCATGGTTCTCAGTGTTAACACAGTGGTTCTGAGGCATGATTTGTAGCTTGTGCTTGTTTTTTTGTATGACCGCATTTGACAAAATGCACACTGTAAACACACTACAAGAATTTCATCAAACAGTTGAATTGCTTTTTAGAAGTGAGGGGTTGGTTTCGTTTTCATTTGATATCTTGCCAATATTTTATAGTTATCCATTATTGTCTAAATGGCATTTATTACATATGTGAGTGCATATTGTTCTCCAGACACCAGAGCAGTTGGCGTCAGCAGGGTCGGCCAAGACAGATTCTGAGAGACAGAAAGAGGATAAGTGAGTTATAAAGAGAGCATCAGTTAGATCATTATGTTTTTAATTATTGTATCTAATTTCTGTTAGAATTTTTTAGAAATTCTCTTAAAATATAATAGTCTTATGTTTTAAATAGCTGTTATTATTCATAACATTTGCAGATTACTGATATTCTCTTAATAGTTATTATTACTAATATTATTGTTATTATCTTTTTTTAGACAGCTGGACCTCATTCGTGAAAAAGAGAAGGCTCAAAAACTGGCATGTGTCATGAAGTACAGTTCCAGGTATGCAGTGCATGCAATGCACTGTTCGACGAATGAAAATATTGTTAATGTGGATTAATCCGAAATAGCACGTTTGATTTTATTTAAGTATCAAAAAATTTTGCTGGCCAAGTTTGAAATGAGTACAGGGTATGTGAAGTTTAAACTGTGGTATGTGACAGGTGTCGTGAGGAGACTAAATTTCTTTTTTACCTTAAGCNTCAAAAACTGGCATGTGTCATGAAGTACAGTTCCAGGTATGCAGTGCATGCAATGCACTGTTCGACGAATGAAAATATTGTTAATGTGGATTAATCCGAAATAGCACGTTTGATTTTATTTAAGTATCAAAAAATTTTGCTGGCCAAGTTTGAAATGAGTACAGGGTATGTGAAGTTTAAACTGTGGTATGTGACAGGTGTCGTGAGGAGACTAAATTTCTTTTTTACCCATCTCTGTTTAGTTGATGCGGCTCTTCATTGGATTGTCTACTGACTTACCCTTGTTATTTAACTTAATCAGTTACTGCTATATTAGCAACTTCTGATAATACATGTAGCCATTTTTAAATTCTTGGCAGAAAGAAATATCTTGGAACTTGATTTCAGACACTCTCGTTTTGGCGGCACATATGTGATGAAGAACGTCAAATCTATCAGCGAAAATCAGATGATATACCACCGCTCCTTGGCAGAGGTTAAAAACCTCAGCTTTGATCAAGATAAGAAACCAAAGAAAAAACCAAAGAACCGTCAACCAATCAAAAGCCAAGAACTGACAAGGCGTTCTACTCTGAGCATTCGGCTTTTTCTGAAGGAGTTCTGTATTCAGCTGCTAGAGAACTGCTACAATCCTTTGATGTATGCTGTCAAGGTGGGACTCCTAAAACAATACATTTATTTATTTAATTAATTGTTTGTTTATTTATTTATTTATTTATTTATTTATTTATTTATTTATCTATCATCATCATCATAATCATCATCATCATCATTATTATTATTATTTTGAACTATGAAAGATTCCAAAAGCAATAATGTACTTGATATGTATTTGACAGATTAGGACAATGAACTTGGTAACATAGCATCGATTAGTATTGATTTATATTATAAGTGTATTGTAGGGCATTTTTATTGTGTTGAGCAATTTCCAGGTAAGATGTGCACACCTTGATTACCTGTTAATCAAGAACGCACTTTTATTCATTTATTTTCAGGATAGTTTGCTGCACTCCAAAGCTCAGGAGAATGATGAGAGCTATTACCTGTGGGCCATGAGGTTTTTCATGCAGTTCAATAGATTGTACAAGTTCAGGGTGGAGTTAGTGAGGTAAAATCACCTGTGTTACTGTTTCAGGGTACTGTCAGGGTTAGACAAAAACCCGTAAATGACTGCCTTTATTTACATGTTTTGAATAACAGATAAATCTTCAATGACCACTGACTGTAAATTCTATTGCATTCTATTTTAGGCCAAACATGTAGTCCATATTTACATGTTGATTTGACTAAAGTGTCCAGATATTTGACTGTAAATTATATTGCATTTATACAGATGTCATTTTATCAGGGAAAAAATTGCAAATTAAATTGGTTTCTCAAATTTCTTGATACCCACAAACACTGTTTCAACACCAATTTAATTCCTTGCACGAAAAACCTCTGTTTTGGTATTTTGATGATAATGAACCTTGTCAGTAACCTTTAACTCCTATATGACAATCATACAAAGTCATTTTATATTCTGTAGCATAGTAGTATTGATTTCTGCTCCAAATTTGACTAGACCATCAACAGCAGAAGATAAGTGTAACTGTATATTTTAGAATTTTACTGAATATATGAAATGTATACAAAAGACAAAATAAATGATAAGATTTGTTATTTTCTCTCCCAGTGAGACCATGTCTGTGCCTACCTTTCATTACATCCAGACCAATTTAATGACGTACCATGAGACCGTGCTGAGTGACAAGAAAGAAGCGGTCACCTGGTCTAAAAGGTGAGATTTGTTGGAATATTTATCAGTTTATTGCACTGGAAATGGAAAATGTATGACTTAAACAAATCTGGTTTTCAAGATGCAAGGATGAGACAAGTTCAAGCTAAGTTCATTCTAGAATTTTATTAAAGTAAATATTACCAAAATTTCATTCTAGGATTTTATTATAGTAAATATTACCAAAGTGCCTAACATATTCTAAGTTCCCAGATGATTGTAAAAATATTATAATTTTTGGGCCAAACATACAGTCCATATTTACTTGTTGATTTGACAAAAGTATCCAGATATTTGACTGAATTAAATTCTGTCATAAATGAATGAACAAATGTATAAATAAATACTGTAAGGCCAAAGCTTTTTGAACATGGTATCCCTTTGGCTTCTAGGATGCACCTTGCCCTGAGAGCGTACCAGGAGTTACTGATGTCCCTGAACACTATGGATAAAGACCCGGAACTGAAGGCCAGTGCAAAAGTGCTTAAAGGTTTGAAATAATAGTAACATATTAAAAAATAAGAATAATAATGAATATTAATAATAATAAACAATAGTAATATATTAATAAATAAGAGTATTAGATGTTAGCATTATTGCCATTACAGTTATATTATATTAACAATTTATCATTAGTATAAATTTTTTAGCATCAAAGTCATCTTACTGACAAATGATTTATGGTGTTGACAAATACAAAATGGAGCTCATTCTGAGTTTAACTTAGTTGAATATCTGTTTGGTACAGGAGGTAAGTTTCCAAGATGAATAAAAAAAAAAAAACATTGAAAATAATTATGGACTAAAAGTTTTGTTCATACAAATATTTCTTAATATTTAATTTTGACCCCATTGTCTTTCAGGCAATGTGTTTTATATGATGGAGTACAGGGACATATTTTTGATCTTGCTTAAGAAGTTTGACCAGTCTTGTCAGTCAAGGTAAGGATATGGAAAGCTCAGTACATAAATGATAAATGCTGTTATAATAATAATAATAATAATCAGTGTTTCCCCTGGCTTTCAAGCTCTGCGAGGTGGTAGGCAGTCCGCGATCCTAGCAATACTAGGGGGGTCCGGGGGCGTGCCCCCCCGAAAAATTTTTTGAATCGAGGTGCAATTTGGTGCATTTTAGGGNTAAAGTAAATATTACCAAAATTTCATTTTAGGATTTTATTATAGTAAATATTACCAAAGTGCCTAACATATTCTAAGTTCCCATATGATTGTAAAAATATTATAATTTTTGGGCCAAACATACAGTCCATATTTACTTGTTGATTTGACAAAAGTATCCAGATATTTGACTGAATTAAATTCTGTCATAAATGAATGAACAAATGTATGAATAAATACTGTAAGGCCAAAGCTTTTTGAACATGGTATCCCTTTGGCTTCTAGGATGCACCTTGCCCTGAGAGCGTACCAGGAGTTACTGATGTCCCTGAACACTATGGATAAAGACCCGGAACTGAAGGCCAGTGCAAAAGTGCTTAAAGGTTTGAAATAATAGTAACATATTAAAAAATAAGAATAATAATGAATATTAATAATAATAAACAATAGTAATATATTAATAAATAAGAGTATTAGATGTTAGCATTATTGCCATTACAGTTATATTATATTAATAATTTATCATTAGTATATTAATTTTTTAGCATCAAAGTCATCTTACTGACAAATGATTTATGGTGTTGACAAATACAAAATGGAGCTCATTCTGAGTTTAACTTAGTTGAATATCTGTTTGGTACAGGAGGTTAGTTTCCAAGATGAATAAAAAAAAAACATTGAAAATAATTATGGACTAAAAGTTTTGTTCATACAAATATTTCTTAATATTTAATTTTGACCCCATTGTCTTTCAGGCAATGTGTTTTATATGATGGAGTACAGGGACATATTTTTGATCTTGCTTAAGAAGTTTGACCAGTCTTGTCAGTCAAGGTAAGGATATGGAAAGCTCAGTACATAAATGATAAATGCTGTTATAATAATAATAATAATAATAATAATAATGCTTAATTTAAACTATCATTAAGTTCATATGATACATGATTGAAAGTAAAAAGTTTGTATCCAATACTAGAATTTCTCCAATTTCAGTTATAATAGCTGTTAGATATTATCCATTATTTTGGGTATATGTTACATTTTAATTGTTTAAACTTTTCTTAAAATTTAGGACTTTCCTGAAGGACCTGATAGAGACCACCCATTGCTTTACTAAGATGCTGGAGCATTTCTGCAAGAAAAACAAGCACTTGGTGGTGCAGAAGAAAAAAAAAGGGGGAAGGAAGAAAAAGAGCAAAGGTGCGTTGGCGCAAACAAGACGGTTTTTTTTTTGTGGGGTTCAAGCTAAAATGAAGCTTTAATTATCGACAGAGGTCAAGATCATCTTGTACTTGCTGAATGTTTGTGAACTTGTGTCCACAGTGGGTGATCTTAACACACAGAGCAGTGATTATGAGAAATTTGACTGAAAATGTGTTTATGGAAATGGGTCGTATAGTGTTGTACAGTAATTATAAACATGATTTTGCGTAAACATTTCATACTTGCAAATTGCTTTCAAAATTGATAAAATCATCTTGAAAATTTTGATTTTTGTTTACTTTTATTCCTCATGCCAATTTCTTGCACCATAATGATGATGATATAAGTTTTCTTCTATATCTTGTTATCTTGTATCCCAGCGGGCAAGCAGAAACAGCCCCAAGGTCCAGAAGAGCCACAATTCACCCAGGAACAACTGGAGAATCAATGGGATGGAATATCTGGTGACTTGTCCGCCATTTTTCAGGACAGAGGTGACGTCCCAGAAAATGTGACCCCATTTGATGCTGCATCAGAGGAAACAGATGACCAGCAGAGGTAGGTATATACTAGGTACTGTTTGACAAAATGACTTAAAAATTGGAAAGGTCTCTTTCACAAAATCGTGTTTTGGGGCAACTTAATTACACTGTTGAACTAGCTGTGATGTGTTCATGCAAGAATAATCTTTTAGAAAAATAAAACAACTTTCAAATCCCTCCCAAAGTTGGCATGCTTTTTGTCCTATGCAAACTTTCAACATGTCCATTTATTTTGTTTCAGGATTAATGCTATGGTGAAGATTCACGAGTTCCTGCGAGGTGGCAAGGCAGGAGAAGCTGTGGCCATGTTTAGAGCTGCCAGGTAAGGTTGAATTATTTAGTTGTAATGGTCAAAATATGGGTGAAAGTTACCAGGATTAAACCTGATTTCAGGATTTTTTCAGTCTTCGTTTTGATTGTTTTAGTCATAAAGTCTAAATGCAATGATGAATTGCAAACTACTTTGTCAAGATTTTATGAGACCATATGACTTAAAGTTTGTGGTTTAGTATGATTTTAAAGTGGATTCACCATCTTTCAAACAAGGATTATTATTTTTTTATTTATTTATTTATTTATTTTTTGACTTTATTCAAAGTAGAGCCCAATAATCATGGCATCTTCACCGTGAAGTCTACACCAGGAGTTTTCCATGACAGCCTTAAAAAAGGAATTTTGACATCTTATATTAATTTAGTTACCCACCTGGACAAATTATTTTTGATGGGTGATTTTTTTTTTAAAAACAAAATTAATTTTAATGATATGCGTATTTTCCCCTAGGGAGGTGTGGCCAGATAGACAGGAGTTTGGCACTCCTGACATCAGCCCAGAAGATGAATTTATGGCTCTCAGAGAAATATTCTTCACTGATATTCCAAGTGAGTTTGAAAAAAAGTTGACGGTCAGAATATACTTAGCAGAAGAGATCCATTTTTCTTAATCATTTTTCCTTTAATACAGTATTATTTAAAGATCTCATTACTGTAACATCAATGTTTAGAGTTTTTAAAGGTTGTATCCTTGGAGTAAAAAAGTGTAATATCTAAAACTTATCTTTATGTTGTCCATAAAATCTTTTTTCAAATAGCGTTCTAAAATTTCTTTAAAATTCATTCACAGAACCTGCTGCAGCAGAGGCCACACATGAAGAAGAGCTGCAAGAAGAGGACGATCAAGAGGAGATAGAAGAAGGTAGCTTGTGCTGACCTCTATTAGCAGTGAATTCACTGTCACATGTGGTATAAAATTATTGCACTTAACGAGTATGGTATATTAATGCAAATATTTTCATCTTTTTTCATTATTCTATTTTTGATGTGGTTAAGAAATTGATATGACTGATTCAGAAAAGAAGTTAGTTATTTTGCAAAATTTACCTGGAGCTTGGTGAGGTACTGAAATGGCGAAAAACCTTTATCATGCAGTGTTTTATTAAGACTTTGAAATCATTTTATCTTATGTATATAAATTGAGTGCAATGTTCACATATTTTCCAGAGGAAGGAGTGTCAGCCTTTGAGAATTACGAACAGGAGTTCAGTTTCAGAGAGTTTATAGACAGGTGAGCATCGCCAGAAATAAAAGTAAATGTTTTTCACATTTTATCTAGCATTTTGAACTTCTTTAACCTATAAAGTGTATGAATTGGGAGAGAGAGAACATTGTGCTATATTTTACATAATTAATTAAAATGCATTTCAGATTTGGAAATCCCCAAGTCTTGAAGCACTATTCACTTCTGCTCTCTGAGTACTCCAAGAACAGCACCTTCACCAATCATTGCATCGTCAAGCTCCTACATCGGGTTGCTGTGGATACAGGGAAGGTTGGGATGCTGTTCCAGGCCTCATTGTTCCGGACATTTCAGAAGATCCTGTTTGACCCCATGGCCAAGTCCAAACATTACGAGGTCAGATTCTTCGATTTGAAATTTATATTCACAGTCATGGTAATTTGAGAGTAAAGGAAAAGAAAGCAAAAAAAGATTCTTGTTAGCTTTTTACGTATTAGAGTAAACACTTATACTGTTTAGAATTTGAATAGCTGTAGCAGTTATATAAATGTTATATATTTTCTGGTATATTTTGTACATAGTTGTGTTTTGAAGAACCATAGTAATACTAACTGGGAAGGGGGGAATCATGATTTTTTTTCTCAATTGGCTATCAGTATAGAACATAGAATATGCATTATTTTATGACAGAGTGTTAATGTCTGGCATAATTTATATTGATAATTTTCTATTTCAGGAGATTGTAACATTTTCCAAATATGTTGTCAGAAAATTCTTTGAGTGTGCCCAGAAAAATGAAAAGATATTTGTGGAGCTGTTGTTCTGGAAAACCAACAAAGATGCCATGGAGGTGGTGGAAGGTTATGGTACATACAAGGAAAAGTAAGCAAAGATGGTGGATTGAGACTGGAAATTGGTGTTTTGTTGTTACTAAGAGCCCATTCAGAGCAGATGATCCTGGGATCTACTGATCCGGGAATCAAATATGGCTGACCCATCATAAAAGGAAGCCACATAATCTCCTAATGGTCTCCCCACCTCCACATGCGCCATTAAACGGATTAAAGCTCAGCTCCGAGGTTTAATTGCTAGGCCCCTGCAGGGACGGCACTTGTGGAGGTAGGGAGACCATCACGGGATTATGAGTGGCTACCTTATCGTACTTTATATAAGTGTGGACATTGTATTAGATCATATAGATGTGTAGACACTGGGAAAAATAGTTATTACAATTGAAATCGCAGGAGTTGAAATTTGCCCCAAATGTTACATATACACTGACGTAAGACCTGCAATTTGATATCAAAAGCATCAAAATATTATTGTAAGTTACACATCACATTGATGTCAAATTTGTCTCTTATTAGTGTTACTGTTTGATGTTACAGACATAGTAAAAGTGCCCCTGCGTGGACTGAAGAACAGGACGAAGAATTGAAGTACCTGTTTGACAAGTTCAGAGATGATACAGGTAAGTATTGTCTGCCATTGAACAGAGAGGATCTAGTTTGCATAATGCTGAAATTGCATTGAAATGAACATATCTGTGGTATGGGTGGATGCATGTAAAACGGTTTATGTTAAGAACAAATTCTTGGAGTTCTTTTTAAAATTTAGCTGAAATTTAAAATTTAACAAGTTAATTTTATAAGATTCGAATATGGCTGTAAATATTCTACTCGTTCACTAGCTCAGAGGGTAAATTTTACATCTTAAAGTAGAAGGCAGATAAATCGGCTTGAAATATACATATTCTCTCTTATGTTTAATTCAGTACTTTCTGCAATTACTCTTTTAGTTTTTATGAAAATTCAAACTTAAGAGTGGGATTTTTGTGGCAAGTAAGATATTTATAACCTGGATATACTGATGGGGTTTCAGAGAAAGACGTTGTAGATCTTATAATGGAGAATATAACCGACACTACCAAGACAAGGCGACAAGTGCTACGTGAGCTGTGTCATCTTGAACTGATTAACAGTGCCAAGGATTTGAAGAAGCCCAGTTCAAGGTTTGTGAAATCTGTGTTCTACCTTGAGCATGTTACCCTGTGTCATGCAATTAACACTTTCTTGTCTAATTTTGGAGATCAGAAACTCCATCGTTTAAAAAAGGTATTCTTTGTGTCTCTATATTCAGAACTGGTTGTGAATATTTTATTTTCAATCAGAACTATAATGAGATGCAGATATTCCCTTAGCTGGCAAAGAGGAGGATGGATATAGCACAATCTTCAGACCACAATTTTTGCTGATGATACTCAGATTTATGTAACTTGTGGTAGTCGGTGTGATTATTCTGTAGTGTCAGACATAGAGAAATGTATTGATGAGATCCGGGTGTGGATGCTTTCAAATAAGCTGGCTCTAAATGACACTAAAACGGAAATAATCTGGTTTTCATCTAAATTTAAAGATAGAAAGGACTGTGCTACTAACACTAATGTTCGCATTGGCAATGTGTCTTTGAAAGCATCTGTCAGTGCTAGAAATTTAGGTGTGTTTTTTGATTCAGCTGGGATCTTTGACAAGCATATAGACAATGTTTGTAAGTCGGCATCTTTTTCACTGTGGAGAATAGGGAAGATTCGGAATTTACTAAATATAGAAACAACTACAAAATTAGTTCATGCTTTTATTACATCAAAATTAGATTATTGCAACAGTATTCTTTTTGGGGTGAGTGACAGCAAATTGAAAAAAATCCAATTGATTCAAAATTCAGCGGCCAGATTAGTTAAAAAGATAAGGAACCAGAGCTTGGATCATATCACTCCAGTGTTAAAGGAATTGCATTGGCTGCCAATCAAACAAAGAATTTTATTCAAAGTGTTGTGCATAATTTTTAGAGCTTTTAAAGAAAACACACCTGGTTATATTGCACATCTTATTCAGTCATCTGAACCACGCAGGTTAACAAGAAACTCTTTTGAAAACAATTTTATACTCAATCACTGTGAAATAGACAGAAAATGCAACAAATTCTATGGAGACCGGGCTTTTACTGTTTATGCTCCAAAATTGTGGAACAAATTGCCTTTTAGTATCAGAGCTGAAAGTGACTATAATACTTTTAAAGCCTGTCTTAAAACTCATCTTTTTAAAGAATTTTATGG
>NW_019775485.1:24411-144241 GCF_001039355.2 Lingula anatina | reverse complement strand
GGTCTTTGCCGAAAAAAAAGTTCAGGTTTTCTTTCCGGACCCCACTAGCATCCCTGCACATTGAATTCTCAGTCTGTGACATATACTTCTTAACCTGCCGGCACTAAGAATCCCCTGGCCCAAAACGGAAATTGTACTGGCCTCATTTTTTTACTCTGGCTCTGTCCTGGGGAACAGTGCTTTTGTCCCAGACTGAATTCTTGAGTGTTTTTACCTGCAATTAACAGTCCTGTTGTTAATTTTTCTTATACACGCAGCATTTTGTACTTTTCTATATTATAGAACTGAGCAGACACATCCCTCCCCCTCTACACCAGGAACCACACCTACTGGCTCATCCAAACAGAAATCCTCCAGACTAAAGCTGATAAATGATGAATCTTCGGACGACAACAACGATGATGACCTCACCCCCGTCAGTACCCACCAAACCCCCCTCAAAGATGACACCCCTTCAAAGAGTGGACACCGGCTCCTGGATAGTGACTCTTCGGACGATGATGACCAGACTTTGGCCCAGGCTGGACAGTTAAAGAGTAGCAAGGACAAGTTGACAGCATCAGAAGTGTCCCATTTGGTAAATGGCGATTCTTCAGATGATGAGCCAGTGACAGGCAAAAGGAAGTCCCAAAACAATGGAAAACGAGATTTTGAAAGTGATACAGATGACGATGAACCTCTTGCGGCAAGCATGCAGAAAGCAAAGAAGGTACCTCTTGCATCGGAGAGTGACTCAGACGAGCCTTTGTCAAAGCCCAGTGGCCCTAAGAGCAAACTCTCTGAGGAGACAAGAGCTCAGCTGAAGAGGGCACTGGAGTCGGATTCCTCAGACGATAGGTACAAGCATATTCAACATATTGCATTAATTTTGAAAAATAGTAATCAGACTTGACAGACACATATTATCTTTGCATTTCATTTATATTAAATCAAAAGTGCACATTTATTTAAAGTTAATCACTTGATTTCAGAAATACCTAGAAAATATGAACTTTTGTCATTTAATCTCAGCATTCTGAGGTTATTTATTTAATTCTGATAGGTTCAGAGATTTTTCAGGATTAAGTATTTGGTCTCACAACAAATTTTAAGAGATTTTCAGTACCGGTTCATGCTTGACATACACTATTTATATAAAAATAAGCTTATCTTGTCCACAATTTCCAGTGATGATGACAGACTAGTAATTGACAGTGAAAAGGAAAAGACAAAGCAACCGAGCAAGAGAACCAAGATCCAGGAAGAAAGTGACCAGGAAAAGAAAGAGGATAAAGAAAATATGAGAGACACTAGTGCCAAGGAGCTAGGTAGGGGTATAACTAAAATTATCATTTGATTTAAGTTGCCTGTTTGAGTGACTTAAGTTTTAAGGTTTTGCCAAGAGGGCACAATTTTTTTTTACAGTTTAAATATTTACAATGCAGACTTTTCTGATTTTCTTAAATAATTTTTAATTAATTAATTATTATTATTATTATTATTCAGACAAATTTTTAAAAGGGGTATATGTCTAATCAGTTGCATCTTTAATTGTGTATTTTTCCCTTTCCAATCCAGCCTCTTTTCCTGCCACGTTATTGTCACAAGGCCCTGGAAGTGACTCTGACTCTGACATCGAAGATCACATCCCACTGAGGAGGGGAGCTAAGAGGAAGACGATAGAAAGTGACAGTGATGACGATTAGAGTTGTATTTGTGCAAATATATATAATAAAAGTATATATCAAACAGTTTTTACCCGAGTGTCAGTGCAGTAAAACACTGTGGACAGCTCAGTAGTGGTTGTTATATAAATGCAGATCAAATTATATAACATAACTGTAATATCATTACACGGGTCCGTTGGGCAAAGAAATCGCGTTTCAATACATAATATAATTATTACTAGAGTAACTAAAGATTGCTGGATTCACCAGATCTTTGACTTTCTTTTTTTTTGTGAGCCATAGATGTATATTAAAATAAAATTTTTCTTATATGTCTTAATGATTTTTTAGTTTGTTACAGATGTGTTGCGTGTAGTCCATGTTTGGACAGTATGTGAAAAGAATAATTCATGGCTAAAGTAATTAGGTGGAAAAACTGTTGTCATGAAATTGTCATTTTCACATTAAAATAATCGAGAAGAAATCCCCTGATTTTTTATTACTAAAACAATAACAATGTACAAACAATTACATCTGACGTATAAGTTTTTTTATCTTTGCGTTAATTTTTTGCCCTCCTCCCTTCGTCCCCCTGCCTCCGCCCCCCACCCCCACCCCCCCAGCAGACCTTGGCAACACGGGCTAAGTCCAGCTAGGTGTGCGATGCCAATACTTTAAAAACTTTATGATGGACAAATTTTGAATTTGGTGAAATTCTGCATCAGCTAACATTTTGGATCTTTGCTTTGGTTAACAATAATCGTAAATTACATTGTCCTTTTTTACGGCTCAGAAGTTTTTTTTCCATAGACATGATGTACGTCTGTCGTACTATAATCTGTTCCGTTTTTTAAAAGAGGACCTTGCACAGAAATCTGGGATGACAAAATTCTGTTTGCTCTACCGTTGCCAACTGGAATAATGATTTATGGACTGCATAAGGGAAAATAAATATATAAACGAAAACTAAAAGTTCCTTTGACATTTCCATAAAAGGGTAGGAGCAGTAAGGAAGGAGTCATCTCAACCATTAGTTGCTCACTTCGCCCTCGCTCTCGCTGCTTCCGTTAACGTGAACTGCCATCGTACCATTATTTTGCATAACCTTGGATTTCAAGTCCACCATGCTGGATTGAGCAGTTTTGATGACGTTTCTATCTGGAATTTTCTCGTGCTTGTATTCTAACATCATATGGTTCTGTGGGGGTAAACCTATACAGGCTCTGGAGTAATAAAACAAAATAACTTAAATAAGTATTGATTAATTTGAGATCTATTCAAATCATATATTGAGCTCTAGTTATTTGCCATTTATATATATTGAGAAGTCGGTAGTATGCACGTTAACTGTAAAATTACGAATACACAATAGGGTTACATGAGATAGATGCTAAGAAAAACGTCTTTCCAAGTCTCCTTTAAATGTGTTTACATTGATCATACACCAAGGCTTATCAGACAGCTCGTTAATTTTCCATCACGGTGTCTCATCCAACAATGTGGTAAATTGAATTAAAACGAAAGCTGTCGTGAAAATCTGACTTTATACTCTGATGCTTCGTCAAATTTAATGATAACATTCTCAACGAAAAAGATTTTTGTTACCCCATTTTGGAATTCTAAACGTTGGAGAATAACTTCTTCAGATATGAAAAATAACAACAGAGTGAGCCTTAACACAAACCTGAAGATATTCTCTATACACGCCCTCTGCCGGAACAAAGCATTCACCAACGGGGTTCCTCGCGGCACCAAGGGCGCTTTGCATAGGTAACTCAAAATTGACAAGACCGCGTTGAAATTTTGAAACTCCTGTTCTTCTCCGACCCTGAACTGTATCCTTTGGCACATCTCTGCTAGGATAACAAGATCTAGGATAATTGGCGAGGCTAGAAGGGAGTCCTCGCACGTGTTGTGGATGGCGATGGTGTTGTGACCTCCCATCATTATTTCCGAGGTATATTCGTCCATAGCTCGCTTGCTGTCGCCAACGTATGGGACATATTTTATGACGACCTTTAGAAATGGAACAAGAATAATTAGCAGTAACTGGAGCTCGAGCAATAATAATAATAATGATGATGATGGTGTAATGATTTTAATAATAAATAATTATAAAATAAAGGCGCTGTTTTAATACAACGATTTGATTGGCTCGTTAGTTAATTAACTTAACCACATTTTAATGTTAAAACTCACACAGTGGTCGGGCTTCTCCCCTGGTTCATACAGTATCCCATTGGACGCCACCATGTCATCCACAACGTTACTCTTGCTGATTTCTTTAGAGCGGAACTGCAGAGGAGCCGAGAGGTTCCTTCCGTCGTTATTGCCAAGGTGGTTATAGCTGACGATAGAAGTGGGCTTGATACCGGCGCTGACGAGGAAATCGACCAGCACGGATTTGAGTTTGGTTTGCCCAGATTTGAAATCGTCGCCGGCTATGTAGACGCGCTCCCTCTCCGCGAGGTCAATGACTCCTGGGACAAAGGTGTTTTGAGGAGAGCCGTTGATGTAGCAACACTGGGTGAGAAATGATGATAAAGAACGTTGGAATTAAAATGTTTTAACAAAAGTTTTTAAGTGGCTAGTCTTTCTTTCTCTCTCTCTTTCTCTCTCTCTCTCTCACTTTGGTCACTGCCTCAAGAAAGATGGCAGTTTTAATTTTACTTTCGAAAATCGAGACCAGTCACAAAACTGATAAACATTTTTTCGTCAAATGAAATGTCTACAATTCATTGTTTTGGGATAACATTTTCTCGCATGATTTTCATCACCTACCCCTTCAAGTATACTGGCTACGGCAAAAATTGTAGACGGGGAAATTTCTGCAGCACTTCTTTCAATTGATTGGATTAAATTATCTCCTGTGTCATTAAGTCCGGGACGAACATCGCAAAAGCGTTCAGTGTTGGCCGTCCACAATACGATCACTTTGTCCAAGTTGGAAGTGACTTTAAAATCTCTGAAGAATAAAATAATACATGTGTAGGGAAGTCTTTTTTTTATGCCATTTCATCTTCATGTTTATTCTCACCAAGACCGCGCGAACTACTCACAAGATCACATATGCAAAAGGTGTGCCAAAAGAAAAAAGAAACAGATAACATGAAAAACAGTTTCAGAAATATTTAAGATTATATAGAAAGGCTCAATTTCCAACTGGAAGAAAGCTTCGTGAAATTGCCATTGCGCAAATTGGTTAAATGGTTGTCTTTCACACACGGTGTCAACAAATGTTTTTTTAAAATAGATACCTTATATCTCTACGGATCTTTTCCAGGTGCTCAGCCTTGTCATACCCAGGAAGCACATTATCCGCTCTGTCAGTCTGGTTCGCTGCGATAAAATCTGGATAGTATATCGATGGTCTGGGTCTCAGTCGCTCCATGTGGGGTTTCAACTGAACTTGGAGGTCATAATCCATGACCTTTGCCCTTTCCATCGAATCGGCGATATTCTCGGAGGAGATGTCCCATCCGTCTATGACCAGGTCATCAGGGCGAACCATCGGTAAAAGATCATGGAAAGGGACATAGACGTCCCCATCTGGACCAGAACCGAGACAGATGGTGCTCGCTTGAGTGATAGACCTTCAACACATTTTAAATGCCAAATATGAGAGGAAGTGGAACTGGGTTCCCATACCTAGATCGAGCTAACAGGATCGATCCATCTCCAAGGGGTTTCTTGCTAAATTGCCTTTAGCTTAAGCGTCTTAGATGTTTGGCACGCCTACTGAAGCTGCTAAACGATAATTAATTACCCCGTAGCAGTTTGAGTAGCGTGACAGACATCTAAGCCGCTTAAGTTGATTGCAATTTATCGAGAATCCCCTCGGAGATAGATCGATCCACAGTTAGTACGACAGGGTCTGGGAATGGTCCCTAATAATCAATCTATGATTTTATTTTAAACTTCCAGTTGCAATAATTTTTTAATATATAAAGTTATAATGGCACACGACTTTACCGACCCGTAATAATTGGCGTGTCTGGTGCCATCTTTGGTCCGCCATGACAGACCGAGTTTATTGGCCAGCGTGGCGGCTGTCACCGTAGATCCGTTATTTCCTCCCCAGCCTACTAGCATCATACCGACCCGGGGTACCTGTGCAACCAGAAATATAGGATTGAGTTTCATCTTTTTATTTATTTTTTACTAAATTAAGATATATAATGGAAGGGAGTTCATTCATTTTTTCTAGATTTTGTTGGTGCCCTAAAATGAAGTGTAATCAGTAGGAGTCTTTTTCTCTTGTTGTTGAGTTTTTTTTTTTTTTTTTTTTTTTTAAAGCTAAAACACACTTCTGTCTTCAGGGTCGCAGGCTCCGGGTTAGGGGGGTTGGGCTTTTGTTCTCGTCGATTTTTGAAAACTAATCTTTTGAGGCATCTCAACATATTTTTAGCCTTTTTCTTTCACCCTTTTCCACAGAGGTATCGGACAAGGTTTCCACGGGCGTAAAAAAATATTCTGCAATTCGCTGACGACTAGCAGAGCTCATCTTGCTCTCGTCTCGAACGTCTGTGACGTCATAAGACATATCCGACGTAACGTCAATCGCTTGCAAAGTTTACGCTAGCAACCTTAGTCGTTATTGACTGTTACTAGTATTACTACACTTAAAGTGTGATTTAGCGAAGTCAGAATGTTAATTTCCTATTTTATGCTCAGTTGGGCTTTGAGAAATTGGACCAAGAGAGCAATAAAGATTGCTGGGATAATGAATAGAAGCTGTAGGCGCCGCCGGCCACTAGAGAGAAGAAGACGAGTGCAGATAGTGAGAGACCTGGGAAATGGGCATGTAGTGGTAGGTATCTCAGTTACACTTTTTTGTTACTTTGGATTGACATTTTGAAAGATTTGTGGAAATGGATTTAATATTTAAAGTTTAAAAGTCTCATTTGCACACATCAAATCCCAGGGCCTAACAACGGGAAAACCAACATTTTTTGTGATAATGGATATGAAGGTTCTGAATTCAGGAAAAGTTTAACTGTTTGATTTGAAATATCACGATTTTGTTTTGATGTAGGCGCACACTGGAATGTACCAATATTCACGTTCCGGATATAAGATATGTTACAACGCATATTGTGTAGATCTAAATGCTGTGAAGGGAATTATGGTGCGAAGATCGAGATACAAATATAATTTTTTCAGGTCCTGGTCAGATATAACCGACCAAGTGGTAATCAGGCTACACCAATGTTGGACCTTGAATAATATGGACGCTTTGTGTTCTGGATTTTCCTCGTGTTACTACCGGGAATGCTGTAAATGATCTAAATGACAGAGACACGCTAAGCAGAATGACAAATCATTTCTGTTGAACAGGCAGAAACATTTTCTGTTTCGTGTACAGCATGAGGGAGGAATGAAGGGAACCAAAGGAGAGCATGGATGACAAAAACAGAGCAATGCGCGTGAGCTGATCAACATGAGGCGTTGTAGTCAACTTTAGGCGTTGCCAACACTGGGCGTCGCTCCCAGGGCACACACGTACAGAGTGATAGAAAATATAGTGTTACGTGTATCCTGCTAGCAACCTCACACACGTTTTGGCAGATGCACGGGGAAATATCGAGAGCATGGTACATAAGAAACTCTCACTATAATGCAATAATAATGAATGGGAGTGAAAGCAAAGGAAAAAAGATGATTTTCAAGGATTCGTCGTATTGATTTAATCGTAAAGCATTGTGCTGATGCTTAGCTGTGACATTGGAGAAAATGAATAACACACTTTTCCGGTACTTATATGTACTAAGTATTTAAATGGATGTATATATTGTACATTTTATATTCAACACTGATTGCTTTGATTTATTAATAATAAAATTATAATGGTGGTATAAATGATAAATGCCGTTTTTGTTTTTGACGGTCTTTTCTGCAACAAAATTATTTTCCAACGGAAAATCAACGCGGCACCCGTAAGTGGCAGTGAATTTAGAGTGCAAATTTACGATTTTGAAGCATTTAGCAATAAACGCTAAAGGCATCTCAAAGCTTTTCCTCTTTGTTTTGAGTGCGACCGAACGCACGCGAAAGTTAATCGCCCCTAGCTGCTCGAGGAGGAGTGTCATTCAGTATACTGATTGCTTTCCGGCAGGGTCCCCGCTGAGTTGGATCGATCTATATAGAACGATACTTTTATTGGGAATGCGCCCTAAGAAATCTAACTGAAAACAGCAACTTTGTTAAAAAAACTTGAAGTAAATTTTGTCAGATGAATTTAAAATGCGGCTTGTCCGTATTTCTACTCTTAAAATGTGGATACATGAATGAAAATCTGTATTTCGAAATCATTAATGATCGAGGGCTGGAGAAAACAATCGACAAAACAATAGATATCATCATGTCCAAAGTCTGCGGGGAAGGGTGGGGAGATTTTTTTCTTCATAAAATATTAGCCTTCCTATTTCCCAGTCCAACTACAGTCTCTTACTTCAGTTAAAGATGAGTCACACTACATACAAGTGGTACAAATAACCTGCTTGCATGTCCAGTAAGCCTATTGTAGGGCTTTAACAGCTCCCTCAATCGATTTTTGTCTTGCCCTGCGGCTCTGGTATTAAGTATCAAATCATATATAAACACGTTAACAATGCGATTTACAATTGTTTGTGGCGTTGTTGCGTTGTTGTACGTAATTGTAATTGTGTGAACCATTTCAGCCCACTGGTTTTTCTTAGTAATGTTTAAATTCAGACCCACCTTTCTTTCCACCCTGAATGTGTATTTCGTTGTCTTTGGTGTAGCAACCAGTTTCCCGTTTTCCTTTCTGACCTCAGTCGTCTCGTAATCATATTGGCTTTCGATGAAACCGTCTGTGTACCGGACATTGGGGCTTTCTACTTGAATGGAAGACATACTGAGTCTGGTTAAGACTTTTTCCTCTTCTTGAAACAAATCTCTGTAAGTGCAAAGCGAGTTTTTCGAATGCAACATTTTGTCAGGCCGACCACACGAGTAAATGACCAAAGTCCCACGTCCAATAATTGCCATATGGCTAAATAGGGTTTTGCCATAGGCCCTAGTCATACTGTACTATTCTTACACTTTCCGTACACATGGATTTTCAGGTTACTGCTTCTTGCCATTATTCCAATATTATTGATCAAAGCAAAAGTGTAATTTTATTTTCTTTATTGGCTTATAAATATATTCTCTATCTATCACATGACAAGTTAAACTGGTTGGTTATAGTGCGGCTCTTTTACTGCAGCTTTTAAATGTAACCTACAGCATCGACACAATTATGAATTCTTAAAGGCGATTCGATTTTGATAACATATTGTTTTTATGTAATGTTTCTGTTTAGACTATATTCTCTCTCTCTCTCTCTCTCTCTCTCTCTCTCTCTCTCTCACACACACACACACACACACAGAGAGAGAGAGAGAGAGAGAGAGAGAGAGAGAGAGATTACTTTCCTCTCATTATGTATGTTAATGTTTTACTGAACGATAACGAAATAGACATACGTATTCATAAACTATCTAACATATACATACCAATGACAAACAACATGCATTTCATGAGGCACACTAGTAAGCAAATAAAAACAAAGAAAAGCATGCAAGCACAGGTGCACGCAGCTGCAGGTGAATCAAACTTCAAATTACATAGACACGTAGGGACTACCAAGTGTCCATGCACACTGTCATAGTGTGTCATATATTGTTAGTTTACCGACCCAATTTGAAAAGGTCAATTACAAATTAAAAGTCCACAACAGGACAGACAGAAATACAGGGATATGATAATGAAATGGTTCCACATAAACCACAAATGTGAAAAACATCAATGTGTCAGATCTTTCTGTGCTGCCCACCTTTCAAATTCACTTACTTCTGCCTAATAATTTTGATAATTCAAGTAGCATTCAAAGATTAGCCTTGACTAATACATATGCACTAGCACTGTTAGTTATTGTGACATTAACAGCTACTATATCCATCAAACGTAGACCTAAACTGACCTTTATGGAATAAACAGCCGAGGTCGATGAAGCTGTTTGATGGGTTTTTGTCAGTGCAAGCTGCCTTCAAGGTGTAGAAATATGCAGTATCTTTCTTAACAGCGACTGTCAGCACATAAAAACGTGTACCTGTGGTTGTGTACCTATTTCATTTGCCGGTTGCGCGTCTCTGTTTTGCGCATCAGCTGATTTACGTGTCATGTTGCAGGCGCAGCGTGTTCCGGGCGCCCGCGTCATTTGTGAATGAATCGCATAAATTTCTAACTAACCACATCCGGGTTAAGCCTTTTCATCGATCTTTTTCTTGGCTGGCAAGGTTAAAATGTAAGCGGGAAATGAAGATGTTTTGCCACAAACACTAGTACGGTTTTAATTCAAAATCCCATCACACATACAAGTGTAATTGATTACAAGCATGATACTAGCAGGTATGATAATCTGCTAACTCAATTTTAGTTTTCATCTGCCATGCCAGTATTCGATGTGGGCAGTTTGTAAACATAATGGATATGTACATAGCTTATGTATGTTATTGTTGGTACGAGCATATTCTTGAGTATGAATGATGTCAGGTAGATTTTCTTATAAACGATAATATGTGAAGGATGAGTGACAGATTGAATAGCAAGCAAAATAGATAAATAAGAAGATATGGGCAACATTCTGGCGCTTGATAAAGGATTAGCTTTTAAATGGACCAATTTGGAACTCTATTTCGGTCCAAACACAGTAATTGTCAGTCCAGACTCATGCGCTCCTACTATTGAATTGTTTTTAACATTTTATTGGTGTCAAACACTTCAAATGTCAGTATTTGAAATTGTGATATTCCTATAATAAAGCATAGCATCATATTTAAATTAATTATGTATAATTGTGTTATGACGTATGCGGCAATCGAGTTTTAGTAGCGTTCAAGGCTATAATTGCGTTGCGTTTGCTAAGGCTTCGAGTTGACAGGTGGGCAAATAGCGATTGATCTCTATGCTAGCGTGCCAACGTAATTTCTGATGCTTTCGAGTTATATGCGTCAATTGTGTTAGTTGCACTAGTTTGAGTACAAAGTACAATCTTTCATTCCCTTCTTTCATTCCATTGCTACATTTTGGACAGAAACTACAATCTTACCCGTGGGTCCTGACATGGCTGATACGGTCACTAGATGCTGAGAATTACGAATATTTCAGCTTCAGGCACCTAGCTAGTACAGAGGACGCTATCATAAATCCTTGGAAGTTGGAATCAAGAGTCAGATTTAGGAGCAAAATCACCATTCACGTGGCCAAGAGCCATAATAATTATAGTAAAGAATAGTTCTGTTCCATTATCCTATGTAAAGCCATTTATATGTCTGTACTGCAGTACCGCCATGTACAAAATCTATTTCTATCTTACATTTTAATGGGTTTACTTAACAGGTTCATGAAAAAATATCATCTCAACTTAAGGTTCCGTGAACTGAGTCTGCAATGTAAAGAAACATTTTATATAGAAGAATTTTTCTTCACAAACAGAAAGGGCGTTGTTTCCATTTTTATCCTTTCTTTTTTGTACTTGCATGTCTAATATTGCATGTTGTCCACAGCGCTTACAAAAGACCTAAAGATTCCTGAATTTAAGTTCAGAAAATCTTTTGCAACTATTGACAGTAACAATATTCTTATAAATGCCATGATTTGGCAGTTGGCATAGCAAATACTGTGCACGTATGAATAAACTGAATGACCTGACAGGCAGCATTAGCAAATTACTTAGTATTGCATTATCGATAAGAGCAACATCAAAATTATAACTGTTGCAACTTTAACTCAATGCTAAATTGTGTTCGTCATACTGTGTCAATCGTTTGACTGGGATGTTAAATGAGAAATATGTGGGCTGCAGTCGTTGAATGCTTACAACTGGGAATTTGCAGGCCAGTACATAGTTGCTGAACTACTTGGTTTTGAAGAAAAGCAGTGATTCTGCGCGCGCGATGTGGGGGTGCGTATTCGTCTTGGTACACAATGTTGTTCTTGAAGATGGTTCTTGCAAAGGGAAGCATTGTTTGCTGTAGAATGTCTCTGTGGGGATCTTGGTTGAGGTTGCTTTCTAGAAAAACCAACTGGTTCTGGGCACCGTTTTGTGGCAAAAAATTGATTTCATGTGCATCTTTAAGTGATCAGCATTGCTTCAAACAAAGCATTTTGTCAGTGAAATTCTATATACGAACATGCAGTGTGTTCTTCAGGACGACTTCAAATATGTGATGTCCCAGACTCTATGTGGCTATTGTTGCTTCATTTAAACTAATGTAAAATTTGCTTTTTCAAAGGCTCCTGTCAGAGGCTGCAGATAATACATCTATGTCAAATCTCATATTACTTCATGCATTTTTCATGCTCGAAATTTACAAATTCGTTGATCTCATGCTTAATTTGATTAATTTTGTTTCCGTGACATAAATTTTCTTTTAGATTATTTATTGGAATGGCTGTGCGAAATAAATGTATCCCACAAACACGGCATTCTATGCAATAAATCAACGCTCTCTGCTTTCACAAGTGCTAAGCATCATTAAAAGTGACTTGGTTTCAAAAAGTGTTCATCAAAATAAATGGCGGCTTGAAATATGTAGAGCGGTATATTTCGGCTATTATACCTTCATTTCAACCAATGTAATAAATTTTGTGAGGCTGCTCGGATGGCTGCGGATAATATGTTTATGTCAAATTTATTATAAATTATTTTTTTCATGCTGACGAAGTTTTCAAAAAGTTTTGGAAATCGTTCCTGTTTGAGTTTATTAGTTATGCACAGTGTTTTGCATGTCCTGTGCCGAATTGATCAGTGATGAATACATTATACTATATCTAAGGGGTCAAGTATGTTAAGTATTTTAAATCTTTGAGACCCAAAGGACCTCGCGTTATTGTGAACTTCTCAGCTTGCAGCATCATTTTGAATTTTTTACCGTTTCTAACCGTTTCTAATCTCTCTCTCTCTCACACACACACACACACACGCACACACACACACACCAAATAGGATACATTTAGCTTTGGTTGTCCGCAGAAGTACCTTAAAATAAATTATACGAATATAAATAAATAAATAAATAAACGTTTCACAAAAGCATCAGATATCGTTTACACTACGATGTCACGTACGTGCGTGTGATAAAACGCAGTTCACCCTGACCGTTATAGAAAGTGTGCACATGGCAATGTAAAAATAACTAATTGGCCGAATAAGGAAAGGAAACGATTGAGCGAAAAATGCTACAGGTGAGACCGTTGACATCGGTGGCTATTTGTGTTCCAGCTTTTCTCGGTTGATACAAGGGTCCTGGACCTAGCATTGCAAATTGTACGGTGCTTTAGTTGTGAGTGACGATGATTTGTCATATACTATATTTTTGGCATTTCCCCATTTCCACTTCTATGATGGCAGTGAATGAGCTAAAATAACTAATGTGCAAACAAGTTTTATTTCATTTTAACTAATATGCTATTAAATGGATGTAGGCCTATACATATTACACGTAGGCCTACTACATTATACGATTCACGAACTGTACTCGTATATCGGCTAACTAGACTAGTGGTACTACAGCTCACTGCATCATTGTTGAAGTAGGCATACTGATCAATGTTAAAGCGAGTGCAAAGTAACATTTTCAACATTTATTTTAATTGACATACCTACGTAGGAGCCCACGCATATTTAATGAAGGCTTTAAAAGTACAGTCTCCAAGACCTTTGGCCATTCTTACGTGACCTGGGTCAGGTTAGGGTCTAAAGCGGGTTGACTTACTCGCGGTAAGGTCAGGGGGTTGAGCGAAAGAGCCGCGATATTTAGTGCGTATAGGGGCCTAATATATAGAATAGTGGGGAAACCTACAAATATGGTATTGTCATCAAGTATACTGCACTTTTGGGACAAAAGTCGTGGATCATGTTAATTTAATTTGATTTAATTTAATTTAATATAATTTTTGTCAAGTAGGCCCTATTCAAGCACTTTCAAGCTTTATGTGTCCTTTATTTGATATATGCTGGTTGTACACGTAGGCCCTATCTTGTACAGTGGGGTCTATTCGCTAGCTCTTCATCTTTGTGACCTATTTGTTATCAGTCAAACATAGGCCTATGTTTTTCCCGTGCAGAATACCAACAGGCGTCAAAATTCACTAAAATATAGTATAGGGATCCGATCGAAAGTAGGCGTATTATACAGGTAAACAATATGCGACCATTGATACGTTTCATGTTGCTCTTTACAATTCACGCTGTTGTTGATTCTGAGGATGTGTCTGTGACAACAGCAAACGGCGACCTTGTTGGCCTCGTCGCGGATACCATACTGGGGCGCGTGGTGCAGTTCCTCGGCGTTCCCTACGCCAAGCCACCAATCGGTAAACTGCGTTGGAAGCCACCAGAACCTCCTGATAACTGGCGTGGGCCGAGGGCTGCACGTTCTTTCTCCCCGTGCTGCCCTCATAGCTATAAAACCCAGGTTGAGCATTTTTACACAGAGGAATTTGTGCGGGCCCGTATAAGAGACCAGACTATGAGCGAGGACTGTCTCTACCTTAACATGTACGTCCCGAGAGCAGTGGTACCAGATCGAGAACGTCTATTACCGGTATTTGTCTATATACACGGCGGGAAATACGAGTGGGGATCTGGGGTCGAGTTCAATGGGACCTTTCTGGCACTACAAGGTAACATGATTGTCATCACATTTAACTATCGCCTCAATATATTTGGATTTCTGTCTAATGGTGAACCAGACCTCGCGGGGAATTATGGTGTGTTTGACACGGTCCGGCTCCTTGAATGGATCCAAACAAACATCCGGGCATTTGGAGGAGACCCCACCCTCGTGACTGTTAGCGGCGAGTCAGCAGGTGGAGTAATTGTCGACTTGTTGCTGACAGCGTGTCCGCAGGTGCGTACTCGTGGACTGGTAAGGAGAGGAATTGCTCTAGGTGGGGTATATCATCTGAGGCGTCACAGGGCGCTGATTGAACAACGTACAATTAACAACAGCAGAGCGATCGCAGCTCTTTTAAATTGCACGTCAGCACACGGGGAAATAATTGTGCGCTGTCTTCGCAAGAAGTCAACAGACGAACTACTTTCAGCTTTTCTGCATTACCAGAGAGATCCAGTGTTTGCGCCAAATTTACTTCTTCCCATTCCTGATGGGAATGTGATCGACAGATCACTTGAATACCCCGGACCAGGAGCCCATGGAAAGGACTACATGATTTCTGTCTGCAACTTCGACAGCGGGGCCTGGTTTGGGATTGGAGGAACGGGTCCAGAAATCAACACGACGGCTGCCATATCTTTTACCAAAGGATTGATACAAATGCTTTATCCGGGTGCTAATGATTTTATGACCGACGCCGTAATATTTGAATATACGTCTCCCAACCTTCGAAAAGCGCATCAAAGCTGGCTAGAATTATGGCAAGATGCTTTTTTTCTTGCCCCCGGATGGGAGCATGCTTTACTTTGGCCAAAAAATGCTAACGTCTACTTTCTTAACTTTGCACATAAACCGTCTTTTTCAAAATGGCCGTCAGTGATTAATGGCGCCAACCACATGGAGGAGTTGTATTTTATGTTTGGGGATGTATTGGATGCAGCGCTGTTCCCATCGCGGCCAACCGACGAAGAAGTGGATTTGAGTATACAATTTATGACAGCCGTTGGGAACTTTGCATGGACTGGGTAAGTGTGAGTGAATTGGGCCCTAAGGCGAATTATAACATGTAGTATTACTTGGGTATTCGCTGACGCATTAAATACACGGTTAGAAAAATGTATGCCTAGAATTTACTAAGTGTTATTCTAGTTATCAAAATTGATCATTTGATCATTTTAAAAAAATATACCTGCATCCTTCATATCGTAACTATTAAGGAGGTTTTGTATTGCACCAGTGTAGGTGCAGAAAATCTTTTCTTTTACCTAGCCTCTTTTAATTCAACTTGACGTCTTGGCTTGCTTTATTATTTTGGATAGAATCACTCGAACCTGTTGCTTAATTTTTAACACTGTCTTGTTTAAATTGTATTTGTTAAATTGTTTTAAAAGGTAACACGTACATTTAAATTCGTATCACGCTTGTCAAAAATATATTACACGTTATACGTCAGACGCAAGCAATACTATTTATGTTTACATGTTGGACGCGCTAATATGTTTTTATACATTCATGAAAATTAGAATTTGATGCCTCTGGTCTCTTTTTAGCAATCCCAATCCAATTTCTACCTCGGCTCCACCAGTTCCAACGTGGCCTCGGTTTGATTCAACAGACAAACTGTACTTGGATTGGACTGTAGGGTTGACGTCATCTAACGTGAAACGAGACTTGAAAGCGAGGCGCATGGAGTTTTGGAATACACTTCTCCCAAAATTCCTAAGTAAGTTGTTATTATCACAATGTAATCATATTATTATCAACATATTGCTATATTTCAATTATAAATAGTTTGCAAGTGTTACCTATCAAGCTGTTACTAGTTAAGGCATGTTCAAATTAGTAGAGACCATTTTACTTGGCGTATCTAAATGTTTATCCACCATACCGGATACTTGCCCAAGAATTTACCTAAATTTCATTAACTCCCAATGTGAACACATTTTACCATTTGGATTCCTTACTTTCATAGCTAACAAAGGCTGGAGAGCCTGGAGTGACTGGAAACCATGCCGGCAACCCTCCATTGGCACTGGCACTGGCAGTAGGTACATGTATTATAGTTGTCGTAGAAGGCTTTGCGACAATCCTCTTCCAGATTCTGCCGGTCAGGAGTGTACTGGGGAAGAAATTGAATGTGTTGAGTGCAGCTACGGTAAGTAAATTGAATTTGAATACCAAACACCGCTTCGTATATATATATATATATATATATATATATATGTAAAACATTTTGTAAAGTTCTAGTAACCAACTTCACAAAATACCGGTATGTAGTTAAAAATGCAGTGCCGCAGTGAGGTGTTTCATGAACTATAAAATAAAAAAAAAAAAACGATTTGTGCCGGTGTGACAGGAATGGAAGTCCTAGGAATGGAAGTCCGAAGTATCATATAACCAGTACGTGGTCGGGTTAGTCGGAGTATTGGGGTTAGTATATGGGACGAAAGGGGAAAGGACTGCAATTCCTAGCGGAATACCATTCCTGTTTCAACGGCATTGTGAATACGATCATATATGTCTTGTGACACATTTTGTTCCAAATATTATTTTAGAACGTAAACTGTCTCTTTCTTATTGAACCAGTAATTTTCATTACGGGTTGAAACGCCTGGATAGCTGCAGCGGAGAGCATCAGTGCATGCAGTCAAAAACATTCTTGAAATGTTAGATTTTTGAAATTGTTATATTTCTTTACTTATTTTATTTATTTTGGTTAACCTATATGATATGCAAGCATCTTATGTTTAAAGCGGGTGTATTTAGCATGATATGATGTAAATAATGCTGAGCGAGCCATTAACTGACTTTGGGAATCCATATCAGAAATTATATATGTACAAAATGCTCAATGCAAACAAAATACATAAATGTACATATAAAACCCAGATCTCTAGGGCACTATTTTAGGTTTCATAAATATGAAATACCCGTGTCATATGTGTCGCCTTCTCTATTTCAGTGGATCTTGTGTGCAACATATTCGAGTCATTGGGTGTTTGTAACTGCGGGATATACTCTGACCATGAATACAGAACGATGCACGCAGTCCCTTGATTAAATGCAGCCTGTAATTGTTGGTCACCGAAGGATTGTCATTGACTTCCAAGTTTTATGAGATAAGCCAATTATTTTATATAAAAGGGGAGAAGGCAAGGTGTAATGTTATAATTCTAACGTTAGTTTGAAAATCGTGTGTTTTTGTGACTGCTGGTCTTCGGATGGTTTAAACGAAAATATGTAACGAACCTGTCTGTTAGTTACTCATGTCAATCAAAGCAAGAGAGTAATCGGCACAAAAATTTCAGAAATAATTCTTGTCAATCTGAGACAGAATGCGATGTGTAATGCTGGATTTTGAAAATCTGGTTAAATACTCACATGTGTGACGAAACTGAGGGTCTGTAACAGAAAGTCCGCCCTTTATTTAGTTATGATGGTCAGGGTTAGCCTGGCATGAGTGGGTCAAAACCCAGGGCGAGGCTTACCTGTGCAAATGAATGGGAAGCAGACTCTCTATCGCGGGGAACTCTCCGTCACATCACACTGGCACTCACGCGCAGAATTAGGACTATTTTGTGTCGAGCTGTTTTCCCCAGGAATTTGGTCTAGTAACTTTAACTTTTCCGTTTGCTGTGCTTAGAACACATGCGTTATTTATATAATTAGGACCAATGCAATGATTGAAGTGCGCGGAATTACATTTTGACTCCCCTTTAAGCTGGTGTAATGATAATATATCAAGAGCAGATATGATGAGAAATGGACAGACGTTATGTTGGCTGTGCAAGAGTACTCGCTTAAGCTATTTAAGTTTATGTTACTCTAAGGCTGCATGCGAGGTTTGCATAACTCTCATTATGATTGTCCAACTGCGACCTGATTATTCAGAAACTTGGACTGTTGGTGAATTCGGCTAAATAAAGATGCGTTCCAATTGATTAGGTCGACTAAAAAGAGAATACTGCCAAGATAAATCTAAATAATTTATGTGAAAGTCGCTAAAGCTAAAATCTTGGTCTGCTTCAAAACCCACTTCAAATTAAGTATTTGAACTGAGTTTTTATAAAAACTATTGGAAAATCCAGAGGAATAGGCCTAATAAATATAGATTAGTTTAAGTCTTCTTTTTCAAATATATTGTTACTAAAATCCACGTCAATATGTACGCATGAAATAAGATCACTTTGTTCAAACAACCAGTTATCTTCGTCACTGGATCACTGGATAAGACTAGACGACCTACATCTTGCTATCTACAAGACGGTAGATACTGTTACTCAACTTAAGAGGTGGAGGTAAAAAAATAAGGGTCCAAACAGAAAGAAGTACACGCCAGGGAAACGTACGTGTTTCTTAAGACATGGAGGAGACCAAGTGGTCTTTCCTGATTTTCTGCGTATTATGTTTGGTCGTCTTCACGAGTGGGTTCTTACCTAACCATGACAATGATTTTGGGAACTCACCGACTGCGTTGAATTATAAGCACGATGATATTACGGAGGCGGCCTTGCTGCGTGTCATAGCGAGGCTCCTTGAAGACACTCCCAAGCCGGATGGTACGAAGGTCGCCAAGGGAACTCTGACTGGGTTGAAGGATCCTACACCTCAGAGGCTTTTTGATGCATATTACGGCAGTAAGTTACAGTGTGATATATTGTACTGCAGGGGCGGATCCAGAGATATTTTCTGACAGTCTTCCAAATAATCTTTGTTGATCCATCCTCCATTTTTGACCGTCTTCCGACAGAAAAAAATAGATACCCATCATGTACACTTGAAAATCTGACCGTCTTCCAGAAGACTTCAATCCGCCCCTGGTACTGGCATGTATTTTTAAATAGTTAAAACTATTTTACGATTCAGACATTATCAGCGTAATGTTGGGTTATTTAAACTTTTTTGCGGTACGCGGTTAAAGAGTTAAACGGGGACTTAAAAATCAAGTCTTTTCTGCATAATAAATATCGCCCAACCGTTATATACACAAGATGCAGAATCAAATGCATATATATGGCTTCTGTTTTTCAGAGGGACAGGTGCTTGCGAAGAAGCTGCAAGAATCCATTGAGACAATTGTTAAGTTCAACGCCATTGTGGACAAGGATCATAGAGGCGAGGCTTTGTTTCATTTCAATGGAGAACAGATCAAAGAAGGTGAGAAGGTGTAGGGTCACGCACATAGGAAATAAGTCTGAGGACCTTTCATATCATCCTAGGATTTTATTTTTATCTTTATACAAACTCATTATTAATTGATTCATTCATTCCGTGTGTGTTTTAAACACACACGGGGACGGCATGAATTCTTTATTACTGCTATAGAAAGCAGTGGTAACAAATCAAGTCAAGGTGATAAAGAACATTACATCTATTTTTTTTCAAAATATGCTAACTTCAAAGTATATCTACTATAAAGCAACGTGTTAATGTTATTGCTATTCAGCGCCAGAATTCCCATGCCCAGGAAGTACTCTACAACAGAGATACATTTTATATTTCCTTTATTTCTATTCCCAACAGGGTTTGAAAAACTCAGCGCCGCACGAGAGCTCTTCAAAGCCCTCGTTACGGCTAAAAAAGCAAATTTTGACGTCCTTCGTCAACTGCTGGGAGTACTTTTACACATGGTTCAGGATTTTTACAGTAACACCAACTGGATTGAAATGAAGGGACCGGTTGTGTACCAGGACTTAGGTAAAGCTTACCACCTTTTTTGTTTTAGTTGTTTTTTAATTTTCCGTTATTTCAAAACTTACATTTATTATTGATTTATTTACTTGGTATGTTGTATTTTATTTTTTTATCTCAAAGGACTCAAATATACGGAAGAATAACAGAAATACTGACCTCACACAATTGTTGTAGGTATCAAGGGCAAACCCATTCTTCCCGTGGCTTCACCAGGTATTATGACATGCCAGAGCTGTACCGGGTAAGTACACGTGCGCAACGGACAGGTGTCAATCCTCGTCATGTCAGAGAACCTCGGGGCTGGCCTAACATAACCTAATAGCACAGTCACAGCCAACACAGACCCCGACATTAATTCCACGCCCATATACATTGCTATACTTACTACATATTGCATAAACCGACCCATCCTAGTATACCCTACAGGTACTCTTTTGCACTAAACCATTTTTATTTTGAAATCGAGTAGCATAACTTGCAAGTAATAAGATGGCTGCTTATCCACAAATGAATTTCGGGATCTCACTAACAAAGTCCATATGCTTTCTCTAGGCAGTGCAGAAATAATATCATCCTGACGGGCGGCGTCTTGACCAGCGGTTACAGAACTGGACAGGACATACAGAAGCCAGGTGGGCATGGCATACAGCTGTTCCATACAATTCATACAGTTGAAACTGTGCTGTGACGATGAAATTATATGCACGATGCACACGTATGTTATACGCACAATATATTTTAAACAGGCGATGATTTCTAAGAATTTGGCTTGGCACTTTATGTTATGCCACCTCCCTCTTTTCGTTTTAGATTCTAAATTTAAATCTCGTGGCACTGGGAAATGCAGCCATGGCGGTGAAGCTGATGCAGACTCCAAGGTCAAGACAGCCACTGGGGGTATTAATAAGGAGACGACCGTTGAAAAGCTATCCCCACATTATTATCTTCACTCCGATGCTGGGAAGACAGCAGTCCGTGCTACAGAAATGTACATTGATGGCCAAGGTAAGGTGTAGCGGGTATGTATATTGCCTGGAAAGTTTTTACAATAATTTTCAGAGTCTGATTAGTCCTTGTGGAAAATTCAGTATGTTCAACTTTGCGTTTTTTATTACCAGCATTGTAATTTCAATTGGATACATTTATAATTGAAAGGAGCCCGCGTGTTTTAGGAATTGGATTACGACAGGAAATTGGTGATGCCATCTTCAGAAGGCTATTTCAACTGTCACCTGGGAATTCCTTAGTTTTTGTGATTGACACAACCGGATCTATGAGTGAAGATATTGCTGCTGTGAAACAGGAGACGCTAAAAATCATACAGATTACCAAAGGCCAATTAAGCTCACCTTCCGAATATATACTGGCAACTTTCAATGACCCAGGTACGAATAGTATGACACACACACACACACAGAAAGAGAGAGGGGGAGAGAGAGGGAGAAGCTTGCGTGATTATTTGTGAAAATCAAATCTATACTTGCATAAAACTGTGTCTCGAGTCAGAGAGAGAGGGGTAGAGTTTTTTGTCCGTGGAGCGCACCAAGTCATTGTCACGCGTATCTACTGAACAATTATTGCTATTGATATTTTTGATATTGCTAATGTTGACCAAACTAATAAAAGATGCGCTTGGGCAGTTTGGTGGTAATTTAGACGTATGAAATGAATGCTCGTTTCATTGCAGCTAACCTCACTGAGGTTCGTGTAACTAATGACTCGGATGTCATGGTGTCTTGGTTGAAGGCAATCAAAGTCAAGGGCGGAGGGGATTGTCCAGAATACCTGCTCAGTGGCATGATAGAAGGTACAATAGTGTTCTGCTCATAGACTTACCAAGAAATTGCTTTGGGATTTTTCCTCGATCAGGTGCATCATTTGGCATGTTGAAGTTCTGTCTAATGAATATCTTTCTTAACTCCTGCGAAAATTTGTCTCCATAGCGCTCACTTCCTATAACATAATGTTTTACTCTTTAAATGAAAAAATATTCTTAATCTATACTAGGACATTCTGAAGGACTTCCTTAAAATAGTTCTCGAACTGTTACATTCATTACATAACAACATTAGAACTGTAAAATGTACACTAAATGGTCTAGAATAGATTAAGAACCGTAAGTGAACGTTAAGCGAGACAAATCTTCGCAGGGGTATTTATTTTTAGTTTTGTATTCATCTGTTTATAGTATATAACGTGACACAAAGCTCTTACTTACATATGGTATGCATAAATTAGAATAAGACTGGTTTGTTTTTTTATCAGTGAACACTTTAAATTATAAAGGCACTTGACTGTAAACATTATAAAGCTCACAACCAGGTAGTTCATTATTTATGATTATTTTAGTTTAAACGCCAATTTGCAAAAAAAAAAAAAAAATGCAATCGAGCCTTTCCACATGCTATGGCAACTCTTGTGAACTCCTATTAGTGAAGTACACTACTCGTTAGATAATTTTGTCATTATACTTGTTACGTGTACATATAATAGAGATTAATGGTTCTGTCCCTCCTTTAAGTACCCAAGACAAACCGTTTTTAGTGTATTTTGGTAGGCTTCTTCAGGGCGGGATTCGAATCCTCTGTATATTGGAACATAAGTGTTTAAATGACTCTTCATAGTCTTGTGGCGGTTAGAACAATACGTGTATGGATTGTACGTGTCATGCATACTTTTGCTTTACAGCTGTGAAGGTGTGTCAACCTGATTCGCAGATGTTTGTTTTCACTGACGCTGACGCAAAAGACCCAGAGAGAATGTCCGAATTTATAGCTTTGGCAGCAGCCAAACGGGTTTCGCCGGTGTTTTTCTCCACCGGCAAATGTTCAAAAAGACGGAAACGAACAGGTTTTGCTCTTATTCCCCTTAGCTAAAGGACAAGTTTGCAGCAATATTGCTGCAAACTTAAAAAATTCGGCAACAAGTTTGCAATTAACTTTCTATTGCTGCTAATTTGTAGCCGTATTAAAGCAAATTTGCTGCAAAACTGCAGCAGGCCTGATATTTTGCTAAGGTCGTCCTTGTTAGGATTAACTTTATGTAAATATAAGTGCTCACGCTATGCCATAGAAACACTGACTGACAATGCAATGGGGACTGCTGTTGCAATAACTTACATCATATACCTAAAATGCTTTCACTTTTGGAAATAAAAGCACGCGACTAATAAAAACTTACAGTTAGCGAGGTCGTCATTTATTTCTTAGATCTCATTTTCCACCCTCTGCTTTTCAGCATCCGCCGGTGACATTTTTGCAAAGCTCTCTGATGCTATGGGAGGAACAGTTTTCACTACCAACAAAGCTGAGATCAACGAAACGGTCAAAATCATTTCGGTAAGCAATCTTATCTATGTGGTGTATGGGGATATGTCAACAGGAGCTTGATTCACATACATGTAAGAGCTTTAGTACAAAATTGTGCTCAACTTTGAGACCAAGAGTTAATTTTGAAGTGCGATTAAATGGTGCATCGTGACTGATTTTGTAACGAGAAATATACTGACGCTAATTTTGGTTTAAACATTCATAACAAGTCTGAGGATATAGCTGTATTGTGAAACCAGTCCATGTTGGTAATATTTTAAAAATATACTTGTGAATACAACTTTGATTAATCGTAAATGTCCTACCGGACCCCATGCGTAAGTACCAGCCAATTAGTAATTCTTGTTGTTAGTGAAATTTCGCCTTAAAAATCAGCTCTTTTTTGACATTTTTATCGCTACTGGTATTTTTCATGTATTGTTCTCCCTCTTTCAGTTGTCAGTTGAAGACACTGCCCAGGCAACGTTACTGAAGCATGTATGGACGTTTTCCAGCCAGACCAATGTGCGCATGCTCCGTGTGGACCACACGGTGGCTCAGTTGTCTGTCAGAGTACGAGGACTGTCTGGTACTCCCGCAATTAAGATAATCAACCCTGAAGGTATGGGCGTTTAAATATGTATACGTGTACTGTCAATTTCTTTTCTATACCAGTGTTTAGGAAAATCATATTATCTCTTTCGTGTCGTCGATAACACTTATTGGTGACATTTTGTAAGCAGAAAAACGTGAAAGGTCACAGGCCAGTCTTGAACTTGTTTCCTACTAAAACAGTTCAGTTGTAAAGTATTATAGAGGGTATAGGCTGAAAGGAGACAAGGCGTGACAGAAGCACCCGACCACTAATTGTACGCATTTTGTATATACGCAGGTATCGAGCATGGTGACTTGAAAGTAGAACGTGCAGGGAATTTTGTCCAAGTGTACAACATTAAAGTGAGTACTCTACTGAGTTCTGCTATTCGTACTGCAAGTACCAATCTGCAGAAGCATAGCGATAAATGGTCAGAGTAACTGCATTTCAATGTTTGAATACATTTGCACTGCATACATTGGTACTGTTTCAAGAAAGTTTGCAGTATTGCTTGCCACAAGAAAACAATACCTATACCCGAGACGAATCTCACATTTCAAACAATTATTATCGTGCTTCTGAAATAGCAATAAAAACATAGAAATTAGCAAAATCGATATAAAAGCGCAATCTGGAATACAATAAAAAGTTGGGCGTTTAATTTTTCCTTTGGCAGGAACCGCCCCCTGGTACGTGGAAGATCACCCGCATGATCAAGGACGAGTATGACGTCAGCGTGACGGGTCACACCACCCTGGACTTTACTTATCAGTTCCTGGAAACGGTGACAAACACTGGCAATGTGTTTCCTGTACATGGTCAGCCATTAGCAGGTACTTTAGTACCCTGTATCTGTAACACTAGTAGTTTTTTAATCAAAACTGCGTCTAGGTATTATTATTATTATTATTAACAGAGGACTGTAAATTGCTATGGTGAATACAGTAAATAACAAGACAGTCACAATTTTAATTAATTAATTACCGTCATTTAATATATATAAAAAAAACTATGAAGTGATCTTAAGTAAAATGAGAAGTAAAACCCTGATTCAGAAGATCAACTGCTTTGATTTTACTTCATGAAGAACAGTTAAAATGAAACTTACGCAACATATTGTCATACACTGATGCTTTTGTTATTTCAAGGGGAAAATACGACGATACTGATCTCTTTGACGCAGTCGGTCCAAGTTGCAGGCTTAGCCAAGATGTCCTTTGTTGACAGAAATGGACTTCTCATGTCAGACGTCATGTCGATGACTAAAAATGGACCTAGACGATTTATTGGACACGGTGTCATCCCAGTAAAGGTAACATTAAGATTATGAGTAATTTGGTGTCATATAATTATTTATCTATCCAAGGAATTATATTGGAGTATAATCTATAGAAATGATATATGTGAAAGAAAAAAGTATTGTGAATAACTTGCCTCAGGTGTTTTAAATGTGACATGTACACCCAATTAATTGTGTGCTTTAAAATCATGTTATTCACATTTTAAATATTTTCACTAAGACCCTCACTTTCAGAGTTTCTCAGTGATGATCTGGTTCACTGACAATTTGGGGCACGTTGTGATGAGACAGAGCTCTGCGATGGTTGCACCGTCAGTTTCGAAACCTGCCAAGTATTATGATGACGACATCTATGAGAAAATGATGTCACTCAAACCTCTTAAAGTAAGTCAAGTGGTGCCTTCCACGCAATGAAAATAATTATGGGTGACGGCCTTTTACGGCGACACAAATGCAGATAAACATTTTGCTTTTTCTAATTTTTAACTGAAAAGAAAAAAAACTTTTAAACTTTAGTCAAAAGCAAAATGTTTGATCTAGGTATAACAATAGAAGACCTCTCACTTAAAATAAATAACCTAAACTATATCCTTTCCAGGCTACAGTTGCATCAAAATCCTTGTCATCTAACAGAACCCTACTGACAACTGTCATCGTCACATCGGTCCTTCTTATCATTGCAACGGCGCTTATGGTGGTGATTCGAAAGAGGAATCTACCTCCTACCAGTAAGAAGAGTCTGGAAGGCAAGAAGATCATGTTGGGTTCCAAAAAACCTTCCATCACGTGTATTGTCAGCCTCGATCCCGAGAGTGGTAGCGTGTTTGGGACTGAACAGGAAAGAGGCTCCATCTTCTAAAATAACGTGTCCGATTGCTATCACAGATATAACTGACGTTTATTTAATTCCTTCATTGACACACTAGTTAGGCTTGTTAAAAAATTTGTAATTTGGTGATAGTTAAAAATGAACTATAAACATATACCGGGTATTTACCAGTCGTACATTTAAGTGACGGACTCAGTGCAGGACATCTTGCTGTTATTCTGCTTACCGACTGTAACATGACACGTATTCTGCATGTGAATTGCGCACCAAGTCTTACCGTTACTTAGCATCCTCCAGTTGAATCTGTATTTTCACTCATCGATCATCGCTTCTAGATGATTCTTATTTTAACTGATTGTCCTTATAAAAAGCTGGGAATCAAAAGACCGTAGATTTTCATGGTCCCGCTGAAATTGTTTCAGCATATTTTGACGCTCCTCCTCCTCGTGTCCTGCGTAATGCACATACATGTGTCACTTATCAAAACACAAAGCATGCGTGAATTTAATAATAAATTGGCTTCATTTCCCAAAATATTTCTGTTCTACTGTGATACCATGCACACTTATAGTTTTGAGCAACGCATATTAATGGTCTTTTATATTTAACATTTTAAGTGTAACCTCGAACTTCTCCATGTCACAATAATGAAAAACTTAGGTTACTGTATAACTCAATCCTTTTTGCTTTAAAATCGTTTGAGATCTTTACTAATGGCGCTTTTATTTATTTCATTTATTCATTTTCGTAAGCTTATATAAATAAATAAATTATCTCTGTGATACTGTTTGCTGTATTCCTGTAACCCCCCCCCCCCCCACATAAAAAAAAAAACTGATTTGTTTTGAGTCTGTTGGTAATCAGTTACATGTATAACAATTTGATCGAAGTATTTCACCCTGATAACATTATACATCTTGACGCGGGACAAGCTCCAAGTGCATTTATATATTGATAAACTAGTGTAGAATTAACAAAGTAATAAACCATGAAAAATTCCCCTCAGTATCATTCTAATACATTATTTTATGATGTTCCTCCCGCAGACGGTGTTTAAACGCATTACTTATAGCTTGGATTTTCATTTCAGTTGTTTCGGGAATATATATTTTACAAGTCAAAGGAAAAAAAGGAAAACTGACAATCCCTAATATATACACACACACACAGAGAGAGAGAGAGAGAGAGAAAGAGTTATTGTTGATCATGAGCTCTATGGCAATGTTCACCTTTGTGGCAGTATATTGACCCCTGTGACTGTCATGCACTGTTGACAAACACTGATTAACCGCTGTCACCATGAGGATTATCTCAACTGAACGCGGGTATCTGTGGCAACAGTGATTAAAGAGACACGTAAACCAATACTGTATTTGGTGAAGTATGGTTAAGGCCACGGCACAGATAACCTCGATAGAATATTAGTACATGTAGCAGAAAGGAAAATGGCTGAAGAGACAGGGCATGAAATGCTGTATTTTTTTAACTGATTATTGTTTTCTGCGACTGATTCTTTGTGCAGAATGCGGACGGTGTCGTACATGGTCATAGTGCAGTGCTTGTTCGTGTGCGACGTGGCGCTCGGTGAGGGACAAAGAGTTTCTTTGCATAATTACAATACGGAAGACCATAGCTTTTAGTTATAGATATTTTTTTACTGTGATATATACTGTCATTGGTACAGTGCAATTACAACGAATCATAATGTTACGGTGTTGGTGCCAAGGAATGGGCTTATAATACTGAAATAATCATCGTATAGATAATTAAGTAGCGGTATGTGGATAATTGATATTTGATACATGGGAGGGAAATGATACCACATACAGCACCGTAACCCTTGCCTCTCAGATATGTGCTTTTATTATTACTACATACAATATAGTTACGCGTTATGTTTGTAAAATGTATTCTAGTTATTTCAGGTTTCACAGGTGCATGTGAATACAGGGGCACATTCATGTATTACCTGTACTTATTTAGATTGATTTATTTATAAAATGTTTACCATATTATAATATAAAGTTTAAATCTCTGTTTCTAGCTCAGCGCTCAATTAGACAAGTTAGGGATATTTTCAAGGAATTGAAGGATCTTCTTGGAGGAGACGTGTACAAGACAAACAAGGGACAGGTCAACAACACAGTCCAAGTTATAGAGGTGACCACTCTTATAGTAATAAATACCGTATATTTTTATATATACATGTAATTAATAGAAATCATGACATACATGTACATGTATCAAATTGCTTGCAGTCGTTTTCACAATTCCAAATAAGCTAAAGACAAAAACATCCGGTTTTATCTTTTTGACATTTCAAGACAGAATAAAACACGTTTATTTTATTCGTCCATTTACCGTATTTTGAACGTATCCACACATTTTGATTGTTTGCTCATCCATTTATTCATACCTAGTATCTAGTATTTCTTGTTTACTGGGTCTTAGTTCACACCTTTGCATTAGCTTTTGGTGAAATCATCCCATGTTAATATAGGGATCAGTAAAAAATACAGCGGAGGTCACACTAGCCAAATTCCAGTGGTCTACAGCAGGAACAGGTTCAGACAAACACGTCATCGTGGACAGTCTGGTGTCAGATGTCTATGTGGAGGCTCAAGGAGAAACACAGACCCCATCTCTGGCCTTTTATCATCCAAATGGCACGTACACTGTATACTCATCTGTTAATTCGATTACATATTTTAACAGATTCAGATTAATGTATCATTTAATGTTAATCTAGTCTATATTTGTTTCTTAAACAATACATCTGGGCATGCTTAGATATCACACATTAAAAGATACGACCGCACCAGGTTACAGTTCTAATGCTGTTCTAGTGCCTCTTTCTCAAAAAGACTTTAAGCGATCTAAAACTGCATTTAAATAGTCGTCTAAGTCGTAGTAGGCTATGATTTTGACCAAGGACGGACTTTAACTTCTATTCGTGAGACAATCTCCTGGAACTTATATCTGAATGTGAAGACTTAATTTTATAGGAAGCCTGTACTCCAGATTTGAAGAGACGCGGGCAGGGACATTAGTTCGTCGCTATCATATAGCAGTAAGTTTCTCTTATAAGTATCACAATCCGTATTTATCCATATCTGATATATTTGATTATCGTTCCCGAAAATTAATGACCAGCGTAATATATACATTTCAAAAACAAACACTGACATTGTTTTGAAATACGCATTTTTTACCACGGGATGTACTAATCCCACTTGCAATGCTATCTTTTTCTAGCGTTTATGATATGGATCAGAGTAATCATTCGCCACACCCGTTTTAGTAGTTTTATATATTTTATAATGTTTTATTATATGAGATTATATATTTCATCTTGCGGTAAATCATTTACCTGTACAGGTACGAGGTCCAGCATTTTATGCTTTTTTTTTTTTAAATCTCAGAATGTCACCCCAGGCATGTGGACAATACGGCGACAGATCAAAGACACGTACGACCTTGAGGTGACAGGGAGAAGCACGCTGGACTTTACCTATCAATTCATGGACCCTGACACCGGGGACATGTTCCCCTTAACAGGACTACCAATACCTGGTTAAGTATCGTATTAGTCCGCTGTTAAGTCAAAAACACATAGTTAATTGAGTTTACAATAAGTTAATTCCGTCATTTTTTCTATCCTGCCCTTGTACTTCATTCCATGGTTATGAAACTGACCTAAAATACACTGTATAACATTCATTCAACACCTTTGGAACGGTCAGATGAAGCTTGAACTTATCAAATAGTGGCTTGATGGGTCGTAGTGGGACCAATTGTTGCATTTTAATTCCAAAAAAAAAAAATAATAATAAAAAATCCGAGTTTATTGGATGACATAATGTTGAGGAACAGGGATTACCATCTCTAGCGCCGGCCTCTCATTTGGAAACCCCTGTTCCTTAGCTTTGTATTGTTTGTGGCATTTTTCAAGGCACGGCAGTGAAACTTGATACGCGACTCACAGCAATAGACGACATAGCCAACGTGACCAGGGTAAGCCTCGTTGACGGCACTGCGCGGGAACTATATGGTACGACTCCTGTCCAGGGAGCCGGGAAAAATAGAAATACCTTTCGGTCCTCAGTGACGATTCCAGAACAGGTGGGTGACGTACATGTAGATACTGTGGACATGAACACGTGAAACAAATTGGCCCCGGGAATAGAGCTATATACATGTTTCAGAATGTTTTGGGTGTGTTTCCTTCCAGTTCATTTAGAAGTTGAAATTGAAATTCCGCAGTTTAAGGCATGGCGGCAGTAACTCAAAACATGAACAAAATAAAAAAATTAAAATGTTTGATTATTTTGCCCATGCTCAAAATTTACTTTTTCACTTAATGTTTTTGACGAAGCACGTACATAAAAAACGTGCCAATAAATATTACACCCCAGTTTTGAAAAGAAAGAGCGGCCCCTAAAATAAATGACAATGAATTCATCTCTGGTAACTTCACTCTTCTTATTCCAGCCTTTCCGAATCTCTCTACAAGGAACAGACAGGGTCGGTTATATTTTTGTAAGGCAACAGTCGGCCGCCATTTCGCTGCAAAATACTATGACAACGACTTGCGTACACGTATCATCAAGTACGTTGACTACAGCACACCCTACCGTCGAGGAACACAAGAAAAACCAACAGGGAGGGTCCACCTATAAGGTAAATTTATTACATATCTTAATAGTTTAGTATAGACTTTAAAGAGGTAAGAATGAGATAAAAAAAAATAAATATCTCACACTGAAGACAATGAACTAGAAACTTTGGTATAATACGTGAAGCCTTTTCTGTAGATTTCACAAAGAGAAGATATTGTATAGACCCGCCTCTGATGAACTTTACTTTATTACCAGTACACTATACACTTTATCCATCCATTAATTCGGGTCCTCCAACCTTCGGACTGTTGCTACGACACCATCGTTAAGTCATTTAACACGTAAATGTCACAATTAATAGTGCTTACAATTCGATATTATTCTAATTAGCACCTGCTCAGAAACGTTTGCTTTCTGTACTTCCAGCCTACCACAGTCACCAGTCTCTCAGGCGGCCCGTCCATTACACACACGTTATTTCCAAATGTATTACTGGCACTCATACTGCGGTGGTGCGTAAGTTAAAAGAATATGACGGGACTACATGTACCAATCCAAATATGCAACTGCAACACAAGTGCACAGATGGTTCCAAACACACATGGATGCCATGGATGGATGAAAAATTATTGTACGTGTGCTTGTATTCTCACTGGGGTCAGAACAATTTACCTTCGGTACCGTATTTTAAGGTGCTTATATGGCATAATGTATTGAACTACAGGATAGTGGTCAACAATTTTCTTCATTGGTGTGAGGCAAGTAGAGGATATCTAGAACGCTCGTATTAACAATACTATGTGTTTATGGACTCATTATTTATACATTCAAGTGAACTAGATAGTTTTATGATGTATGGTATTTACTTATTAATTTTATTGTGGTAAAACGACATGTACAGTGTATCTATAAATTTGAAATTTGAAAACAGCCTTTGAAAAAGGTATCGCAGTTTTTATTACCACCTAAAATTGTCTCATGTGGTCGACTATACAAGTAAAAAACGTTGCTAATCCATTTATAATATGACTTAATTTTTCATCATGTTTTGTAGTTACTAATATTAGCATACAACATCAGAATTTATTTTGAAATCTGTAAGGCATTCTTTTCGTTTTCTTTTGCAATACACGAAGTATTGGGGCTCATTCCCATTGGAACTATCGGTCTATTTAGATCGATCCAACTCCGCCAGGACTCTCGCTGAATGCAATCAGATTAAAATATTATCACGCCTCCTCCAGCGTTAAGAATACAGAAAAGCTGTAGAATACACGAGTTCGTTGGAGACAAGAGGAGGCGCGTTTAAAACCTGTCAAGCTGACTGCACCAAGGCTGTATTCCCAGAGCTTTTAGATCGATCTATCACCGCGGGGAGTCTCACTAGATTACTTCAGATAATCCGGCTTAAATGTCCGTCCCGCCTACTACAAGCTGTAAGGGGGTAATTAACTTTCGTGTCCGCTCGGCTGACAGCTATTTAGCGTGAACCCCCAGGGAGTTAGGTCGACCTAAAGTAGATCGATTTAATCTCTGGAAATGGGGTCCTAGAGTCCCCGTGAAGCTGGATTGATCTACGTACACCAGTAGTTTCAGTGGGAATATTCACCTGAATTTACTGAATTTAACACTATGGAAAGAATGTTTACAGCCGTTTCTTTTAAATAAATGAGTCTGCCGGGTCAAAGTCCAGGGCTGTAGGATAAGGAAAATACTCGGGAGTGGGGGGGATCAGCTGTTGCAGGCCTACAATATCAATATACGTGCAAGCAATTAATTTCGCCAGCCTGCGGTACTCGTGTAGACGCTTACTGAAAAAAAGTAGGACTGGTTCAGATAAAGCGAAATGTTAGCATTTTATAAATGCCTTCTTCAATTATAAAAAAACACTGAGGGAATGTTCTCCAGTCCCCCCTTCCCTCCCTCTCTCACTTCTATGGCATTCTACGACCTTGTAGTTTGTTAAAGATCTCAACATGATAGGTTAAAAACCGTTTGCTTATTTACCATCTCGATAGTGTTTCAAAGATTGGGGTCCCCGTAAAAAAGTGGCATCGCACCACTGAAACAGAGAATATTATGCTACATTTACAACAGTACAGTAAAACCTAAGGGCCCCTTATCAAACTGCATTTCTTCACTGGAGTGGGGTGTGGGCATTGTCCTACTCTTACTGTGCTTTGGTACAGACTTGTTGACAAAGATAACCCACATAAACAAGGCCATAGATATAAGGATAGATATGAATATGGACCTCAATACCGCCCCCTACCCGCCCTGACAGCAGAGATAAACGCGTTTTGCCCCTCAGATAAACTATCACAAGCATTGCTTTACATGGGGCATCAAAATCTAAATATGCCCTTATTCACAATAAACACATAGGTTACTTGACACAACTTGAATCTTGAATTCCTAATAAATAAATGAGGGAAATATAATTAACCGAGCGCTGTCCCATATAACGATCTTTGCATTTACTCTTGTAAAGGTAAAAACGGTATCACTCGGCAGATGGATGACATAAATCCTTATGTGAAAATGTGGCTCAAAGTTGTATCCTTTAGCTTAACACTACTTGCTTATGCGAACGTTCCCTTAAATAATCTGCATCCATTATAAATCCGGTATCCGCTTTAAAAAATTGCTGTTTTCCTCCACCTGCTGCCTTATAATGGTCTGCAGCAATGGATGTTTTCCTGAACGATTTGAGATATGAATGTTCCCTTATTATTGAATACCATCTTTGAAACGTTCTCTTCCACATATAATTCTAGTCAAATGCAAACTGAAAATGCTATAAATAATACGGGCGATCCCAAGGACAGTAAAACCATGAAATCGGCAAACGAACTTAATAGTGTCTGTATCTCTGTAAAATTATAACTTCGCAAAAGCGCACAGCAATATGAAAGACGATGTCCTTTCACAATTGCCAAATTGTGTGGTATACATGCACCACGACTTCGGTGCAGTTTGAGCCAGTCACCATGCATACGGCACAGTAGATCCACATTTATCCCGTGGCATACTGTACGTCCCTTAAATCATTATGTACACAAGAGGTACTTAAACATCAAACTTGAGATGTGTGCACATTTTGATTCGCCTTTGTAACTTCCGAGTAAGGCGGTGGAGACGAAGAATAGACGTCTACGTAGGGCGGGGGCTCGTCGCGTCTTTGGTAAGGCGGAGGTGCAGAGGGAACTGTCACGCCGGTCACGGCATCGTTATTACTGGTCGACTGCGTCCTTCCCGCCATTCGGTTATCAGTGAAAGTGTTTTGAGCATTATGTTCATAGTCTATGGAAGTGCTGTCTGAGTTACCTGAAATACATAAGCACGGATTAAATAAGTGCGTGTAAGTGGGAGTCATCTGATAAAGTTATGAATGACGACTTTTTAATCCGAATAAAGCGAATTTGCAGTAGCATAAATGCTTTAAGAATTAGAGAGACAGATCAAAAGTTGAGATTGACTGACAAAAATCGTTCAAAATTACAATGGAATCCAGAAATATTCTGACAACAACCTTGAAAACGGGCTCAGAAAAAAATAAATATTGGTGGACCATACATGTATGCTATGTCCAAGAAAGGACTTTCAGATACACGTATAGAAGATGCAACCGAAATCTGTTCCATGCTGTATATTCCACCCCTGCTCCTTAACCATTGTGTCTATCTTCATCGCCTTGGATAGCAAGGACATCTTGATAGTTTTGGCAATGCCTAGATACTAAGCATAGGACAGAGTGACTCTGGTTTTCAGAATGCACCCAATCGATGTGTGTACATTTCAAGCGCGTGATAACCCAGGGGTTGAATCATTTATATTCAACAATTCTTCATAATAAACATCGTTAAATAAGGGATGGCTGATGACTGATTAAACTGAATAAAAACTGCTGATAACGAAACGATACACAACAGCGCAGCATATTTAGGTAGTGCTATGATAAAATACACTTCTCGTTAGGTGTTGACATAGTTTGCTGGGACCTGTTCAAACAGATACTAGTAGTTCTGAAACTGAGAGAGAGAGAGAACGGTTTACCTGTGGCCAGCAATAACCTCCTTCTTTCTGCAGGCGTTATCCCTCTAGATCTGTCACGTTTGAAGCAAGACCAGCAGCAGTAGGCCACAAGCATAAGAACCACAAATGCGAGGCAAGCGCCACCTACCGGACTATTGAAGAACCCCCAGACTGCAAACAGAAACGTGTGATGTTCAAGATTTTCAACCATTTGTGGAGATCGTTCCAGCATGTGTATCCCACATGGTGCTTGTTACGCCTAGACGACCTCAATTACAATCTTGAAAAAAATGTATTGTTTTCCCTTCACTCTATTCCCATTTTCAAAATATATTTCTCATTGATACACATCTAGTTATTATACATGTATACATGTAGTACGTTAGGTATAAATTCGACGAAAACTGTTGGCCATCGTTTTAACTCCAAAATATCCTTACCATATCTAGTCTCTTGGTAAAATGAAATTACATCAACTACTATCAATATTTATTTGTAAAAAAAATGTATAAGCCATGCTTTTTAAAGTAAACATCGATATTTAACTGTTGAGGGAAGTTACGATTCTTGGAGAGAATTGTCCTGCTGTCAAGAAATAAACACCGAATTTACGTCATTTCCAATAACAAAACAACAGTCGAGGCATCAGAAGGACTGCCCACATATGTAAATTTGCGAAAAAAAAAACCTACTGTAGTGTCAACTGACCCTTGGATGCCACCAAATGTAACAGAGACATGGCGTTTTGTGACTGATTACAACAATGCCCTTACTGTCGTTATCCATCGATCCAGCCAGGTAAACGGCAATCACATCAAGCCTCGGGAGTAGATATCGCTCACACGCTACCAAGATCGGGAGATACAGGTGAAAACTGCTCACTCACATAGCAGGTGTTCACGTGTGCAACGTTTACAGAGACAATAGCTTATTGCTTGAACCGGAGAACGGAGAACGTTACCAGGAAATAGCCTACTGAGCGTGACTGCAGCAATGTCCATATATTTTGAACAATCGCATGATAAGCAAAGTGTGCCTATGCCGCTGTCCCATCAACCCAATTGATACCTTATCTGATGACGCATTGTACACCTTAGCAGCGAACGCAGGGATGTCCTGGGTCACACATTGTTCAGCTGAATGTCTTTGTGTCCCTACATGTCAGTTACGTAAATTGTCTGATCTCTGTCTATGGGCATGTTGCTTAATTAAGTAAGTATATAGCCCCCCCCCCCCTCCCGTGAACACACGTTCTCACTTGTAACAATCGAAGCTGGATTTTAATGCAACAGCACTGTCATAACACAATGCAATTCGCATCCACTCTTTAGGTGGGACTGAGAGCACATATTACGCCCTTTTTTCTATACAGTAAGCTCGATGTTTGGATGCTATTTGAATACTTTCAGCGAGCATGATAATGATGGCTCCACGGGGTGTGTCTTTATCGGGAGCCCCACCCCCTCAGCAAGGGTAGTTCGTGATAGCCTGCAACACCTCTAAGACTGGGTTCCCGTAAACTTATCGTACTAGCAGGATCGATTTAACTCCGAGGGGAGTCTCGCTAAATTGCATTCAGTTTAAGCGGCTTAAATGTCTGTCACGCCCACTGACGCTTTTAGGGGGCACACTTACTGAATGCAATTTAGCGAGAATCCCATCGGCGATAGATCGATCCTGCTAGTACGATAGGGTTATGGGAGTAATTCCTAGTATACACAAGTAAACTATACTTTTATCTTCTCTCTCCGGTCACTGCCTCTCGTCTCTTGCAGCGTTGTCGGTATTAGTTANGCCCACAGGTCCCAACTACGTTTTGGACGCATCCAAAACGCACAGTATTTAGGTTCCTTGCGTCCTGCTAGGACGTAGCTAGATCGCACGTAGCGGCTGTTGATCATGTCGAAAAGTTTCTACGTGCTGTTTGCGTCCTCCAAAAGTCGCAAGATGGACGTGCTCCTCACGCACGAACTCCCACGTTTTGCCCATGTTTTGGCCGTAGACCACACGTAGAAGCCCGTACGTTCGGTTGGGATCTAGGCTTTATATGAGCTTAAGCCTGGGTCCCAACTCCACGCACTATTTTCAGGACGTACGGTATTTTAGGTTCCTCTCGTCTGGCTGGGCCGTAGCTAGATCGCAGGGAAGAAATCAAGTAACTGGTGATTGTAATTTAGTGCGCAAGAAGAAAGTGTGTGGACAGTACCTGAAAAGCTCAGCCTCCGTGTGTCAGAAGTATCTCTGCGCCCGACGGGCTTTAGCACGTGTCCCGCATCGTGCACTACGTACAAGGAGTACAGGCAACGCAAGGGCAACGCAAGGGCAACGCAAGTAGACGTAGGGCAGCCTTGGTTGCTCGTCCTTTGTACGGGAATCTTACGTGTTGAGATGTTTTGGGGGAGGTATAAAAACAGGTGCATGTTTGAGAAGGTCATTATATCCGCAGCAGTGTTCAAAGATGGTGAGCCCAATCATTATTTGCTTGTCCCCGTTCCCCCTCTCCCCTCTTGCTCTTTGCTATCTTTTTAGGCATTTTTACAACTTGACATCAATTTTTTGGTCGTAGCCTAGACTTAGAAGCCCGTATGTTGGTTTGGGGCCCAGACTAAAGGTTATGTTATTGTAGGGTAAATTCGCTTTTTCGGGTGAAAGTGATCATACCGAGTCCGTTCAGTCTCAGTGCAGTTGCAGCACGCCTTCCGTGTGGCTTTTCTTGGAGATAAACACGATGTCGGGACATATTCCTAGGATTTTTAGCACCCATGTGGTTAGAATAAAGAAGCACAACTTCAAATTTGTGAATTTGCTGGCTATTTTGCTATTTCTATTAAAATGACTTGCAGATTATGGGAAAGAAAACCCTAATAAACACCATCTCTGTATTTGTTAACATGCAAATAGACTTTAAAATGAAGAATCTTCACGCACTGTATATAGTTTGATGTAAATTGCTATGAATACTTATCTAATTTTGCGTAAAAATTGGCAGCCATTTTGGGTAACGAAAAGTGCCAATGTCCCAGAAGTTAGTAAAGCCAAACTAAGTTGACTTTTCTGACCAAAAAAGGGCCATTTCTTTTTCAAACAATTACAGAAAACAACATAGTATTGTTCAACTATGGGACCAATTAGATGGGTAACCTGACTACTTGGAGGGCTTACGCCCTCACCACACATAAGTTGAATATTAAACAAGCAGATAATGGTAGTGTAGGATAAAAGCTAACGAAAAATCACGATGAACGGGAAAATCAAAGAAGAAGATGCCGTTAATTAGACTGATGATACTAGAAATATGCTGATTTTGCCATTTACTTTACCCTCTGCCTCTACCCTATGTTTTGGCGGCCATTTTGTTTTTTCATCAGTAACAACGACGTGCTAGGATGTAGTCTTGTGCCCTACTGTGTTCTTCCGACATGAAACACATTCACAACAGCCACAAATAAAGTACATCCGTCGACTTCTGGTTGTTTTTCTGTTTTTCCCCTTAAAAATTGACGGCCACATTGAAAATGCTCAATGTCTCGGAAGTTGCAATCAAGCTAATTTTACCTTCCTAACCCTAAAGGATGCACTTCTGTAATAAAAAATTAGGGAAAAATCATTACAGAGTTCGATTATTGTTCCTGTAGGAGAAAGTGGATATTTGTCATCCTAAATTGTGCAATATCACCCAGTGACGTCATCGTGACGTCATCATTGCTCTCATAGATGTGCACAGTGAGCGTACGTTTTTTAAATCTATTTATAATATCATAATAAGTACTGTTAGTGCTCGTTTTGATGAAATCTGAATGTACATAAAATGCTGAGTCAGCATATTTAAGAAAGCGTCTCATCCGGGTACTTGTGAATTTTGGAGTTGCCCCCCGATCCAAAATTGACAAACACCTAAGGGTCATTCATCGTGGAAAGTTTCATGCTTTTATCAACTTTTGCACAATTCTGGATAGAATTTTGACTTAACCGCCTGACTATATGTTTTAACATTTAAAATGTTTTGATAACATTTCAACGACTCTCAAAGAATGCTTGTCGATATTTCATTCTAAATATTAAATATATTAAATTAATCTTTCAAAGTCATGACATTATTTTTTGTTTTCCTTTTTCTACTATGTGTTAAAATGCTGCACTGGTACTTATATTTTTGTAACTTTAATATGGTGGTACGCAGAAGTGTCACTTAGACGAACATTTAAAAATAATTTTTTTGTCATATAAAATTTAGCCACAATTGAAAGTAAGGCGACCTGACAATATGATAAACTAATCGGTGACATTTATCTCACGTGATATTGTCACCGCCTTGTGCTCCAACATGGATTTTAAATAATGTATATCATCTTCAGGCCTACCCAACTACCAGACTGGGCACCGAATGATCCTGAATTCACCGGTAGATCAGACCACACTACCCGTTTTCAAGGTGCGTGTCAGATCGCATTACACAGTATCATACCCTGAACAAATTTTGAGTGGTGATGCAATGCTTTTCAACCCCGCTGAGAATCGTCACTATCACATCGCGTACTAGGCAAGAGCGGTGTCGCGTCTGATACTGTGTAATGCGAAGTTATATATTGATAGTCATGTACATAAGAAGCACAAATAACTATATACTATGTATTATCATTATAAAATTTAAAAATACGCATAAACTCTTGGATATTTATGTCTCTATACATTATGCACAGTTTTCAGTGATTTCACCTAAATGAGATCTGCTTAATTTCATTGATTTTACTCAGTATACCATTTACATATATTTTATTCATGGTATAAATATGTAAATTTGTCAGCTATGTTGACTCTGTCTATGTGTGGTATTTTCAGAACTAAAGCTAATAAACATGCTATTACTGTCCATCTATTAAAATCAATCAAAGCATAATGACAGCTAAAGGACATTTCTATTTCAATCTTTAAATATTGAATATTATACATATACCAAATGGGTCTACTTAATAAAAATATATCTTTATTTATTAAAATGCACCTCAACATGGCCACCATATTAAAACAGAAGTAAAAATCATAAGTAATCCAATCATTCCCACATTTGTTTATTTTCATAATTATATGGACCTTCTTACAAAATATTTGCTACAACGAAGCAGTCCACTCCTTAAATTACTGTATGCACATAGTTATGGCTAAATTTAAAATTTGTGTATAAAGCAAAGGTTCTGTATAAAAGTTTTTCTGGAAAACACTTTCATATAATTAAAGTCATTTTATTAACACTTTATTAAACATTGTGTCGCTTAATTGACCTTACGTGTATAACCCAAACCTGAATTCTTGCAGTTGTCAGGTCTTGGCATGTTAAAATGACGCCAAGAATGCTCTCTCCACTTGTCAAAGTAAAACTCCCAGTAAAGACAAAATTTAGTTAATGACTTTGTTGTTTTAGCTGACTCTGCAGCTTTTTTCTCCACGACGTACGCTCTTTGCCTTGAGATGGTCCCTGCATTTGAACTGCCCCCAACTACGTTTTAATTTGATAATACCGATACTAATGACTTTTTTTATCATGGCCGGTTTTAATTTGGCTTAGAAACACAAAGAATGTTTCAATTGACTGTTAAAAGCCTGCTTCACGACGCCTACCACCGGTACGAAACTATAGTGTAAACAACGATGCCTTGTCTGCTACTGGTATGTCTGAGCAAACATAACACGTAAGAGTAAAATCTATTCGCAGAATAAGCTATCACAGTTGCACTTTATCTAAAAATGTGGAAAGTTATCACAGTAAAATATTAAAACAAGGAAAGCGTCATGTGATCTTTTTTGATATGATAGAGTAAGATATTGACAGTAACATCGACTTCATGTACGATATACTCTTGTATGATGTAATAAATACAATATCTGTTAGCCTTATGGGCTATGACCCTTGCATTCGGCTAACTACGGGTTTGGCAATGGACTATTTATACATATTGCCGACACATAGGCCTATCGAAGACGTCAGGTGTTTCTGCGACACTGAGTCAGATTGATCAGCATAAGCATTAGAGCATGCAAGTACTGATAGCACTAAGTGTCAAAGACGATTGTACGACCAATATCACAGCATGACATTAGTTAGTGCAAGGGGAAGACATCTGGGACGAACTCAGGTTCTTCCTCGTCCTCCCCATAAAGAATCTTTTTCACTTGTGGCTGGTTTCTCCACTGCAAAATCCGTCTAACGGCAGGATGGGACGTATTGAATACAGTGGTTATAAACTTCGTAGAAACCCTGTACTCCATATCTCCCTTCCGCTTCGCCATTCCTTTGATGTAAAAATACATTGGACTTTTCTTAAAAGTCTGTAACAAAGAAACCCTGCCCAGGTTAATTGTATCAACTGTCATGTTCTTGATAAGCCATGAGCGCATGTAATCTCGCGCGATCGAGAAATTACCAGAATCGGGATAGGCACCTTTCTCCTTATTCTTCCAGTGTGGTCTCGAGTTCCTCACGTGCACAGCGTGGCAAATTATACGATACGAGTTATAAAACATTGCAGAAGTATGAATGACAAACCACTGTGGGAACCACCAGGACACGTGATCAAAATCCTCTATGAGTGGCAGCATGAACGAAATTGTGTGCCTATGATATGCATTGATATTTGCATCAACGTTATAACTGATACCCACTGTAGCCGGGCGCTTGGGGCGATTCATCCTCGGTGTTGGGTAGGCCACTGCGGGTTGATAATCTAGTAAAAACAGCTCTAAACGATCATACGGGTTGTCCGGTAAATCTTTTATCCACCAACGTTCCTGATCAGGCTCAGAAAGTAACAACACGTCATCATCGAGAAATATGTAGTATAAATAGCCACCATCATCCCATTTGGCCGCACGGTCAATCGCTTCTGTCAGCAGTTTGTTCCGACCCATGGCGATGGTACTATTGGGGAAGTAGATATCCCCTGATCTGTCTTTGTACGTCAGCCAGATTATGTCCCGATCAGGTGTAGCACTGAGTCCTTGTATAGCATGCATTGTCGCACCTTGGATACAGTAAACAAACTGTGGAGAATTTTTTGTTTCGGTGGTAAATGTTGTGCTCTCCAATCTATCAGAATGCGTGTTGTATTCTCTAGTCTTTGACATCACTTTGATTGGAGGCGGTGCCCGAAGAAGTGAAAAATAACACTGTGGCACCAGAAGCCCTCCAACAATAAGGAGAAGCCAGAGTCTGAAGATAGTCTTCATGCCCTCGGTAGGAAGAATCGCCTGCAAAACATGCATTGGGAAATTTTAGATCTTCAAAGATACTGAATCTTTTTAAAAGCTGATCTAACGGTCAGTGTGTTTTCAAATGAATCTTTAGTTTAATGTACAGACTTGACATTTTTAAATATGGAATATTTCAGTTTCGAAGGTATGCCTAGGTGAAAATGCGTTCTTTTTTCACAAACTCCGATCTCATATAAGATATGTGAATGGAGAAGTGTGTAGTCAGGTGTGTCGCTACCAATTAACTGAATACCAGGTTTGTTGCGCTGCTGCATTATGTAATATGCAGTGATTTAATTTGGTAGTGCTCCTTTGGGCAGGTCAAGGCTTGGCTTTGGCAAAGCATGGTTCTGTCAAAAAACTATCCATATGTCCGCAAATACTGCATAGAAGAATTTGAAATTTTGCATGCAAGTGGTCGGGTTTGCAGTGTGTAAAATGAGCTATGCAGTGCTTTACAAATTTGTTAATCTGTGGCAGAATGGCGCGAAAAAGACAGGCATTGCCAGACAGATAATTGTGCCAAAAGAAACGGTCCGCACAGTTTTATAGAGTAATGCCCAGACTGATGTACCTACACAGAGACCACACCCTATGTATTGAAATCTTACCACCAGGGTACAGGACCCACTGTCTTTCGGGATATGCTGTTGCAACTAAACAAAAACCACCCAGTCTGTTCAGAATGAGGGGTAAATTGCCACCAAAACGCATTTTTCAAGGCCCTTAGCGAACACCAAACTGGTTTTAGCAGGTTAGAATACCAGACGACCTCCGAGGAACCCACTGTAAACAGCAAAACATCGCTGTATGTTTCTCTAATGAATTGGAGACCTTGACTGTTTCTGGGTTGAACCCTGAAATCTCGTGGCTTTCTTTGTTGAGGTCAGATTTCACCTGTACCACTCAACAGTCAAAACAGAGTTTACAGACATCCAGAAGAGGCCAACGACGAAGCGTGTGCCGCGTCTAAAGTGACTAAAGTCATTAACAGCGTCAGTATTTGGAGTGGATACCATATTGGTGCCAAAACACCACTGGTAGTAATCAACGAAAACCTGAACCAGATCAAATAAAGAAATAATCTGGGAACCACTTGGCTATCATTTGATAGGGGGCAACTTAGGAACAATTTTAGGTGGCACGGTGAGATTGCCCGTTCACACAGAGCACTTTTAATAGCAGATTACTTACAGAACCAAGGGAATGAGCAGCTACCTTGGTCATCAAAATCACCATATTTGAACCACACAGACAATATGTGGGTAGGCTATTACTGGCCGAATCAATGGCCTACATGTCCTACAACAAAACGGAACCAAATTGGACAGATTTTGACCGGTGCCTGGAATGCTATTCCAGATTAAACTTTAAAAACCTATCCCAAGGAATGCCTTGCCACTTGAGAGCGCTGGTAGCAGCCAGAAGAGGACAGGCGTAACAGCGACCACTGCTGTGACTAGACACTGACATGAGAGTCCTTTGTGGAGTGTGTAACTCTTTTACAGACAATAATTTGGAAAATATGGAGGTCCAAAATATCTCTTTTAATGGTTTTCGTATGACATAGAATAGACAATGTGTTTTTGTTTGCTTCTCTGGTGAATTCCATTAATGAACTGATGTCACAATGACATCAAAGAGATAATTAAAAGTTATTAAAACACGATTTTAATCCTTATTTTCATTTATTAGTCAGCAAAATAGGAAAAAACTAATAAAAATGATTTGGAAAAAAATAATCCATATTAAATGTCAAGTCTGTATTTTAAATATTCTCAGAGTGCCTTGTTTTTTTTCATCTTAACACTATTAATGAACAATTTTATTGATTTTATTCTCATTTAGCGAATTTAGCTATTTATAGTCCAACTTTTACGTTGCAAATAAACATTATTATTATTAGTAGTAGATTTATTATTATTATTATTATTATTATTATTATTATTATTATTAATCATGCTTATTACGAGGTGATGAATTTTAATCTTTAAAACATTTACTACATGTACTTGCAGGTGCAATAATATATGATAGTATGGGAATGGACTTTTATTATAGAGAAAGGTGGCCCTTTCTCTTCCATATTCCATTAGGCTAATATGAACCAACATTGTTTAATGTCACCTGCCTAACAAAACACAGTTTAAACTGAGCGATCCAACCAACAAGTAAGTGCAGGGTGAACAGCAAATCTTCATTTTAAAAAAGTTATTAGCTATGATTCAAGGCATCTTAGAATATTCAGAACAGATGATCTGCGGACTTACAGATCCGCGGACTAAATAGGACTGACCCGACATAAAAGAAGAGCCGACTAATCCAGTGATGGTCTCCCCCCCCCCCCCCCCTCCGCATGCGCCATTAAACGGATTAAATCATGGCTCCAAAGTTTAATTGCTAGACCCCTGCAGGGATGGCAGGTGAGGAGGCGGGGGGACTATCAGTGGATTAGTCGGCTCTGCTTCAATATGGTCAGCCATATTTGATCCGCGGATTAGTTAGTCCGCGGACCTTGTTCTGAATACTCTCTAAGATGATTACGTTCTTTAACATCAAGTTAATTGATTTGCTTTGATTCATCATGTACAACTTAAAAAGTTCATTGCTGCGGAGATTCAAATTATGCTTTTTACTTTTGCAAATAGTACTACTGGTAGCAAGGTAGCACTGGCAAGAAAGCGAAGGAAATCGAGTACTGATTAATGTCCATCCTTTGACACTAAATGGATAAAACTGAGTTTTTCAGACATCCGATCGTAACAAGTTTGCTTTCATGAACACAAGCAATTTCACAGAAAATGATTTGACATGCTACAAACAGTAGAGCAGCACTATCTCGAAAGCCACAATTAATCAGAGAAAAAAAGCTAAGCCTACCTTCCTGTGTCCAAAGCTTAACCTAAATGTACATGCACCGTCCGTAAGGGCAATAACGTCTTTACAGAAAAAAAAATGTCAGAAAAAAATTCATCTTAATCTGAAGTGGAAGTTAACTTTTCCATTTAAATCTTTGTGACAAATGATTGCCTTGTTTGAAAAAAACTAAAGCATCTTCACCTTTAATGTTATAGAATAAGTATAATAAATTCTATCTCTCATCATCATAAGCTTGCGTTGGTCTGGTAAAGTGGCGTGTGCAAATGTACGTAATGTGAAGAAAAGACGACATCATATGACAGGTATATTGCACGTCAAATCCCATGAACACCAATTTCAAGCAATTTGAACCTTTTACCACGCACCTTTCATGGGTACAAAGAGTGAATGCTAAACGGTCTGTTGGTTACGTGTCGGTAGAACAAGAGACCATATGGAAAGGAGTTGTGACGCTTTTATTGAATACGGATCAATATATTTGTACAGTGTAGTTCAGACCTTCAATGGTCTTCAATCATGCCAATTTTCATGATAATTATTTTCTTAGTTGCATACCACTTTATAAAGCAGCAAAATTGGCGATTAATGCTTTGCCACCCCATGTGCAAAAGCGGGTGTGGAACAAGATAAGATGAGATAAAATAAAAGTGTATTTAGCAAAGAAAATATATATAACATCGGAAAATAAAAGCTCTGTAAAAACGTCCTTGTATTAAAACAGTAAAAAATGTGTGCTTAAAACTAGTTTAAGACTTTGCATTAAAAAGGGATGCGGCTTAAAAAAAAGCTACATAAAAATCGTTTATTACCCTTAAAAACTAATAAAGGAATGGCACTGGCGGAAGAAGCAATAGGAAAGAGATTCTGTGTAGTAAAAGTTATTATTCCTTTGCCTAAATATTAATATAAGTATTTCACATTGTCAGGGACCACAGTATTAAAAAAATGTACTTTATATTTTAAATGTTGCATACATGATGTCGTATTAATTCAATCAGCATTAATCTGTCTGATAAAATTCACACACGGGAAGCTAAGATGTATAAGTAGCTTTAGATAATATTTCACATCTAGAAGTTCGATTTTTAATGTTCTTTGTTTCAAGATGGTTATCCCTATAGCTGGATTGCATGCATTTATTGGAAATGCCCATCATGAGGGGGCGACCTTGTATTAACCTGTCAGTTTATGATTGATAACTGATAAAATCAAGCATAAAATCGGTGAACTTAAACCTTAAAAGGGACTAGAGAGAGACTACAAGGGGAGAAGAGTAGTCTGGATTGAAGCTTGGATTTGATCATTATTGTAACATTTTACTTTAAATTAAGCAAAATATATTCTGTTGAAGTTAAGGATGACAAAGAACCTGGGAATTTCCGTAGCAGTATTACAGTTTGTGTTATCCAAAGATGAGAGCCCATCCTACCCAACTCCTGTACTTTCATTAGCTGTCTCCGAAATCAAATTGGCAAAATGGCGGTGAAACATGAATGAGTTTGGAGGCCTTGTGATATCAGGTGTGATGCATATAATATTGATTTTTATACAATCTAATAAGTGAGCTCGCAACCAGATGTGATGGATTGGAAGTATTGTCAGAAACGGATTCATTTTTATGAAAATCCCACAGGCAAATCAACAGGTAGCAATAAAGGAACATCGCGGTGCTCATGCACCGGTGAGTATAAATACACAAAGCGTAGGGCATAATTGTACAAAGCGTTGATATTTTAGCCAGTCTAAATAACGTACTGTGGTGATTTGTGGAAAACAGGTTAAAGACGGTTCATTTAAATAAAATAGGAATCGAAATAAAATGAAACCGTGAATCAAACTTGTTTCAAGCAAATATCATCTGGGAAAATTACTCGACACCAACTCTAAGAACAAAGAGAATATTCGTGGGGGGTGTAGCGTATACATGTTGTTACATGTAATAGCACCAAATGCATGGGTCATAAGAGTTTTAAAAAAGCATTAAATTAATTATTGCAAGGGAAAGACATCTGGGATAAACTTAGGTTCATCCTTGTCCTCCCCATAGAGAATNACTTATGTATTTCATGACATCTGTTGTAAAAATAATGCAACTTAAAACATTCCCATAAAAATTAAAATAAAAAGATTAAAATAAAAATAATTAAATTAAATTAACAGCTCAGCACGCAAGAATGAATGATATTCAACCTTGCCGTAGTGTACAGGTCACAGATCATAACTTGGTTTTTCTAACAGTTAATATGTTTCCATCTGTCTTCCTCCGTTGCACCACCAAACCATGTAATTAAAACAGTAAAAAATACTTATCGTGCTACCAAAACTCTTAAGCTTCTTTACAAATAATTATAATTCTGGAGATTAAATACGTACGACATCTTAACAGTTACCTTGTACTGTCCACTAGGAACATCTAAACGGCTGTTGGTTTACTGAAGTAGTCGGCGGCATGCAGAAACATTACATTACTAGTTACATGCAGGTACTTAATAATAGCACTAAATAACGTCAACAGCATTGCATGACTAAATGCAAGGGGAGGACATCTGGGATGAACTTAGGTTCGTCCTTGTCCTCCCCATAGAGAATCTTCCTCACTTTGGGCTGATTTCTCCAACGCAAAATCCGCTTAATGGCCGGATGGGACGTATTGAATACAGTGGTTATAAACTCCGTAGAAACTCTGTACTCCATATTTCCTTTCCGCCTCGCCGTTCCATTAATGAATGAATACATCGCCGGTTTTTTAAAAGTTTGTAACGAAGAAACGTTGCCAATGTTCATGGTATCAACTATTGTGTCCTTAGAAAACCATGTGCGCATATAATCTCGCGGTAATGTGAAATCACCGGAAGCTGGGTACGCTCCTTTCACCTTATTCTTCCAATGTGGTCTAGGATTTATCCTATATACGGTGTGGGTGTACATACGGTATGAATTATAAAACATCGCAGAAACATGAATGACAAACCATTGTGGAAACCACCATGACAAGTGATCTAAATCCTCTACGAGTGGCAGAATGAAAGAAATGGTGTGGCGATGATACGCGTTGATCATTGCATCAAAGTTGTAAGCTATGCCAACTGTATCAGTTGGTTTAGTCTTCATATTCGTGGGTCTTGGGTAGCCCACCGCCGGCAGAAAATCCAGTAAAAAGAGTTCAAAACGATCATAAGAGTTTTCCGGTAAAACCGTACCAAAACTTGTGCTCTGAACAGATTCGACTATCACATCGTCATCGAGAAATACGTAGTATAGATAGCCTCCATCTTTTTTCTCAGACGCGCGGTCGACTGCTTCTTTCAGTAGACGGTTACGACCCTCAGCTAAGGTGCTGTTGGGGAAGTAAACATCGCCAGATTTGTCCCTGTACGTCAGCCATATTATTTCCCGATTCGGTGTTGCGATGAGATTTTTTACAGGGTGAACAGTGGCACCTTGAATAAGGTAAACAAATTGTGGCGAATCTCTTGTTTTGTTGGAAGAGACTGTTCTCACCATTGTGAACGCATTGTATTCAGTCTTCTTTGGCGTCTTTTTGGTGGTCGAGGGTGACCATAGGAAGTTTATGAACAGCGTAACCAAAAGCCCTCCAACAACAAGAAGACAGAGTTTGTAGGTCGTTTTCATTGCCCTGGTTTCTAAATTCGCCTGCAAAACATGTGCTCTTCTTAAAATGTGATGGATTTTAAAGAAGGTATTCATCTATGCAAGTGTAAATTTGGACGTTTACAATAGCCAAGATAACTCTTTCCAAATTCCCCATGCTAATATAGCCCAAATAATTGTTCAGTTTTAGTCCTTAACGATAATACTTTATTTGAATGCCTATTAAAAAGCACACGAACAATACGTGGTGCCTCGATATGAAAACAGACAACTTTTGTGTTCTTTTAATCTCCAAATACTGAAACAAATCAATTAAGCTAATAAAAAGGCCGAAAAGAAGAAGTTATTATATCGAATATTTTATATTAATTATTACTGAACATAACAATAATAAACGAGTCGCCTATTGATGTACGCCTTGCTGTGACCTTTATTTAAAAATATCAATTTTACGTGATTACAAATTTATCGTATTGTTTGGTTCCATTGCCACGCTTTCAAAAATTAGAACAGGCGCTCCAAAACCGGAAGACGTTAAAAATTTTATATTGGCTGAGTTCGCCCTCGAAAAAGAATATCCTCGCAGCATTATCTGCAATTGACCTTCCTACGATTTTAAATGCTTTTTGCAATGTCATTTTCAATCTGCCACATGGAGCATTTTATTTATCAAGAGTGGGGGAGGGGTGAAAAATCCCCATTGGGGCCACATATACAGACTTGACATTAATATGGAATATTTCAGTTTCGAAGGTATACCTAGGTAAAAATACGTTCTTTTTTCAAATAACTCCAATCTCATATAAGATTTGTGAATGTAAAAGTGTGCAGTCAGGTGTGTCACTACCAATTAACTGACTTTCATGCCTGTAGCGCTGCTGCATTATGTAATGTGCAGTGATGTAATTGGGTAGTGTTCCTTTGGGCTGATCAAAGCTTGGCTTAGGCAAAGCTTGGTTCTGTCAAAAAAGTATCCATATTTCGGCAACTACTGCATAGAAGAATTTGAAATTTTGCATGCAAGCGGTCAGTTTTGCAGTGCGTAAGATGAGTCAAGTAGTGCATTACAAATTTGTTAATCTAAGGCAGAATGGCGCGAAAAAGACAGACATAACCAGACAGATCATAGCGCCAAACGGAACGGTCCCCACAGTTTTATAGAGTAATGCCCAGACTGATGTACCTACACAGAGGTCACCCCCAATGTATCAAAATTTTACCTACAGGGTACAGGACCCACTGTCTTTCGGGATACGCTGCTGCAACTAAACAAAAAACACTTAGTCCGTTCAGAACGAGGGGTAAATTGCCACTAAAATGCATTTTTCAAAGCCCTTAGCGAACACCAAACTGGTTTTAGCAGGTAAGAACACCAAATGACCTCCGAGGTACCCACTGTATACAGCAAAACATCGTCGTCTGTTTCTCTAATGAATTGGGGGCCATGAACGATTCTGGGTAGAACACTGAAACTGCGTGGCTTTCTTTATTGAGGTCAGATTTCACCTGTACCGCCCAATTAGTCAAAACAGAGTTTACAGATATCCGGAAGGGTCTAAAGTGACAAGGGTGATTGACAGCGTCAATATTTGGAGTAGATTCCACATTGGTGCCAAAACACCAATGGTAGTCATCGACGAAAACCTGAACCAGATCAAATAAAGGAATAATCTCGGAACCACTTGACTATCATTTGATAGGGGGCACCTTAGGAACAAGTCTAAGTTGCACGATGAGGTTGATGGTTCACACAGAGCACTTTTAATAGCAGATAACTTACAGAACCAAGGGAATGAGCAGCTACCCTGGTCATCAAAATCGCCACATTTGAACCACATAGACAATATTTCGGTAGACCATTATTCACCAATCAACTGCCTACATGTCCTACAACAAAACTGGACCAGATTGGACAATTTTAGACCGATGCCTGGAATGCTATTCCAGATTGAACTCTAAAAACCTACCCCCAAGAAATGCCTTGCCGCTTGAGAGCGCTGGCAACAGCCACGAAGAGGCCAGGCGTAACATCGAGCATTACTGTGACTAGCAACTGACATGAGGGTCTTTTGTGGAGCGTATTACCCTTTTACAGACGATAATTTGGAAAATATGGAGATCCAAAATATCTCTTTCAATGGGAGTCGTATGACATAGAACAGGCAATGTGTTTTTGTTTGCTTCTCTGGCGAATTCCATTAATGAACTGATGTCACAATGACATCAAAGAGATAATTTAAAGTTATTAAAACACGATATTAATCCTTATTTTCATTTATCAGTCAGCAAAATAAGAAAAAACTGATAAAAAATTATTTCGAAAAAAATATTCCATATTAAATGTCAAGTCTGTACATTATAAGTACTATATGGGAATCCCCTTGTATTGAAGGTAAAATAAATGTTATTCTAAGGAAGTCCGATGGATTTACTTTTTAAAACAAAATCAATAGAACATTTCTAAAATAAATTTTCAAAAAGACAACAGAGAGCAAATTACTAGTAAATAAAATCAACCAGACGGTAAACACCAGCAGGCTTTGTCAATACTTCAATACCAACTTGTTTATTTCTAACAGCGCACTTTTCGCGCATGCGCATTTTATTAATCCTGTGCTCTATTAAAATTGTTCATGTTTGTTTCTTCGTCGTGCCCTAAATACAGAGAACGGGATTTTTTACAAAACCAAAAACGCATATGCCTGGGAAGGGGGGGGGGGGACTATAATGCGAGAAATTTATTTACAAATATAAAATTCTCTTAAATTGCTAAAACTGATTGCTAATGTATGAATGTTTTCAATTTTTAAAGCAAAATCTCGCACTCTTTGGTTTGTCAGTCTCGACGGAAAATCTGGGAAGTTGTCAAAATCAGCGCAAATTTACTCCCGCGCAGCACCAGCTAATAAAACAGCCATTTTTGCCGTCCTTCAAGCAAATAAACACCCTAATTCACTCAAAAAAGTTTCGTACTAACCTTAAATTTCACATACGGTTCTATGATCCACACTTCCCTCCAAGCAGCAAACTACTGACCTTGAACTGGTTTGGTTAGTAAAATATCATGTGACACAAATCATGTGACATGCGGAATGGGCCTTCAAATTATACATTTCTTAAGTTCAGTGTGATCACAAATAAGCATTTCAGTGTATTGGGGCAATGATTGCATGAAATAATAACAATATATAACTTAAATTTAATACCGAAGCAGCAATTATGTCTCTCGTTTTGCGAAAATTCGCCTGACCTATTTTCATTGGAAACCCCACAATTTTATCACGAGGGTGGACAGGTGGAGTGAATTGTGTGGCTAGTTTCGAAGTGCACCAAAACTTGCGAAAATATCTGACCCACATATGTAAACTATATTTGAAGATTATAATGCGGTAGGTATAGATTTTCAACAGAAGTCGGAAGTTATACTTTATACGTTTTTTCGTCAAAAGTGTATGCCTTCCTCCCAACTATCTAAGTTGCAAGTTATAATATACAATGTATCATACATGTAGTTTTGTTTGTGCACTGTGTGACCTACCCCGACTCATTTACATTAGTTTGGTCATTAGATTTAGGCCTACTTAAATTTTTGGCAAGTCTGAATAATGATACGAAAGCAGTTTACCAGCGCGAGCACCTGCCAAGACTCATTTGATAAGTATACGGGATGCATGTTTTTAAATTAAAATTAAAATTATAATTAAAATCTTCAATTATAGGCCTACACTTCTAATTTTATAGGGCCCTATAGCTATATCTCAAAGTAGGGCCTACAATCCACCATGCAAATCTACAGTCGAAAAGAATTTGGGCATCATCATGTTATTTTCCAGGAAAACATCATTATGTAATTCATAGTAAACTTCGATCTAGACATGGGAACCCAGTCTTACAGTAGGATTCCATGTGTTCAACTTTAAAAAAAATAGCAATTCACATTGCATATGTAGGCCTAGAACTCACCTTGACGGGAACCCCTTGCGTCTAAGTCGCGCAATTTCCACGTGTCGCTTTTAAATAAATAGTAATGTAGCTGATTAACCACAAGAAAACATTGATATGTTGCCATTTTAAGCAATGTTTTCCTCAATGTAATTTTTGTCACTGTATAGGCCCTATAGGCCTAGTTTTTTTTTTTTTTTTTTTTTTTTTTTTTTAATCTTATTTGTCCGTTAGTTAGAGAAATGTATTGATGAGATCCGGGTGTGGATGCTTTCAAATAAGCTGGCTCTAAATGCCAGCTTTAAATGACACTAAAACGGAAATAATCTGGTTTTCATCTAAATTTAAAGATAGAAAGGACTGTGCTACTAACACTAATGTTCGCATTGGCAATGTGTCTGTGAAAGCATCTGTCAGTGCGAGAAATCTAGGTGTGTTTTTTGATTCAGCTGGGATCTTTGACAAGCATAGGCCTATAGACAATGTTTGTAAGTCGGCATCTTTTTCACTGTGGAGAATAGGGAAGATTCGGAATTTACTAAATATAGAAACAACTACAAAATTAGTTCATGCTTTTATTACATCAAAACTAGATTATTGCAACATTCTTTTTGGGGTGAGTGACAGCAAATTGAAAAAAATCCAATTGATTCAAAATTCAGCGGCCAGATTAGTTAAAAAGATAAGGAACCAGAGCTTGGATTAGGGCCTATATCACTCCAATCAAATGCCAATCAAACAAAGAATTTTATTCAAAGTGTTGTGCATAATTTTTAGAGCTTTTAAAGAAAACACACCTGGTTATATTGCACATCTTATTCAGTCATCTGAACCACGCAGGTTAACAAGAAACTCTTTTGAAAACAATTTTATACTCAATCACTGTGAAATAGACAGAAAATGCAACAAATTCTATGGAGACCGGGCTTTTACTGTTTATGCTCCAAAATTGTGGAACAAATTGCCTTTTAGTATCAGAGCTGAAAGTGACTATAATACTTTTAAAGCCTGTCTTAAAACTCATCTTTTTAAAGAATTTTATGGTTAGTGTTCCTTTAAACCTTTTAGTTGTTTATCATTTATTAAGAGTGAGCTTGGGTTAATTTTAGTAGTATTTTAAAGTTATATCAATAAATTTTCTCTGCTTTCTTTAATTAATTTTATCAGTAAATGTTAAAGTATTTTAGTATTCTTATTTTTAGACTTTTTTTTAATTATTTGTAAAGTGCATTGAAATGTAAAAAATGGAATGCGATAATATGACCTAGACAGGACAAAGAGATTTTTTATTATTTGCATGAACCATAGCGTTCAAACTTTTGCATACTCTCACCCCGTGCGATCTTGCTGGCACAAAAGGTGAATAATACACGGTCAACTGAATCGGAATAGTGTAAATATTATTATTCGGAGTTGCCTTAACGATGTTTTACCTGCGGCCGAACGTGTTACTATCTTGTATTTAAACAAGACGGAACAAACGTGTTACTAAATTCATGAATACAAAAGCAGGGGCGGATTTAGGCCGTCTTCTGGGTCTTCCGGAAGACGGTCAGATTTTCAAGTTTACATTGTCAGGCATCTAATGTTTTCTGTCGGAAGACGGTCAAAAATGGAGGATGGATCAACAAAGATAATTTGGAAGACTGTCAGAAAATATCTTTGGATCCGCCCCTGAAAACCACTGGTCGGCATCTGGTGCCTTTTTTAACAAAGTTTTCTAATTCCCCAACCTGCTATGATCAAATCATTGGGATTAACGCTATAGCAACCGCCTGTCTTGGGTCCTACTTCCCAGGTATGTGTAGTAGCCGGGACTTGTGTAAGTTGCCTCTGTATAGTGTTTCTTTTATAACTCATGACTTCACTATCCTCTCTCTCTCTCTCTCTCTCTCTCACACACACACACACACACACACACACACGCACGTCACCTGAATGGCACAGGAGGTAGTGGGGGAAAGACAAATATTGTATAGACTACGAAATACACATTTCCCACAACTCTAGATCATGTGAATTATACATGAGATAAAGGACTTTTTGTATATTTTCTATTTTTATCCATCTATTTCGACTTCGTTTTATTTTCTTCTATTATATTTTTATGTTTGTTTTTCCTGTACATTTTTTTTTCATTTCTTTCTTCCGCTATTAAGGGGAATAAACATGCATGCTGTAAATTGGGGTGTTTTCTCTGTGAAGCGCGTATTAGTTAAGTATGTCAAGAATAAATTTATTTGGCATGCCTACACCTGATACCTTACGTTGTTCTGAAGCTTACGGGGCCCGGGGGCTATCAAAAGGGTCTTCAACCCAACCTGTACTAGACGACTTTTGCATTTTATGAGTTTTATATTTAGCAATCTATATGGAATCGAAAAGCTCCATGTTTTGCCTTTGTGACCGCCTTTTCTTTTATTCAGTACATTCAACAAAGTTGTGATTCATGCAGCAAGTGTTTTGAAATACACATCGAACCAGTACCTCTGGTTTTCATACAATGACACCGGGTGACAATTAATAACACAGCACAACATATTCTATATAATAGCCTTACTGCCTGAATCAATATCCTAACTCGGTACGGAGAGGACTTACACTTGTTCTTTAAATGGAATCAAGTAAAATATTCCATAGGCATCCATGTTTCATCGTATTGTACTTGTGCAGCAAGTCGTCTTTACTGCAGATGCGCCAAAGATTTATATTTCTCCGTAACTTCAAGTACATTGACAACTGTCATAACTAACAGTGTTTTAGAACGTTTGTTGATTTAACAGAGAGCGCTGAACTTAAGTGCTACAAGTACAGCTATATGATATTTGTATATGTTATGAAAATCAAAAAAAGTAAGGCACAATCAAGCTGTTACAACATACAATATGTAGAACAGCAAGAAGTTTTGATTAGGATATTTATATTAAAATATGTCACTAAATAATTTGGTGGCACTCGTATTAGCTTTAATGCAAATACGGTCTGTTTTTCAGCTGAATTTCTTGTATCACTTTAGGCATTGCGTTAGGGGTGACACTCTTTATGGTAGGAGAGTATACGTTAATTACATTTAAGCGCAAGCCTTATAATAGAACAATTAAGTGAAAAAAACACAAAAATAGACTACTGGCATGCCTGATTGAACTAGGGTGCTAACACTGGTACCTGTACGAAAAAACACAAAAAAAAAAAAAAAGGGATCCCTAACATATTTAACATATTTCTTTAGACAACGGAGAACAAAATTATGACTAACAACGCCCCTTTCCCGGAAGCATTAGACCCTTAAGGAGTTCATAGAAAATACTAAGGCTGTACTGTACAGACTTCAACCTAACTTGTGCGTGTGTATGTGTTACACAAAAAGATTGTCAGACACGCACAGAAGGAACACAAACAACTACTTGTATGTGGTATGTGTATGTGGTATCGTTGTATACCTTGATATAAATAATTATAAAAAAACACCTTATAATTGAATATGTTAATCATATTGTAAATAAGAATTCGATTTCCTCTATTACTTATTTATAATATGGACGTTGAAATACGTACGGTATTTTGAAGGGATAACAACTGTTCGTATGATATCCATATTTCACATATAATACATTGTAAACAACTCAAAGAAATACAATAAATTCTATTTTACCACCAAAACGCAATTATTCTGGACTTTGTGCTTGCCATCACATCACGTGATCTCCATGGCTACTTCTGTAATAATCTCCTAAGAGAATATTACTAAAAACTAAACTCTTTAGAAAATATCAGGGACTAACTATGAATGTCGCAAAGGATTCATTTAACCATTGGTAAGTATGGGAAAATTGTCCTTTACCCCGGGAAAATTCATTTTTGGCCAAAATGAACAGTTGCTATCCCTTTAACTTTTACTGTCTAGTAGGACATACTAAGCGGTTGTTGACGCACGCAAGTACATGTAGTCGAAGACAGTTACATTATATTGCTATTTACATGAAGGCACTTAATGATATCACTAAACGCTTAAGACACAAAACCAACAGCAATACATTAGTTAATGCAAGGGGAAGACATCTGCGGTGAATTTTGGTTCATTATTGTCCTCTCCATAGAGAACCTTCTTTACTTTTGGTTGATTTCTCCACTGCAAAATCCGCTTTATGGCCGGATCGCGGTAGCCCAAGTGACACCTTAAAATGTAGAAGCATTTATTTATGCAAGTGACAAAATCATAAAATTAAGATTATTAGTTATAAATAGAGCAATGTTTATGCCATGTATATGTAGTATCAGTTGCACAGTGATACTGTTTGGTAAATTATGATAGATTTTGTGTGGATTTACTTATAAAACTGATTGTCTAAAACTTAAACTGTTGTTTAAATAACGAGTCATATCCCTAGGTTTATTAAATATTTAATCAATCAATGTTTTAGATAACGCTTCCCTATCATTATGCTCAAGCCCCGAATTTCCAAATATCTCACGACGCAACTGTGTATTTCCTTGTTTAGGGGATATACATCAATACAAGATGAACGTCATAGGCGATTATTTTCTCATAACGCAGTTGACCCAAGAGGGTCGATGCCGCTTCCACCACGAAACGACCGGTCTCTGTTGTCAGTGGTAGAATTCACACCAGGGTTGCCATGAGAAAAAACAACTTATCACCTTGGAAATCACCTTGAGATCGCGTGGCTATCCTACAAAATTGAATGCAGAAATTACACCATGCGTTTTGTAAGGGCAATTGCATTTTTCTGTACACCTGTAGTAAAGACTAACTTGACATAACCAGATTTCAATAAAATTTTAATTAAAAAAAACTAAAAAATCCACCTGTTGTTCACCTTCAAGCAAAACGGTGCAATGCCTTTGTCACCCCCTGTAGATAAAATTACACTTTTAATATGTATGGACCGAGATGTCATTACAAATGCACAGCTGGTAAAATAAGTGAAATAAGTTTAAATAAAAAGTTTTGGTATTAATTTTTTTTTAAATCTTCACAAAAAAACGGAATTTCTCTCTAATACTATTAGAGTATACTATTAGACTATACGTATACAACGTGAAAAGTGATGGATATCGTATTGGTTTCGTGTATCCAAGACGATCAGATAAAACAGTTTTTGTGTAAAAAGAAGAAAAAAGATAATAGCTAAAATCAAGATTTAGGTGTTATTTCATTAACCCCATAATTTATTTTTTAAGTTGAAGAAACAAATCTGCTAAGTCATATTCTTTCAAACTGAAAGGTATGCATCAAAACCAAGAATAAGAAAACGACAAGAAGCTATAACTTCAGGCATCTCAGACGACAACGTTGCCGACGTCACGGTACATCATCAAGTTTTGGTACGTCTGAAACGATACATCAACAGATGTTATCCAACAACGGGGTCAGTGTTGACAAGGGTTGCCGCTTCTCCATTGGAGCCTCCGACGCACCATCCGGGACTCCAAACGCCCTTGAAGATGGGGGGATGACCGGCGGTTGTTGTCACAACTTCCGGAACGACTGTCTTAGTCTTGTGTGCCGTTATAAGCTTTGAACGGAGTCGCCTCACAATGCTGGGATACTGACTAGCCAAATTTGACTTTTCTGTCGGGTCCTCTGAAAAATAAAAGATTTACAAATAAATTGAAATTTATTTTCTTTTGATATCTTACGATGTTCCCTGATATTTTTTTCTATATTTTATCATATTTTTCTTTGTGTAAGTGTCTCCTGTATTGACAACGGCTTCATACTGGCGAATAATGAGGGAATATGTTTTTTTTCATCGAGATGAACATTCATGTTAGGGATGCGTGGAGGTGTATTGACTCGGACAAGAAATCGATAACACTCTATTTTTATCGCGTGTAGTGTTAGAACTTGGCCAAAAACACCAAATGCAAACCTTTTTTCTCCCAAATATCCACGTTCAATTTCGCAGCTTATAATATCTTATATTTTTAAATGTTAAATTTGGCATTATTTATGAGATTCTATTCCTAAAATTGATAATTGCTTAGTCTTCCAATTTCTCTCATGTATGCTTCACGTATTTCTCTCTGCACTATCTCAAATATAGATCGTTTTTTTCCCAAGTTTTAACAGATTTAGCATTTAGCTGTATTTGGAAAATGATTGTAGTGTTTAAATAACATCTTGCTTTGCTCACCTAAGATCGGAATGCACATAGGTGTTAACTAACTCACTGGCTCAATCTTTGTCACACAAACTTTTCAGCGTGCCTCGAAAACCCGGTAGCTGTTTCAGCAAAGTGAACTTGGGTGTTTAAAATAACTGTTGCAAAATGTATAATTGAAACCAGAGTCAATCAATGAGAACAAAAAAGATTGAAATCCATTACTAGTCAAGTTCATTAAAACCATCCAATCCCTTCATATACTCGCTCTTAATTAACACATCTGCTGTCATAAATACTTGTAGTGCATTTGAGTACATACAGAATATCAATGAAATTTATCAGATTAAGTATTGTTCACTTATTCATTTTAAGAGAAAGATTTTATAAGAGAAAATAATACATAATTATAAGATTATATCAGGATGGAAAATGGCACTTTTTTATGTGAGGTATAATAATAATATGAGTACAACTCCCAGGCCTTTTTTACTGATAAACGGGGCCGTACTTGGGGGGGGGGGGGGCAGAGAGGACGCCGTACAGTGTAAAGGGGGTTAAAATGCATGCCGCTCCTCACCTTTAATGTTATACAGTTGAATTCTATCTCCTCCCGTCGCAGGTCTACCTTGGCCTTGTAGGGATGCGTGCAATTAAAAGGTGTAAATATATTAACTACCACAAATCTGAACCTTTGTAATTGATTTTAATTTGGAGATTTATTTGTAATTTTGATTTAATAAAATTTGTATTAAAAAAGCCCATTTACAAGACTCATATTGAAGACACTGAAAACCCATTATTTCTTTTTCATGTCCAGCGATTGAACATTTCGCATCAGCAATGATGCAGCTCCGTATTAAATAGAATTTATTATATTAGCTGTGACACCATTCGAGCAACAGTGTACTTTGTGTGTAATATTATCCCGCTCTCTATTTCAGACACAAAAGCTGAATATTGCATGGTCTATCGGGCAGGAAGTGTAGTTGAGTTACCTTACATAATGACGTTAAAGGCGAACGTCTTACAACCTTGAAATTAAACGAGATAAAAACAAATTGTTTAATGCATGAACATAAAGATCAGTGACCGTCTTTTATCAACATTTTCTCGTTTCCTCATATAAAGATGATCAAACCATTGGGGTTAACGTTATCATGGTATATATCTGTGCTGGGTTCTAGATTTGTCTTAATAGACGGGACTTGAACAAGATGTTTCTAAATGACTTTACTGTTATGGCTCATTTCTCATACCAATATCGAAAAAGCAACGAAGCGTACTTATACCTAGATTCTGTCACTTTAACCTGGGGTAAATATTTTTGACGATTATAAACATTTACAAACAATTTTTTACGGTATAAACAATATATACTGCGTTTTATTTCCTATTCTTATGTATTAATTTCATTCATGTATGTAGCCGTATCCAATGGTCTTAAATGAAGGGAAATAAGAACAAAGAAAAAGTGTACGTCTTGAACCGTTGCATCTGTTTTCTTGCCGCCTTAATCTAGGTGAATAAGCATTTACATCGGAGCTTAGATGGGACTTTTATTTACGGTGACATTCGTATTACAGGTTGTAGTGCAGCTTGCCCAAATACAGGTATATATTGATTTAATTGACCTTTCTACATCTGGGTACTCACCTGCTTGACGTCTGTCCTTGGATGACCCTTTAGTGGCCGTGGGGTTATCAAAGGGGTCCTCATCCCAACCGACTTGACGACTTTTGCCAATAATTAGTTTCCAATCACCAGATCTAAAACAAATCGAATACGAACCCGCATCATGGTATAATTCTTATCAAGTATACTGCAAAGCTATAGAAAAATAAAATCGGGCCGTACAGAGAGTAGAAGCGATAAATGTATACTTTGTAAATGATTTATGACGAACTCAATATTATATTTTGATCCCTTTGTTTGAAAGAAATTATTTTACGTTACGGCATCTTGAACATTGTACGTTAAAGCAAAACAGATTTACTAGTACCTAATAACACCGCCAGGGGAGCTGGAGGCCAGATAATGTATGATGTCTGTGCGAGTTGATGCACCACCATCCAAGACAACCCTGGTTTGATCGCTGCCGTCGAATGTCTCATCTGAAATGTATAAGCCAGTCCAGGTGTTTACCTGCTGGATATTAAGTTAATCCATGACCCCATTCCCATACTTAGATCGATCTAAAGGGTCGACCCAGTTCCTCGCTAAATTGTTTTTATCTCGGAGATGGGTCGTTCCTGCTAGGTTGATCTAGGTATGGGTACCTATTAATCAGTGATGATACAGTGATGATATCAGTACCCTTGGACTCACCCTGCCGTTCAATACCCATAGAACTTGTTTTATTATGAGTTTTAACTGGCATATTATTTGCATTTATTAAAACCAAGTTGGGAATCTGCCAAGCCGTAAATTCAAGAAGCAACCAAGGTGGACACCTGTCAACTATTGAACACGAAAATCAACCGCTATGATTATTTTTATCAGCTCCTAGTAGAACAGGTAGACTTAGCCTGAGAGAGAGAGAGAGAGAGAGAGAGAGAGAGAGAGAGAGAGAGAGAGAGAGAGAGCATTGGAAGTGAACAGGCCAGTGGTACAAGTACAGTGGCTAGAGCGCCCTCTATAGGGCGCCTCCTGAAAGGGGGCGTCACTGCACTGATAGTAATATTGATATTTCCATAAGATATGTCAGATATTTAAACAATTTCATAGGTTGTCATACGTTTTACAAGTATAATAGTTATATAGCGGTATACAGTTTAACTTATATATATTATGTCCTCATTATTATTAGATCCGGCCGGCAGACTGTCTGTATACCCACCACTTATATCAACCCCAGCAATAGTCAGAAGCGTAGGTGCCCAGTCAGACAAGTGCATTAGACTATCAAGAAAATTATTAATGGTAATTTAATGCAGGTACGTTAAGTACAAATTGACCGAGCAAATGTATATCTTAAACTTTACATACTGCAACAGACTATTATTGCCTGGCACATCAATGCATCTATTAGCGAATTAACAGAAGAAAGAGATTTTAGAAGAAAGATATTTTAGTTTTATCCTTGACATAAGCTTCTAACCAGTAATGCAAATAGATAAAATGCCAATGAATAAATTAAACATATACGTATTCATCTAAATCGTATTTTGTCAAATATCCTACATCCATGTCACTGTGAGAACAGACAACCCCTACAAACCCCTGGGCGACGACACCTTTCCTCCTCAGCAAACCGCCGTACACAAACCCTGGGGTACGTATCCCGCCCTCGTAAAACCCGCCCTTCCTGCCTCTCAGTGGCCAGTTGTTGCCCGCGCTGGGAACTCCTCCGTTCTGTAGACGTGAGAGAGATCAAAACAATGGTAAGGAATATGATGACTGAATAATGGTAACTAAATTACACATGTATGCATCGGACACTTCAGACAGTTTACACGCATGCGCACGTTTATTTGCTTGTAATTTTGTCGAGTGGAGGCTTTTTTATACATGTGCGCATTCACATGGTCTCAACATATCAAAAAAAAAAAAAAAAAAAAGAAGATTCTAAAATAAATAAATAAATAAAGCATTTTTATAATATTTCATAATAAATAATCAAACGTTGATTGATTATACAAGGATCATCTCTTTTTTTTTTCATATATACATGTATTTACGTTAGTCATGCAGGTTGTACTTACATCTGAAAGCAGGACAAGCAAGGTATTATTCATCATGTTCTTCTTTTCCAAGGTCTTCGTGATATTGGCAACACCTTCGTCAACCACTGACATCATAGCTGAAAAGCAAAACACGTACTATAGCACTGGCACATCATGAATATCAAAAGGATGGACAGAGAACAAACAGATCCGCAAGTTTATGCGAAAAATTAAAAAAAAATGCGCGATGAAATTAGGGATGTTTTGCTGTATTGAGTATATAAACTTGTTAAGTTGCAGTCTTATATTGCTTTATGTAGCTTCTGGGAAAACGGCATGGGATGGTGGGGTTAACAGACTACTTTTTTAAATGTTGCGTAACATTTGGAACTGCCATCGAATAACCTGGATGAGTAAAACAAAGACCTGGTTGAGTTCATCTACGGTCGTTGGGTCGTTGGAGAGAGAGAGAGAGAGAGAGAGAGAGAGAGAGAGAGAGAGAGAGAGAGAGAGAGCTTGTCCAAATATCCAAACATTCTGGTTCATTTTTTAATAGTTTATATTCCTCGCCATGAAATATCCAAAACGTCGGAAGACCTGGGCCCCGTATCTCGAAAGCATCGCGTATTGCGAATCGCTATATCAAATAGAGGCTACAATGTATTATATGGGGCGAGTATGGGCGAGTTATGGAATCGAGACGCTTGCGCACGGTCGCAACATAGCGAAGCTTTCGAGATACGGGGCCATGGTTCCTGTTAAAAAACACACTCTAGAATACGTTCGAGACAGCGACGACATCAATAGGGACCGCTCCGACTCCTTGTTTCGAATCTCATATATTTACATTAAAAGAGAAACCACATACCTGCGAGGGTGCGTCTGTCTTTGTCTGCAATTTGCGGATAGCTGTTGATGACATCCTGGGGAGCCTGCAATGAAGCCGGTATAACGAAACTAAGGGTCAGTGTAACAGAAAGTCCGCCTGCCTATAGTTAAAATAGTTAGGGTTAGCTTGACGTAAGTGGGTCAACATCTAGAGCGAGGCTTTTCTATACAAATGAATGGGAAGCGGACTCTCTACCGTAGGGGACTCTCTCTTACATTACACTGGCATCTCTGAATTTACTATCTTGTTTTACTACTAAGTACATGTAACTATCATCGTCATGTTTGCAAAAGTACTTTGTACAAAAATAATAATGATGACAAATTTAAAAGAAACGCGCTCTGCAAGCGGTTCAGCAAGTACGCAATGTGAAATTAATGAACGAATAATATTTCTTTATGATATGAGTAGCACTTTCTTTTTATGTGTAGAGATTCAAATTATTGGTTGCATTTGTTTTGATCACTATATTCTACACAAATGTAGATGTACTTTTTTGTCATAAGCATATCTAAAATGTCGCGCGTGCTCACGCGTGTGAGAAAATGAGGAAAAGAGACAGGGGTAAAAGTGCAAAGAAAGGAGAGACAGAAGGAAGGGAAGAAAGAGGACAATGCAAAGGCGATATATGTGGAGAACGAGAGAGAGAGAAAATATTGGGATGGGAAGTGGGAAAGGAAAAGTCGGATACCTGATAAGGCGAGTGAGCCGCGTTATAGGCCACATACAGAAACAAGGGGTTAGTTACGTCGTGGTTTTCAATTACGTCCACTGCACGGTCAGACCACAAGTTCTGAAAAAGAAAATCGATAAAACTGGGTTCCCATAAACCTATCGTACTAGCAGGATCGATCTAACTCCGAGGGGATTCTCGATGAATTGCATTCAGTTTAAGCGGCTTTATTGCATGTCGCGCCAACTGAAGCTGCTAGGGGGTAACTAACTTTCGTGCACGCTTCAACTACAGTACCAGTAAATGCAATTTAGCGAGAATCCCCTTGGAAATAGATCGATCCTGCTTGTATGGTAGGTTTATCGGAATGGTCCCTAACTCCCTGTTATGGAACGTGTTCGGCTTTGACGACATGATACATTATATCAAACTGTAGAGGGTTTATTCTGTTAAGTATTAAATGGGCAGTTTTGACAATCGCGTATTTGATTTACACTGTAGTACCGATTCCATTATTTTCATAAGCAAAGTCTATTTGTTTAGCATAATATCGCTGTCAGAGTTGGAAATAGTGCATTTCATGGAAATGAGTATGTTAAAAAGATGGATAGGTTTATATCCCATGATCTTGTTAACTCACCGTGTCGTAAACGCCATCTTTGTCTTTGACACTCTGTCTGTTGAACCAAAGATCAAGTCCTCTGCCGGCTAAATAAAAATACATAAACAGATCTAGAGGTAGATGATACCCACTTACAGGTAGACATTACTAGGGTCGATATAATATCAGTACCTTTGTTGTCGTCTTTTCCTTTAAACAATGTAATATGAAGTGCATTCCACAACGTACTTGTTGAGACGGTAATAAAAATTATCCCTTTGATATATGCAGTGTACCCCTGAATTGCATATACTAACACAATAATAAAAAAGAACATATTCCATAGGAATAACATGCGAATCAAATATTACAATCAACATATGCATGATACAGTGATGACTTACATTTATGTGTATAATAATCATTGGATGCCAAATAATGACCGTAAAAGGAATCAAACCCACGTTCAGTGGGAGTGTACTTCCAGTCACAAAATCCCAAGTGCCACCTAAAAATAACGAGTGTGTATTAGCGGGCTTGGAATTTGACAGCTGGGAAACGGTATACTGTCTTTATTTATACCTCTTCCATTTACTGACATATTGATATGAAGGTATTTGATATGCTTTCATACAAAAATCACCTGTATAAATCACCTACTATTTATGTTACATTTACCACTCGGTGCAGAAATAATAGCAATGCATGATTATGGCACTGAATATCCCAAGCCAATAGAAACCAAATCTATACGTACTTTCCGGTTGCATGGGTTGAGTATCCGGCCTTCTTTAGTTTTTGTGGCAACAGCTCAAGTCCAAGATCCAAGCCCTCAGCAGCGTCGCGGCCAAGTGGGGTAGAGTCCTGAATGTGAGTTCACATATTATAACCTTTGCAAACCGATCCAAGGTGGTATTATTATACTGTTGTACATGTAGCTATGGAACTTATAATTGAGGAACAAAGCAAGCACTGGAGGTACATGTAGGCCTACGTGTCAGACAACACAACGACAGAACCAATTAACTAAAAAAAGTGATTTTCCAAGCTCACAGATAAACGTAGAGACAGTGGTCATGCAGCTTAGCTACTGTTCTGGAATTACTACGTGAAACTGATAACTGTTCACTTTATCAGTCAAGCAAATGTGTTCACTCATGTGATACATAAGACCACGCCTACTGTATATCACACTGCGACTTCATTTTGAAAGGAGAGGGACATGACTCTCCTGCTATGACTTTATAGACTCCACAATTATGTAAGTGTTTAAGTTTGCTTTAATTTCATGAATTTATGAATATTATAGTTTTGAATTTTATTTGTAAGCTACGGGTAAATGGAAGCGGGCAGAAAATACAAAATTTAACAAGAAAGATAAGTTTCAGGTTTAACCTATCGCACAGTTCAAAATTATGGTTCATACATACATTGCTCATATATGATATCAAACAATAGGATTCTTCCCTTATGATTTTCTCGTTGTAAATGTTTGCGTTCATTTATTTATTTATTTATTTATTTATTCATTCATTTCATTCCAATATTTCCGTGACAGAAGTTTTCACTCTTTGCTGACAGCTACACAGAACGAACTACTTGCCTAGTTGGTAAGGGTCACGGTCAACTTACAACATCCCAGGTCATACTTACGTCCATGTAGACATTGTGTGGGTAACGACCAGTCATAAGGGAGGCACGGGACCTACAAGTACAGTACAGGTAAAGTGCATTAGGGGAGCGTAATATTTTGCCTGTTGCTTTAAATACATTTCGATAATGATTAAGGTCCTCTTACTGTGGTTATTGAGCTAAATGACCAATCTGAACAGTGTATTAAGGCACCAAGTATATACATGTACGTAAAACATTACGAGTCTTAAAAAATCAGGCTCTTTGGTAAGTTCCGGAGACCTACGGGCTACAGACAGGCTGAGTGTATGATTGGTTGAGAATCAATCCGTCGTGTGCCAACTTAGTCAGTGTAGGAGTTTTGATATGTTTGTTATTCCAGCCGACGTCATTCCAACCTGGAAGAAATGTATATATTATTATAGGAGTGCATGTATTTTGGAACTTATATGTGCATTTTGTTCTTAATTGATAAAAATCTATAAATGATATATAAATAAATACGAAATAAAATATATTCCGGTAGTTCATAATCATCCAGTAACACGGTAAAATAGCCGAGTATAGAAGCAGAAAAGTCGTTACAATGGATATAATTTTATGATACATAAAATTATATATAATTTTTCTAATTATATTCCTAGCAATCATTGAAAGATCTAAATGCTTCCTTGTATATCATTTTCAAATAAACATTTTAATGAAAAATAAATCAACTTTTCCAATCAACAAAGATAATTAAAAAATTGGACGAGACCACGTGTGACTTGATTTTCAACAAATTGTTAGACTAAGATCATAGGATCATAAGATCATTGTTAGACCTAACGTTTGTCTTTGAGTCAACTAGCAGCTTACCCACATCATCCAGCAAAATCATCACAATATTTGGCTTCGAAGGCTGTGTCAGAACGCTGTCATTACACATATATATCACCACGATGGTGAGCAAGGTCACTAATCTACCCGCCATTGTGCAGCTAGACCAAGCCGAACTGAACACCTGGATATCGATCAAAAACGTCCCCCCTAGTTCTGTCTGTATTTAAGGCATGGTAAGGATCGCGTGGGCAGTGGGTTGGAGGGGACAGATTATAGATTCAGAAACATGTGGCCGCGATCACAGCAGCATATACCAGGAGCTTATATATATTATACATCTACCCGTACTCTCTGACCACAGGGACCTCTAGTAGCCTCTTACAAATTAATGGCTTCTTCTTTCATTTTTAAAAAAATTTTCTAGAGGCCCCTTGTGATCAGGAGGTATTGTCGCCTTCCTCCATCCTCACTACCCTCTACCAGGGCCAAAGATTGATTTTTCACTGGATAGTCACAGATACATGTATGTCTTTGGTTAAATACATGTAGCTCGCTAATCTCTGAGCTCTCTAACGCCTCAGCAAAAATCTCCACAGAATAATGACTGCGGCCCATCCTCTACCAGGGCCGCAGTCATTATTCTGGTAGAGGGTACATCCTCACCCGGCCTGGGACTCTCCCACACGGAACGGTTTTATTTGTTCGCTAATTTTACACTTCTTCCATCACTTTTTATTGCAGTATATGGAGATGGCAGGTTCGAGGCGTAAAGAAAACATCGAGTTTAGTTTTGTTTGTTAATTAAATATGTGCCTGTCCGTGTCATCGTTTTCGGTATATAAATTTTTTAATATTGCATATATTGTACAATGTACATGTACACAGCATGGAATCATTTCCGCAGTGCTGCAGGGCTGACCTTAAGAATATTGTTATTTTAAAACAGTTAGGTCGCTACACGTGGTAAAATTGTACCCATTGTTTCTGATTGAAAATATTGTCTGCTTATAAAATATGCATGCTAATCACGACCAAAACCACAGTTGTGAGCACGCTATAATAACATGCATGTACATACTCTCCTTTACGTTTCTGTTGTACCTGTACGTGGTTTTGTCAATATTACATGTAACCACTAACTTATGGCAATACTGCGCACGTACCGGTACATCGCTATCTTCAAAGTAAACAGAACTTTAATATGAAGAATACAACCGAGGTAAGAAGAATTCTTTTAAATTCAATTCTATCTTTAATCATTACATAATACCATTGATGCATTCCTGACAAAAGTGACAGTAGAAAACCAATTTTTCTTTAAAGTTACACAATCTTTATTTTCGACCCTCTAGCGCACGCGTCAAAAATCGAATGACCAGTCTCAATTAGCCAATCACTGGCTCGGTTACACTGTTCTCCGCAGTGCACCATCCGGGACTCCAGGCACCACCCCAGTTGTCTGGGTTAGACAGCTCACTCTCCTGGTATTTCTTCAGATTAGGATAAGTCTTGTGTAGTTCACGGAGCCTGTTCTGTAGCCGCTGGACTAACTCTGGGTATTGCGCAGAAAGATCAGTGCGCTCGTAGGGATCGTCTGAAAGTAACACGTGCAATACAGTGTTAATTCGAATTTTGTTGGTTATTGGTATTTCCTATTTTCTACTATGTACGTGGAGTATCCTTGAACTTCAATGTTAAGTACTTGTATAACTGCATGCGTATTTCATGTCCCCAAGCTCCTTAGCCTGGGCTTTCTTTCACATATAGGTCCTACTATTCGTACTTCAAACAGAGCCAGTGATAATAATAACTGAAATATGTAAGTGCTGCTACAATAGCGCCCCCTCCTTACGAACCCTGCCTTAATTACCTGACACACTACAGCCCATCCCTTAATTAATTAATTCGTCTAAATCTGAACCAGTAAGATATGGGACGAATTCGTAATTTATCGTCTCACCTTTGATGTTAAACAGGTATGTGACGTATTCCCTGCTTCCGCTAGGTCGCACCTTGTCTACAGTTGTACCAGGCACCTTGGTTACCTTGGCAGGTTTTGGGGCTCTCGTTGTCCTAACCTTAGGAACCTTGGGTGTTTTGTTGAGCCTGTCCTTGTTTTTGCCACCTAAGCCACGCCGCCACCTAGTGGCGCCGGCCTGACCTTCAAGGTCAAATGGATCTTGATACCAGTCGTCAAGGTCATGACCCACATGGCCCTCGATGAGTTTCCAGTCGCCTTGTCTAAAAGATATTTGGAATATTGACAAGAGGATCGTATCCGACTTGATTACTTGTATTTTAAAAGTAATTGTAAGATCATGTCATTTATATCAACTTTTGCAGCCGTTATCATTGTATTTTCCCCAACAACAACAAAATTTATTAACATCACGATAGTGATAGTTGTATAACGATGTATAACGTATAACGTGTTTGTGTATTCCTTCTCACCTAATAACACCTTGCTGTCTGACTGGAGGAGAATCTGGAAGATTTCTCTGGCTTAGGAAGTGAATAATTTCGTCTCTGCTGGAGTTGGCACCTTCCAAAACGGTCTTCGTCATATCGATACCATCTAGGTTTTCACCTATAAACAACAACGCATACACATTTTAAAACGCTTTATCACTAGCGGTTACAGCCAACTTTGCCCCAGGGAGCCGACATTGCTTACATACATGTATCGCGATGCGGCAAGTAATACACGCAAACAGTGTACTTACATTTCATATTTGGTAACAATTGATTTGAAAACACATATCTTAAACCCGAGGAATCACCAATCTCAGCAAAACGTCCTCTCATAACATATTACTCGTCTTACCAGTAACGTCCCCACCGGCAAGGGAAAGAATAGTCGGGGTCCAGTCAGCTATGTGGAACAATCTGGAAATTTTATATCAGAACTCTACATGTATTGACTGCATCATTCATTATATTCCAATAAACTAATGAAGAAAACACTAAAATCATTTTGTTTGGATCTGTGATTCACGTAATACCAAACTTTGAAATTGTAGATAAAGCAATCATAAAATTATTAACAAGTGTTTGGAACATAGAATAAAATGCAAGACAAGTGCCGTAAGGCATATGCCCACCCATTGTGTGTGTAGCCTTTTTTCTTCAGAAGTCCACCGGAAACAAAGGCAGGGGTTCTCATACCCCCCTCGAAGAATGTGCTCTTGGCGCCACGTAGCGGGTAATTGTTACCAGAGCCATACTGACCGCCGTTCTGATGGAAAAATTATACTTATAGTTTTATATTTTGTCATTGTCATTATTACTAAAATCCTATCCGCAATTTCGTTTACTCTTCCTAGCTTTCTTTTAACCGGAAATGTTTTTCATTTCGTTTTGGAATTGGGACATCAAATATATCCAATTTCAAAAGAAACAAAGGATTGCGATTACTGAGATTGATATTGTTGTTTTTACAAAGATATACTATATTTTATATATACTGCTTTTATTCACAGCGAGATGACAGAGTTCTGTTGATTAAAATACAAGTAATATAAGCGCACATACGTCGGACAGGAAGAGAAAGAAGGTATTATCCATAATGCCACTGTCAGTAAGGGCCTTAGTGATGTTAGCCACTCCTTCGTCGATAACGGACATCATTGCTACAGAGAAGAAATGGTACGTGCAAATCTTGTAATGACTGAGCTTTAACGAAATTTATACATGTATATTTCTTCAAATTCATCTTGTGTACTGAATGTAATTATGCCCGCTAAAACATCTTGAATTAAGTAAAATTCAGCCTCAGTGTTTTGGTAGTGGGGTAGCAAAATATAACGATGAGGGATATATACCAGCACGCACAGTGTATAGGATACAGGTGAAATCTCCAACCGATATTATCGTCATAATTGCTTTGTAAAATATCCACCTTTCAAAATTTTCATTACATTATTCAGTAATAATAATAATAATAATAATGATAATAATAATTTACGAAGTCGCACCTCCAACTGTCCTTCGGTTGCCGTTAGAGATCTTAGGATATTTGGCGATGGCGTCTTGAGGAGCCTAAAACGAAATGTTGGTAANTTTGATGAAATAATGTCATTTTTGAACACAAGTTGTCTGCTTTGCCAAGCCTTATGTTTTATTTTTCCAGAGTTCAAAATTTATTATCCATTACCGTACTGCACATTTTGCTTTTACCACCAATATGTACTTTTTGATACAGCGTAACTCGAAAACCGTATGGAATACAAAAAAACCGAGACCACCTCCAGTGTTGGGCTTTACATGCTCTACAAAATGCAAAAAAGAATGGGTCTCTAGCATTAACGGTTCCCGAATTAGAGACAGTTTTCAGTTTCGGTATCTTATGGCCGCTACTCCCGTGAAAATGCACCGATTGACCCCAAATTCATGGAGATGAAAGATGACCTGAAGGGTAACACTTTCCAATAATATTATTGGTTAAGTCTGTGTAGTGTCTGAATAACGGGGCAAAAAAATTTTTTTTCGTAAAAAAATTCATTTTTTTGAAAATTTTGGCCCATCTGACCTTGAAGTAAAGGTCAAAGGTCAAATCCAAGGGTATATTTGAAATCTACACATATGACTTTGGAAAGCCGTCTATAGAAATTTTTCCCATAACTCCTTCCGTAGGGTAGATAATTAGCATTTAATTTTGCCATTTTTAGACAAGGGTGCATTGTAATGAGTGCCACACCCAGACCCCAATACCGACAAAGCCCAAATTTTACGTGGAACGAGTTGAGATTATAGGTGACCTAAATCCATGAGATGGGTACGGGGGCCCTTACTGTCTAGGAGGAGAAGCGGTAACGGTAGCCGTCCGGCGGAGCCGGCGGAGCCGGCGGAACGATCCGGACGGGACCGAAACCATGTGTACCGCCAGCGCTAACGCTGGTGGTACAATTAATATACAATGAATACTAACTTTTTAATTCACACTAAATTTTGTTTCATTCCAATCCATACCTGGATATAGTAATCATTATAGGATTCACAGGGAGAAGTTCCAGAGGTGACTTAGTGGCCCTGACAAGGGCAATTATCTCTTCTGGGCTGCTTATATGATGAGGTAACTCTGTATCATCACATGTACAACCAACCTCATGAAGCCATTCAAAATCAATGGAAGCTGTATTTTTCTGGAGGTCTGTGACCAGTTCTTCAACCAATTTCATCCTGAAGTAGGATAATAAAACACAGTTAAAAGATAATACTAAAATTTTATTAATTTTTTATTACGTGTTAAAAAATATGTGACCAGTTGAATAACTTTTCAAAATTTACACCATTTTGGGTGAGTTGTGTGCTCATGCTTAAAAAATGATTGAGATGCAAACAATGCAATGAATATTATTATTCACACATAAACAAGTTACATTTTTGTTTCTATGTAAATAACGTAAGCTGCTTGAAAAGTTACTTCATGAAAAACTGGATAATCATATCTTATCTCAGATATATAATAAGTTACTGATAAAGATTAAGTTATCAACCAATACCATCAAGCAGCAGAAGAACATCACAAAAACTTGTCTAGGAAAATATATAAATGTCAACAAATATGTCACCTAATGACTCACTTTTGGAGGTCTTTTTCCTGTGTAGAAGTTTTTATCTCATGGAATGTCTTTCCAGTCGACAAATCTTTGAATACATTTTGCAAAAAGTTTAACTGGGCTTCTCTTTCCCTGGTGCCTTCAGCTTCTCTTCCCAGTGAAGGTCTTTTGAAATAATACAGTCTGTTTAGTATTTCAAACTGTTTTTCAGTGTAAGCTATTTTAAATGGATTCTGTGTGGAATAAAAATCTAAATCTATGTCAAGAATATAAGCCTTGCTAGATGCTTTTTCTAAACTGCTTACAATCCTAGTGACAATACTGTCATTCTTTACATTCCATCTGTCTTTTGAACTACTGCCACCAGATATTTGTCCTGAACCATAATCAGTTTTTACTCTTTTTATTTGGTCATCTTTATTATCTCTCTCTTCATCCAACAAAACCCTTTTAACTCCTGGTGCATGGAGAAGATTTTGTTTGGAGTAGTTTTTATCAGAGGGTTCCCTACTGTTCGTATTTGCAGCTTGCTCCAGTTCTGCATTACAGCATACACTACAGACAATTCCAGCCATTTTTTTAGAATCATCACAAACAATTCCACATTGCACAGTCTCGCAGCAGCATTTTGACACTGACTCTGTTATATGACCTAAACTTCTATCTCCTTTCAGTGCTGCTTTCAATTCTGTAGAAGAGTCCATTGTTAGCACTTTCAGATGTAGTGTTTTCTTTTCTAGCAAATCTTCTTCTGGGGCAAACAACAGTTCACTGATAAAATAGTTTTCTGGGCAGGATATCCTAAAATATATGTTATGTAAAGTTTAAATGAGATATTCCTATTACCAAAATTTTTTTTTCAATTAAAACCCGTTTTAAGTTGAAATTAACAAATCAAAACTTAACACATAATGTATATATTTAATTATGTCAAAATAAGTAAAATAACAATGCAACAGAAATATGTTTAAAAGATTAATGAAAACATAATTACTGGTAGATTGTCAAATACTCTTATTTTAAAAAAAATGATGCATTTTTTTCTATTTACTTAAATCCAAATAAAGTTAGCAGATCATTTAAAGTATCATACTGGCTTCTTTACACTTGGAATGACCAAGTTTTTCTACCCACATAATTTTCTTAGTTGTCTTGTGTTTTCCCACGCAGCAGGCCGTCTCCTGGTCATCCATCTGTTTAGCCCAGGGAGGTTTCACCCACACTATATCTGAGATGTGACCTGCATATACTGCTGGGATAATCCAGTTTTCAATGCTCAGTGACCTACAATGTATCAAATGCACTCAGTTTGATTATCCTGATATATTTAATACATTATTTCTTATTTCTTATTATACTTTTTTTATGAATCAATGAGTAAATTTTTATTTGTTGTTAAAAATAAGTAGTTTAAAAATCAAATACATCTTACTAAGAGTAACTTTCTGGATTTGGGGTTTTGAAGATATATTATATACAGAGTATAATATCATATGGTTTTTTGTATCTATGTACATTGTAAAGTTTAATACATGTAGAGGATGTATGCATCCTAAATTTCTTCCTAAGTTATGTTTATTTATCTTCTCCTTATTATTATTATTTGTTTGATTTTAATTGTTTTTAATTTTTATTTTATTTCATTAATCTAACTTTATTCAAATTAACTTGAAAACATATTATCAAAATCACCACTGACTCAAACAATTTCTGCTTGTCAAAGACTTGATCAGCCATGATATCTTTGGGAATAAGGAGATCAGGATGGGCATCCAAGTGGATCAAAGTGATTCCTTCCAGTGGTAAATGTTTTGATCCAATGCTCCTGTAGATGTGAGGCAATGCCTGAAAAGAAAAACACAAGCCATTGATCATTTCAGGACGTGGCTGAGTGAAGAGAATTTACTATAATGTGAAATGTGTTTTGACTTACAAGCAAAACAGCAAATTGAGCAATTGTACTGTATTAGAAAGAAAAAGTGAACTTTTCTGTTTGGGCAATGAATGTATTACGAAGGACAAATTTAAAAATTGAAGATTTTGAGTTAGTTCATTGCTAAGGGAGTACCGACAAAAGCTGAATGTACGTGTATTTAGTTGTACATCTAATGCGCAACAATTACGTCCTCTAAATACTGTAATCGCACACCAGTGAGTTAAATAACATGTTAATTCAATATTAAATATAAACTTGAAAATGTTCCCTTGTAATCAACAAAGTAACGCACTTCATTGTGGTTCTCTACGACAACAACTGGGGTGTTTTTGTACCGTTTTAACTCCGAAACGTGCGTCTCCAAGGGCGCAGACATCTTGAAAGCGTTCCGCACAGAATGAGGTATCTCGCACTTTTGAATCACTTCAATATGATAATGAGCTTCTTTGTTGTGGTTTATTCTTCATTTATAATACAAAAAGCCTCTTTGTTTAAAATGATGTATTTATCATTATATGTATTCGTCATATTAGTGGACTTTTTAATAGTAAAAAACCCAAAAGGGTCAAGGTCAGCTCTAAAGGGAAAATGGCAGTGCGCGTGTCGTGCGGGAGAGACCTTCATTATTGTCCAGATATCAACACATCTGTCGAGAGTGCGACAAAAGATGGGTATGTAACTTCTTACAAATATGTATTGTTAAGCAAGGAACAAACTATAATACTCAGCAAGTTTCTCTAAACTCACTATGATGTGTGTGCCGACAAATCATAACCCTACACTACAAGTTCAACTACTCGTACAAGTTACTGGTACGTGCACATGTAATGCACTACATTATGGAGAAACACCACATTTTTTGCGTCAGCTTGATTAAATTATGGATCTGAAAAGCGCTCAGAACGACGCTTGTGATATCGCACAAGACTGCCATAACACTTTAAAATAAGTCAGAATAACTCGAGTATTTTTTAAAATAAATTTAATGAAATAGCCTTACTAGTACATAACCCAAACTGCAGAGTTTATTAAAATAGTTGTGTCCATATACTTGTAGAAAGATTAGCTTAGGTAACAGAAATCTTCAATGGAAGTTCAATAATTTAATAAGCAATGGATTATGGATAATTAAATGATGCTGAACAAACTCCACCCACTTGATCAATATCTGCCTTATGATATGATTATAAACTTAATTTAAAGAGGGTAAAATGTGAAGTTTGTATACTTATCTTACACATGGCCCTCCACACTTGATATGTCTAGCATCCTCTTTTATTATGATTCTGATGTTTCCCTCAAGACACATTGTACAGATTTTTTGTAATTTTACGTTCACAATTTCAGCTTTGATTTTGTGTGCATCCCAATGGTCCATCCACGCTATAAGAGAGAGTTTATAGAAGGAGGTGCCAAATCACGACAAGGGCCCCTCACAAGATCTGACCTCCTGTTGACCTCCACTGGTAAGTCAACACTCAAGTTATACGATTTTCACCAAAACTGGCAGCCAGTCCAACAAAAAGCTCTTCAGTCTGGTCCCGCTATTCATGTTTCACTTTTCAAGGACTGGTGGAAAATTGTGCTCAGTAAAGTCTAAGGGGCCACCATCAAATTTATGACATGAATGGTTTTGGATTTGCAGTCAGATCAGCAAAAAACCTGTCATATTTTATTACTGCTGATCTGTTATTCTGTTATCATGTGGTCCTCACTAATACAGAATGACACTGGCTTGAGGCTTATATTTTGCCTTTTCTCTTTAAACTAACAAATAGCAAACACACATTGATTGATTTGTTCCTTTAATTAGCCTTGATCAGTACATTACATTTCATCAGCAATGTAAGTCAGGTTGCACAATTTATGTGCTGATATCAATCTTGAGTGTATTGAACTTTTTTTCAGATTGGGGCAGTTTGATTGTAGGAAAGATCTCCCCATGGATAGATTTGGACTCAGAGGTAGAAAGTACTAGAAAGAACTCAGAGAAGGTAAGGCATGCCACTTGGCAATGAATGCAGTCTGATTTGCAAATTGATATTGTGTATGATTTTTAATGCAGCTGGAAATTTACATGCTATATTTTATTTTAAAAAAAGATATGTCTATAATATGTTTGTTAAACCTGTCTGAGAGGGTAATGTAATATTTTACCTAAAAACTTGTCTTCCATAGTCTTGAATCTGAAAAAAACTTCTTGCTGATTAATGATAAAATGTTGCTGCAGTTTTCCCAATGGATAAAGTCCTGTCCAGAAGAGAATGTTTTTTATGCGCAGACAGATTTCCTCAAAATTATGCACTTTTCACTGTTGACACAATATATGGATAACCATGTGAGTGTCTTATTATCTTCAAACTTATCGTAGTGATTGAAAGAACCTAAACACGGGTCAACTGTGAATAGCAGTTTTATTGGACCACTTTAAATTTTTACGATTTTTGTCCTGTTCCTGTCCAGGCTTTCCAAGAAGAGCTGGCCTTTGCTGCACATTTGACATTACCAGCAGTGCTGATGAAGCTAAAACATGGGAAATGTGTCAATGCTGCTAGATTTTTAAATGAACATGTAACACAAGGACCGAACCAGCAGGTATTTTTAGATTATTAGATGTTAATAAAAAGTTATTAGATATAAATAAAATTTAAATTAGAAGTTATTAGAAGTTGATTTAGTTGTTTTGAATATTTTAATTTTGATTCTTGTGATTTTGATTGCAAAAAGGCCATGGACTGATTCTGAAATTAATATTTGCTTTTCTTTACCAATTAAATTATAAAGTTTTTGTGACTTCTTGGAGAACACATTTTTGCCCACTCTCACAAATATATGACAAAGAAAAGGCTGCAATGTTTAGAATTCATTTACACACTGATTTATGATATTGATGTTGACTATCAAATATTGTCAAACCTGTAAGCAAATGGTATGAAAGATTTTCAGCTTGTATTTGAGCATTTTCATGTGTGAATTTTTCTTGGTTTTTAGTTCTGGGTCCAGGTGCCAATGAGATCTCCAGCAGAGGTCGCCTCTGCAGTCTTCCAGTCACAGCAGACAGATGAAGAAACCACGAGTTGGGAGGACGATACTTGGAAATGGTGGGAATTTTTTCTTCTTTTTTATTCGCTTGTTTATTTTAAAAATTGCCATTGAAATTCAATAATGAATGTTGTAAACCACCAGCCTAGTGCAGAATCTGCATTTTCATTTTGAGTTTACAAGAATATGCCTGGCCAGGGAAGTAATAAATTCATTAGCATTTACTAGGTAAAGGAAGTATTTGACATAAAATCATTTAAGTTTGTGCTCACACAGTTTTTGGAGCCCATGTTAATCGGAAATGATACCCATGAAATATTTTGATATAAATGACATATTCAAAAAATTTGCTCCATTCTATGTCATCCATCAGGTGGGACCTATTCCGCACCATATGTGACACTTCGAAAAAAATTGGACTGGCACTCGAACTATCGGCTGACCTTCCTGACGAGGCTGTGTTAAGGCGCTGGTGTGGGGAGAACATTAAGGCGGCCATCTTACCCACCAGTATATTTCTGACTAATAAGAAGGGCTTTCCTGTGCTTTCTAAGGGACATCAAAATTTTGTGAAAAAATTGTTTGACGTAAGTTTGAAGGTTAAAGGGATAATAACTCTTCGTATGAGACCTATATTTCACAATAAAAACCTTGTGAAAAACTCATAGAAATATAATATATTCTGTTTTACCACAAAAACAGCAGTTATAGCTTTTATTCTGATATTTGAACTTGTCTTTAGACCACGTGACCTCCATTGATGTCTATACTCTGTTAAAATCTCTTAAGAGATTTTAACGAAAAACCAAACTTTTTAGAAAAAAACCAGGGACTAACTTTGAATGTAAAAATGGATTCACTAACCATTGGTCAGTATGGGAAAATTGTTGTTTACTCCAGGAAAATTCATTTTTTGGCCGAAACGAAGAGTTATTATTGCTTTAACATGCTGTTTATATTGATTTGAAAACAGGCATGTTTCCATTTTTTAATCGATTTATCATCTATGAGTTGTTATATTCATATTTGTTGTTGATTGCTAAACTTTTACTACATGAAAAATATAACTACTAGATATTGTGAACAATATTTATAATAGCTGCAAATTGTATAAAAAGAAGTGTATTTACCATTGAGCATAATATGGTAGACTCTGGGGTAGCGCTAACACTCGCCAATTTAGCCAAATGCTAAAATTGACTTAAATTGCCTAAAGAAAAAGGGCTTGATTTAACTTGTTTTAGCCAAATTATAACCATTTTGATAATAATTTGACAAAATTGTGGTGATTTGGCTAAGCGAAAGAAATTGCTAGTGCTACCCCAGAGATTATATCCATGCTGCCTGTCAATTGAAACTAAGACCCCATTCCCACACCTAGATCGATCTAGCAGGATCAAACCATCTCTGAAGGGTTTCTTGTTAAATTCCATTCAGCTTAAGCGACTCTGATGTCTGGCACGCCTACTGAAGTTGTTATGGGGTAATTAACTATCGTTTAGCAGCTTCAGTAGGCATGACAGACATCTAAGCCACTTAATCTGAATAAAATTAAGCGAGAATCCTCTCAGAGATTGGTTGATCCTGCTACATCAATCTAGGTATGGGAATGGGGTCTAAAAATAGCTTTACGTTGATCATTGTCAGGAATTTTTTTCTTTTTCAGTTAGATGTTCAACTAATAATAAGTGGTGTTGTCCGCCACCCAGAGAAAGGCATCAGGCCATACTACCAGTACATGGAACATATCTTTGCATCAAGAGACCCTCCTGATACTGTCAGTGCATTTGCTAAGGGATATGAAGACTTTCTACAGTGCCCTCTACAGGTGAGATGGGATAGCAGCAGCACCATCTATATTTGGTTTGTTGGGAATGAAAAGAAAAAAGGGAAAGATTTGCCCATCTCATCCCCTCCCCACTGACACACACACGCACGTGGGCACTACACACACACACACGCACACACACACACAGTCATAAAGTCACACATGGAGTGCCCAAATTAATTTTGAAACCAATTTAAACTATCTGAAATTTAACAACAAAAAATAGTTGATAAGAGTTGAGCAGCTAATTGTTTTTTTCAATCATATTGATTACAAGTTAACTTGTTGTAACTGAGCTAAACTAAGATTCTTGTTACAAATTTGACCAGCTGAAGTGTTTACTTGCATGAGAGGCCACAAGGTAGGTTCATTTGCACGGCTCTTAACTTTTGGGGTTGGCTCAAATTTAACAGGTGCTGCAACAATCTTCATCTTTCAGCCTCTAATGGACAATCTGGAATCCCAGACGTACGAGACGTTTGAGAAGGATCCTGTAAAATACTCCCAATACCAAAAGGTAGCACATATTATCATATGAAACCTATACAAGTCAGGACGTAACTAAACTTGTTTTGATTAAAAATTTTATTTATAAAATATATTTTTGATTCTTAAAAAGTTAAGCTGGCTGTTTATGAATGATTTTGAGAAATTTGAGATATATTTGATAAATTGAGAAATAAAATATTATGCAGGGTTCAGAAGATTGGAGTAAACTATCCACAATACATTTTTTAATATGTTAATAACTTTTCTCTCCAGGCAATTTATTACGCTCTTCTTGACAGGGTTTTACCAGAGGAAAAAGATTCAAAAGTCACGTGAGTTGATCTTTTTACGAGTTATTTTTAAGACAAATTTTCAAACAATGATCTAGGATTTTTTTTCTGATTTTTATAACTTCAGATTTTATGTAGCTTTGACATCAGTAAGGCTTTTTAGGTATGTGTTTATTCTTTAAAGGTTGTAACTTATTATTGTTCAGTATTTATAATACTATGCATATGCCTCATATCTGCAATAAGTTTACTCTGTGTGCACTATTTTAAACAGGGCATGTGTGGATAGTTTTTGCTAATTATAATTGGCGACAATATAAAATTAAACTTATTTTACTCTTGAAAACTGTCACCTTCTTCCTTAATACTTTCAAATTTATATATTAAAAATATTTAAAAGTTGAAAGCTGAGAGCAGTTGTAGTGTAAATACACTTCATTAAAAGTTGCCCAGGCCCCTGTTTCACAAAGAAACTTAAATCCGTAGTTGACTAGCTCAAGCTAAGTGACCTAGCTAGGTTGACTATGCTGCAGTTGACTAGGAGTGTTTTGCAAAGAATCTTAAGACAGAGCCAGCAAGTATGGCTTGCCGTATTGTATCATTTGCCATCATTTCAGCATATTAATGGTTGTGGGCGCAGGCAGGGGTCCTCTCGTGAGAGCAGCCATTACGGCAGCCAAGAATGCAGACAGGCAGCTCAGGATATACGCAGTGGAGAAAAACCCAAATGCAGTTGTCACGTAAGTTGAGCAATTGTTAAGTTTTTTAACATTTTTGATCATTATCTGTTTGTATTTAGTTCATCACCCTGAGCATCTAGTTTAATGCATACCAAATCAAATTTCCGCAAGGCACTCTATGGACAGTCATAAGTCAAGAAGTTTTTTCCAATTAAACCTAGACTATAAAGTGTCTTTATATGAAATAATGTTCTGTAGTGTATAAAGGAAATAACGGAAGTAACAGAAGTTATATTAATAACAAATTTCAATTGTGGATTTTAAAAAATTAGCAAAAAAAAACGACACTTTGGAATGCAGTTGCTGTACCTTTCAAGTTTGACTCTACTTCTGTGTATATTGTACTCATTATACAGTGATACAACTTTTGCTACTTTATTAACATTATTATTATGATTATTATTATTATTATTATCTTTCTATCAGTCTTGAGAACCTGAAAGCAGAGATGTGGGGTAACCAGGTGACGGTAGTATCATGTGACATGCGAGAGTGGGAGGCACCAGAGAAGGCCGACATTTTAGTCAGTGAACTCCTCGGGTCTTTTAGTGACAATGAGCTCTCCCCTGAGTGTTTAGATGGTGCTCAAAGATTTCTCAAAGGTAAATGCGAACATTTGTTTGCTTTTTTAAAATTTATAGTTCATTTTTTTAACCAAAAGGATATTTCTAGTGTTTATAGATGGTGCACAAATATAATTCAGATTTTGAGAGTTGATGGATTCTTCTATTATGTTCAAACAATTATTATAAACACTTTAACAAAATGGATATTAGCCTCTCATCCCTTCTTCCGTTTAAAAGAAACTGTGCCAAAATGTCTGGAGTATAATCTTGATTTCAGTTTGGTTTCTCAATTTTATGTTAACCTTCCGAATATGTCAATATAATAAGCACTAGAATAGAAACTTGAAAGATCTCCAACATTTCAGAGGATGGAATTAGCATTCCATGTGAGTACACGTCCTATTTGAATCCTCTCCAGTCTGCCAAGCTGTATAATGAGGTCAGACAGTGCAGGGAAAAAGATAAACATCCTGAGGTGGGTGAGATAATGTTATGTCAAACAGAATACTATCATACCAAGCACCAGTTTGTCTTGCTTAACACATTGCTGTCACGTCCAACACAATACTGTCACATCCAACACAACACAATGCTATCACATCCAACACAATGCTGTCACGTCCGGCACAATGCTGTCACATCCAACACAATGCTGTCACTTCCAACACAATGCTGTCACAGCCAACACAACACTATGCTGTCACATCTAACACAATGCTATCTTGTCTGGCAGTTCTTTCACACCCATCTCACCACTTTTAATTTATCACCTGCCACAATGCTGTCATTGTTAACAATGAAGACAAATCTGATAGTTTCACAAACAGCATTAATGATGAGAGTTTTTATACAATTATCAACAACTTGGTAAAGATGTAAGATGCTTGAGATAATTATTTTCACACACTGCTTAAATGGAATTTGCATTCTTGCTTCTAGGCTCCATTTGAAACACCATATGTTGTCAGGCTGCACAATGTCTTTAATATAGCCGACTGCCAGTCTTTATTTACATTTGTTCATCCAAACAGAGGTAAGTAACAGTGCTGCTAGCCTTTATCCTAATTATTATGACCGCCTCCTGCTCTGCTTATTTATTTTTTTAATTTATTTTTCTTTGTTATTATTTTATTATGATAACTTCTCTTTAATAAGACCACAGTAAGCAAAGACAGCTAACAATAACCCAGTGCTATTTTATGCAAGTTGGTTCGGGATTTCTAGTGGGGGAGGGGGGGGCTTTTTCCAGTGGTGGAGGGTAGAGGGGGTGGAAGCCCCCTCCTCCTCGCCCGTAAATTGTGTGCCAGCATATTTATTCTTCAAAGTTAGTTAAGATATTTTGCATATAATTTAAAATGTATTTGTGAAGATTGATCAAATTAGTATTTGCCAGTTGCTTTGCACTAAGTCACATTTATATAATACTTATATCATTATATGGTTTATTGAAAGAATGTAATTTTTTATTGCTCTTCAATATATTTTCAGGTTTGATAGACAATACACGGTATAAAAGTCTCCAATTCTCTGTCACTCAGGACTGCGTTCTCCATGGATTTGGAGGATATTTTGACACTAGATTATATGGCGACGTGACATTAAGTAAGTGGCCAAATATTACTTGGACAAGGCAAAAATTGTGTTTGAAGCTATAAAAGATTAGAGGGACAGAGATTAACGTAATTCTTGTACCTAAATTTTCAACAGTTAAAAGAATAATAGTCATTGAAATTCTTATTACAGTTAATCTATATCAATGTGAAAAATACTATTTGAAGTTGATTGTAATTGGTTCATTTTTGGCTTCATATTTGTTTACTTTGAATGCAGTGTGCTTTTATGTAATATAATGTCTTTTGTGGCAATCCTCTCATATTAGCATAATTACCCACAATTACAAGTGATAAGATAATGATTAATTGAGTGTATTCTCTGTATCCAGGTATAACTCCAGAGACCCATTCCCCTGGAATGTTTAGTTGGTTTCCAATCTTCTTTCCAATAAAAGTGAGTGAATAAATATGTTTTGTTTCATATAATTTGTAAGTTCTGTGTTACCATATTTTTACTTCAATAGAAATGATATTCTGTTATAAGAAAGTGGACTTTTTTTTTTTTTTTTTTTGCAGATAAAGTCTGTCAGTTTTTATATGTAATATTGATGATTATGACAAACAAGTATGCTTTTTAATTTTTTGATTAGATAAGTTTAGTTAAGGACTATATTTGCATATCCCACAACATTGCACATCTCACTTAATAAAAAAAATGACAGAAAATGTTATTGAATTTAGAAATTTTACTGGTTTTCAATTTTGAATTAATGACTGTTAATTTTGTCCTCCAGAACCCCATACACCTGGTGCCAGGGGACGTATTAGAGGTCCACTTCTGGCGGCGAGTTACTCAGAAGAATGTGTGGTACGAGTGGTGCGTGACCAAACCTCACCCTCAGCCTGTACACAACACCAAGGGAAGGTCCTATTTTATTGGACTCTGAGCTTAAGGGACCATTCCCAGAACCTATCATACTAGCTGTGGATCGATCTATCTCCGAGGGGATTCTTGCAAAATTGCAATCATCTTAAGTGGCTTAGGTGTCTGTCATGCCTACTGAAGCTGATAGGGGGTAATTAATCCTTAGAGATGGATTGATCCTGTTAGAGCGAACTAGGTATGGCAACCCAGTCTAAGTTTCATTGTGAGATCTACTGACGGGTGGGTCACAAGTCCATGAGACGATTGTGACCGCCTGCTATTGACAGGCCTTATAATAAACGAATTAGGCGTTTACTAAGAGACCATTCCCAGTGATATCGTACTAACTTTGGATCGAACTATCTCCAAGGTGGTTTGTTGCTTAATTGCAATTAACTTAAAGGGATAATAACTCTTTGTATGAGGTCTATATTTCACAATAAAAACATTGTGAATAACTCATAGAAATATAATATATTCTGTTTTACTACAAAAACAGCAGTTATAGTTATTTTTCTGATATTTGAGCTTGTTTTTAGACCACGTGACCTCCATTGATGGCTATACTCTGTTATAATCTCTTAAGAGATTTTGACAAAAAAAAACAAACTTTGTAGAAAAAAAAAACAGGGACTAACTTTGAATGTAAAAATGGAATCATTAACCATTGGTAAGTATGGAAAAATTGTTGTTTACTCCAGGAAAATTCATTTTTGGCCAAAACGAAAAGTTATCCCTTTAAGTGGCTTAGATGTCTGGTGCACCTACTGAAACTGTTCGAGGGTAATTGATTATAGTTAAGCAGGCATGCCAGACATCTCAGCCACCTAAGCTGAAAGCAATTTAGAGAGAAATCCCGTGGAGATGGAACAATCCTGTTAGTCAGTCATTCTTGGGATGGGAACCCAGTCTAACACTACCTCCAGATCTTTTAGCACTAACACCATTATTAACCACATAACCCACAAATTAACCAGCACTACCAGAGCAGATAATGTTAGTGCTAGGTATCGCTTTGTTGATGCTAATTAGTTCTACGGTGTGTTGGTTAATTAGTGGGTTTTGTGGTTAATTTGGGTGTTAGTGCTAAAAAAAATCTGCAGGTAGTGTTAGTAAATGACTCATTTGTCTATTATGGTCTAATTGATGTATTAAAAGGGCTGAAGGCTGAGAAAATGCTCGGGGGGGGAGGGGCATCTGTTGAATTTCTTCAGAATTCATTCCGGCAAGTTTTTTGTACTCCTTGTGGTACTCATCTTTATCCCAACTGAAGGAAAAGTAAGAGACTTCTGTTTTGTTGGACGGGTTAAATGTTTCTTACTTTCATACCCCAAATCTATCAATCATACCTTTTTTCAATGAAATCATTCGCAGGGGCAGATTGAGGCCTTCTTTTGGGTCTTCCAGAAGACGGTCAGATTTTCAAGTTTACATTGATGGGTATCTAATTTTTGTGTCGGAAGACGGTCAAAATGAAGGATAGATCAACAAAGATAATTTGGAAGACTGTCAGAAAATCACTGGATCCGCCCCTGATAAGTACTGATTAGGTTTATGCAGGCCCGTAGTCAGTAATTTCAAAAGGGGGTCGTTTTCTGAAAAAAGAGGACCTTTTACCATAAAATCCTCAAGTACATAGGTCAAATTGTACCCAGAGTGGACCTTTTCCAAGCAAAAAGGTCGGTTCTCTCGAACCCCCCGAGCACCCCCTGGCTACGGACCTGTTATGATATGCTCTTAGACTATCAGAACCAATGTATTTGTACTTAACATGTAGCTTTTGTTGTACAAGAATCTTAGACATTAGTGTAAAGATTTGTTTTTTACATTCTACTTTTGTACACATTTATTAAATAAATTGCTTTTACCATTAAAAAATATTTCAAAATCCATGCAAAATCAAAGGGATACCCTGAGAAAGAACAAAATGGACAGCCTTGTACAAAACATAAACTTCATACATTGTATAAATAAAGAAAAAAATACTTAAAATTGGAGGTTTTGTGCTGGACTTCAGTTCCCAGTTGGCAGAATCCACCGTCTGCTCCGCAAAGGGAGATCTGCCCAACGGGTGGGTACCGGAGTGACAGGAATGGCAGTCCGCTAGGAATCGCAGTCCGTTTCCCGTAACTTTGTACAGGTGCCATTCGTCCCATATACTAACCTCAATACTCCGACTAACCCTAAACTGTAATAACTATATGGGACCCCGTAGCCCGAGATGAATTCCCTGTTATATTGTAGATCTACCTGAAAAATGGTTTCGAAATATGATCTTTGTAAAAGATTCCCTGCAATGTAGCAATTTCACGGAGGAGTAGAAAAACGGTCGTAAATATCGTGCATGAAATTTCCAAGCAACCACCTCTGTTTCCTTGTTTAAAAGTTCTTTAAATGGCGTTGTTAATTTTTCAAATTTGTTCCTTTTGTCGACCTTAATGGATCTGAACGAAGTTTAGTATTTATTTTACGGCGTCTGGAAAATACCAATTGACTCTATAATTATTAGTGAAAAAAGAGTGAACTATACACCCAACGCCCTATACACATATAACGCACACATAGTTACTTATGTAATAAAACGTGCAAAGCAACCCTCATGATGAGGCCACCTATGTATCCTGATACCCTTCACGTGTTATTTTTGTCAACCATTTATTTATAGGCTTTACACATTCTGTAACCTTAGAAGTAAAAAATAGATATATTGTTTTCATTTACACGTGCATCTTTTCATCCTGTCATTATTTGAGACAGTCGCATCAAGACTCACATTTAATTATATAATATAATTAATTTATAATTAACTTAATTTATATACAGCAGTTTTTAAGAAAAACATAAGATTATCACGATCACCAATTCCTTTTAAAGCGCCGGCTGGCGTCTAGAGAACTAAAAAAGAGCACACGCAAGGACGGTGTTGAATGGTTCCTGCGCTTTCTCCCAGTTGTTTCAGCTCTGCTTCGACGGTCTTTCTTTGTCAGCCTGGTCTTAGACCTGCCTCTTTCTATAAAACAATGAGTATGTTTTTTTTTCTTTGACAGACCCATGAAAAATAGTGGGATACACGTGTGTGTGTGTGTGTAATTTGTGGCCAAAAATAACTGAGAAGAAAAAATAATGTCCTGATTAATAAAAATGTTTATGACAACTCAGATCTTGAAATGAGATCAAAGAGTTTATATCGCTTTACCCCTATGTTCAGACCAGTGTGTCATACTTAAATGAAACATAGTAATTAGTGTCATCTGATGTCACCCGAAAGTTCTTGCTGTCAACATCAAAGTTAACCGGCTAGTAGCAGTTTATTTACCGTGACATTCTTGTCATAAGTACGGTACAACAATTTACAAAATAATAATGTTAATCACAAAAAAATAAATAAATGAGAATGAAGACAATACAATACCAGTACGACAAGTATAATGTTAAAATTTTTCGTATATATGTAGTTCTTAACATATAATTTCCCTGCGCTTGCAGGCCTCTAAATTTCCCGAGATTTCTATCATTCAATTTCTGACATTCAACTGTATGACATGAGAACAACTATTTAGCCAAGTAACGCTTTCGTTTTAAAAAAACGTGCTTGTCATCTTGCCTGTGAAGTTACGCCTTTTTATTTAAAGGGAGGGGGTGTATCCAGGCTGAAATAGACTCACCTGCCTATATAACCAAATGCCACTTGTTTCGAAATGTGCGAATTTCTGAGGGCAGACTTATTATAGTAGGTAAGTTGGCCTATGACTGTATATTTGCTGTCAGCCGAGCGCGCACGGAATTGATTACCTCCTTACAGCTTTTAGTAGGTGGGGCAGACATTTAATAATAATAATAATAATAATAATAATAAAACACTTCTTTAAAACCGCGCTACACATGCGTCTCAGCGCTGTTTACATAAGAAATAAAAAAACTCCACAGATAAATTAAAGCCAGTATAGACTAAAAACAGAATACTTAAAAATTTTAAAAACTAAAAAGATGCTATAAATTAAAGTATTCTTTAAATAAAAAAGTTTTTGAATTCTTCTTTAAGCCGGCTAAGTTGACAGTAATCTAGTGAGCATGGATAGGAGTGGCACAGTGGCAGATTCGACGACCAAAGGGTTCAAATAATGCCGCATGTGATATATTCACTGTTTCACTGAGCCACGGGGAGAGGGGCGGCACAGTCGGAGATCATTTGAAGAGGGGGGTCTGTGGATGCGAAGCCGACCTTCCTGCCCCCATCCCCACTCCACCTCCACCCCCCGTAGGCTTGGGGTTCGGGGCCCTTCAGCAGGCCCCAAAAATGGTATTTTAGGGGTGAACGGTGCCATTTGTTTCTGTTTAGAACTACGATTCAGCTAGTCAAAATTCTAATTTTAAGAGTGTTGTGATTTTTTTCGAGACCCCCCTGGCAACCCACCACTGTACCATGGGTGAAATTAAAAAAAAAAAAAAACAGAAAAAAAGCCCACTCAAGATACTCTATGACTAAACCAATAAGTCAATATGTGACAATCAGAAAAGAACACTGCAGGTTTTATGTTTGACTTATGGGGGTGATAACTGGACTAAATGTTGACTCTTAACGTAATTCGTTGTTTTTAAACGAGTTAAGGAAATATAACATCGATAAGGTAACTTTCCAATCAGAGTGAATGGATCGCTTATGTGGCAAAATTTAGGTCGGGTTACTGTAATGTTGCAACTTTTGATGTTATCATTCAGGGTTTGAATCAAATATATCTGGAGATGTAGAGATGATATGTAATAGTGGCGATAAGCGCTTTATTCGGATTAAGGGGTGATTATTCGTTGAAATGCGAGTATTTATTAAGATTCAGTTCAACTGCTGTCAACCTCACAGATAATATTCCCTGACCACAAATATGTAAGCAAAGTCAAAAGTAGGTTATGATTTATATAGCTTAATAAAATGCATGGTACTGCTGTGTTCGATTTCATCAATTTTCCCAGCAAAGGACCTCAACAAAGAGTCTGTCTTCAAAGGATAATTAAGACGTTTTTGGAGATATATTTCAATACAGGTGTCGTTCGTCTTATATACTTATCGGAATATACCTTACATAACACTTACTTGTACGGTACTATATCACATCAATTCCTGGACTTCCATTCCTAGGACTACCATGTCTGTCATACCGGTGATGCCGATTCTAGGGGTACAATTGTACACAGCATTCATGAGTGAAGGTGTAAGTATAAACTATAAAGCATATAGTTTACTTATACCCGTGTCATCAAATCGACTACACGGTCATTAATGGCAACTTCCACTCGCACTAAAATAGCTTTTACCCATCAGCAGTACGTATTTTTTAATGAGCAAAATGGATTTTAATTACTCTATTTTATTTCATCGATAGATCATATAAATTTTCATTTAACTCTTTTATGTATAAATATGACAATAAATTATTTTCGTATTATTATCATAAATTATTATTGTTGAAACAAAACATGTGAAGAGAGGTTGTAAAAGTAAACTGATTGCTGGGGGCTAAGATCTAATAAACAGATCTGTTTATTAGATCTTAGCTGGGGGGGTAAGAATAAAAGAAATATAATAACGGGTTGCGATATCTATATTCAACTGTACTGACGTTGTCGTGGAAAAAAACAAAAACGGAGGAAAGAGAGGACTATTAGCACAGTAAGAAAACCTATTCATATCCAATGGTATTAAAATTACCTTGTTAATTTTTGTCATTAAAACAGATGCCTGCGATCACATTAAAATACTGAGTATAAGAAATGCATTTTTTTCTGGAATACGGCCCTAGGTGCGGCCCTGATATAAGCTCCTTATCAAAAATATTATACTGTTCATCATATTCCTTATATCAGAAATGAACAATTTTTTAAAAATGCAGTGTTTCATTTGACTGATTTGATATACTTCATCTACATAGTAGATAAAAAGTAATTAAAGCGGTTTATTATGCAGGCGATAAGATGTTGATTTGCAAGACATACGGGTAAATAGAAACTTTTGGCGCATTTACTTTATTAGATATGCGACGTCTTTGCTATTTTGGAAACGTTTTCCCTCATCTCTTAAACAGTAATTAAAAAGCTTCAAATAAAAAAAGAATTCACTAATGACAATAAGAAGAAAACAAGGCCGTTATCACAGCCCATGGCGTGTGTGTGTGATATTGATATTAACCTACTACTCTGAATTAACCTACTACCCCCTAACCCAACACTAATCTGTAGTAATCACATTGGACCCTGGACGTAACGCTTAACAAGTTCAAAATAAAGTTAAATATCAGTAAAGTGATTGCTAGGGGGCAGCAATTAAAAGGAAAATAACAACTGGTTTTGAAATAGTGGCGTTGTGAGAAGCATAAAAAAATACGGGAAAAAATATGGAGCGATCAAATACGTGTTCATTGCCAAAGGAATCTAAAATACCTTGTTACATTTTGTCAGAAAGGCCGCATTCACAACAGCGGACTAACTAGTCAACGGATCAAATATGGCCGACCTTCTTGAATGCTTGTTGCGTACGTCATCCCCGAGGGGAATCTATTCACTGGCTATTTGGGGTTAACACGTCAAGCTTTTACGTGGGTCGCCAAAGAAATAGAGCGAGAAAACAGCATACTACTTACATACCGATTATTTAAAACAAATTATGAAAGGGAAGCGTACACAACAGCACCTATACCAAAACATGAAATGCAAAATTTGGCAAAATTTAGAACAGGGGCACATGACTTAGAAATCCAAAGAGGCAGATACCGAAAACCAAAAGCAATACCCCCTGAAGAAAGGATCTGCAGAGTTATGCTCAGATGAAGTCGAAAATGAAATACACTTTCTTTTAAAATGCCCCTTACTCACCAAACTGTTAGGTCATAGTCATTGTAAAAATGTACTTGAACCGCAATAAATAATAAATAAAAATATTTGATTTGCTGTTGTGGATGCAGCCTACAATTGATGCCAACGATTACATTAAAATACTGAGTATAAGAAATGTAGGCTTTTTTAGAATAGGCTCCTGGGTGCGGGCCTGCTATAAAATCGTTATCCAAAATATTATACTGTATATAATAAATATTATAAAGATTATATGCTGTTAACCATATTCCTTATATGAGAAATGACACATTTTCCAAAACTGCAGTGTTTCATTAGACTGATTTGATATGCTTCATCTACATAGAAGATAAGACGTAATTAAAGCGGTTTATTACGCAGGCAATGAGGTTTTGATGTGCAAAATATACGGGCAGATAGAAACTTTTGGCGCATTCACTTCATTAGATATGCGACGTCTTTGCTATTTTGCTATGGAAACGTTTTCACTCCTGATTCCAAGAGGTAGGAGGTATCAGAAATGAGCCCTATTGTGTTCGGGATATGTTAGGGTTTTTGATATTGTCTTTCAATATGTATATATACATTAAGTCTTAAGCTGTAGGTGTATTAATATAATATTTTTAAAATTCCCTTCGTTATTAAAAAATATCAGATCATTTTTTAAGGAGATCAATTATCAACAAAGGGCTTCATATGAAAGTAATGGAGCAGGCGGTTTAAGGCACAGTAACGATAGTGATCATTCAATTATGCAAAGGATGAATTAGAATAGGGGAAGGGAGAGATTATACAGGACGGATTAGGCCGTCTTCTGGGTCTTCCGGAAGACAGTCAGATTTTTAAGTTTACATTGAAGGGAATCTAATTTTTTCTGTCGGAAGACGGTCAAAAACGGGGGATGACGCAACAAAGATAATTTGGAAATTGTCAGAAAATATCTCTGGATCCGTCACTGTTATTAGCTTTTTCATCAGGAAAAATATAATTGTGAATGCCATTATTAGCTCTATAAATTAGTTGGCCTTTATCTTTTAATACCCTTGTCTCCCTTGTTTTATAACTGAAGAAAACTTTGTTTCACATCAGTGTTGATATAAATGTGTGGCAATAAATAGGCTGTCGGCTTCAGGTCACATAGATTCAAGTCGGGTATCCTCTTTACTTAATTAAACTAGATAATTCTATCTCCAGGGTTTTTCGACTGTAGGCGTACGGACAGCAATATGCCATTGTAATAAACTGACTACGCCCCTTTTCTAGATAGGCCAATGAAAACGTGAAACAAGAGACACGTGTAGAATTGACGTCAAAATTAAAATTTATCAGAACGTTCATTGGTCTTTTCTGTTCCGCCTCAATGAAAATTTAATGAACTTGAGGAGTATAAAAATCTCTGCACTGACGACTGCCAAGAGAACTTGCCGAAATAACTGCTCATTATGGATCGACGCCTTATGTCACTGGCCGTGGCCCTGGTGCTGTTTAACGTTGGGCCTAGGGCGACAGTAGTTGGCGTTACTACTCCCGCAGTGCTTGAAAAAAGACTGTTACCTTATTTGGTCATCGCACAGTTGCCAGAAGGACCAGGAAAACGTAAGATGTAGAAACGGACTTAATACAGGACGCATTTGATTGTCAACGAAAATGCAACGTGTTTTTGTCGCTACTGCTGTTATGCAGCGTTCAGTGTGATTGCGACAACCAACAAATATGTTGCACTTTCTGTATGGCAAGGAGTGATACTCATTATATTTTGAAATGCAGAGATATAGACAAGATTAAATGGAGCCTGCCTTTATCAGAAAAAAAATTCGATTATTGCAGTTAGTAGGGTATACCCTATAACTAGATTGAATGCATTTTAAAAACCAACTCCAAAACTGAGTAATTTTTTTCTTTTACACACTAACCCGTGGCTTCAGAGGATCCTTCCCATCTCTCTGAAAGTCTCTGCATATGTGGGTTAGAGGGGGAACGACATAAAAAAGAAATTGTTTTCGCCTTCTTTACTTCTATACTCAGCAGAACAAGAAACTTGATTCGTACCGTTGTTTAAGCTATTTGAAGCTGAAATGCAAATATTCATGCACATAACATATGATATTTACATAAAGAAATGACATCCTCAGTTAATATTAAGAATTTTATGTTTTTGTAGTTAATGATTCCTACTGTTATGGACACGGCGATGTACGTTACGACACTCTAGATGACAGACGCTTCCCTTTCAATTCACCTGTTAATATGTACGGCGTTATGCTCCTGCCTTGGAATGACGATTCATGGTGGGTGATGACTGAGCACGAGTTTTTTGGTGGAACACTTAAAACGCGCATCAGCGTAGTATATGTGAAGTGTCCAATTGGCATCTACTTCATGGCTACATTGGGATCGACTGTCAGCTTATATGTGAGTTTTCTTTGTAATATTTTTAGGAAATGTAGGCACTTTTTTGCACCAAGTTATTAACCACACCCCTTATTGTCGTTTCGCTGACAGTTGGAGTTAAAATGTTCATAATACTTAGTTCATTGCGCTAAATTAATACTCTTGCATTTCGCTTTCAGTATTGGGATGTCGTTAACGCTGTATGGATCCCCATCGATGTCGCAGAGCTACCAGGATATTTCCCCCCTCCCGCTGGCACCGCGTGGGTTTCTGGCACAGCAAAAAACATCACGATAGATTGCCGTATAGTCCCATTCGTACTTGTCTCTGTCTATCGACACGCAGTTAGCATCTACGCTAGCGGTGAGTGGGCAACCGGTGGCCCTCATGCAGTACGTGGTATTTGCGCGGACTTCAATGGCAACCCGGCCAACGACTGGGTTACATTGTTGGGACCTCCACCTTTCCCCGCCTGGACACCTTTCTTAATTTAATCTCGGAATAATTATGACAGAGTTCGAACGTTGACGATGATAAAAAAGACACGAACAAGGGCAAAGAAAACATTTAGGCAAACAGTGACAACAAGCCGGACTGAAACCCAAAAGAATACGGACAATGAACGGTAACGTGGAAAACGCGAACTGCAATTCCACTTGTTTTACTTAACTAAAATGACTGTTTCTTGGTTCTTTATGATTAAGATACTGTTTCCTTCAAGTGTCTTAAATTGACTTTTAATTACGGTGGAATAATTGGTCAGTTATTAAAGCAATGGTTTCTTTTTCTTGCTATGATATTTATACATATATTCATTTTAGTAGCAGACAGGGTGCTTATGGAAAATTATTTGGCAGGGCATATAATGTATGTGGCTGTGTAATATCTTATTTTATCCATAATACATGTATATGTATTGATATGTAGACTAAATAAGTATTCCCATTTAATATATTGGAGGGATTCAAGTCAAAACATTCTTTCAATTACACAAGTTTGAACGAACAGAATATTTGTACTAAGTAAACGTTATAGTTTGAGGCACCGTTTTCAAATTTGGAATTCTTCAAGGGAGCGAAGTGATTAAAAATGGTGTAGGCTATATTTTAGGTCTTAATTTTTTACCTTGGTGTATACATATATATATATATATATTTATTAGTCTTAATCAGTTCACCTTTGCAGCATTCAGAATAGGAATGTTTCTGTTCACCATATTTATATCGCATATTGATTAGAATGCTTATTTAGTTATTAGTTATATCGCAGGGCTGTTTTTTTCCAAATTATTTTAGCATAGGCAGGGTGCTTATGTGTGTGTATTGTTACGGTGAAGACATATAGGCCTACGAGGTTGTGGTGGTATTTTTATCCAAACGTAGACTTAATTATTGATATATAAGAGGGTTTATTGATATGATATATATAAGAGGGTTTAAAATTTAAAACTTTTCATTCAAAAGTAACAATCTTCAATGTAAGGAATATGTGTTAAATGAGAGGGTTAGAGAGATATTCTGAAGTTCTGTTTGCATATTTCAAATATTTAAAATGAGCGAAATGATCAAAAAGATTGTGTATATTGATGAGTTCTTAAAATGTCTTTCTTTTAGCCATGCTTAATTTTGATTGTTATTGATGGCATTCCTTATTTGTAAATGAAATTGTTGGAAAAAGAAAGTTTCGGCTATGTTTCAATAAGAGAAATGATAACTGCCCTTATTATCAACAGCAACCATATGCAACGCGTGGGTCATGGAAATTAAGTGATCCCATCGGTGCTCTGATTTTCAACAGAAGACAATAAAATTATTTGTACATTAGGTACAATGCCGACCTACGTACAGAACACGGACATCTTATTCAGGTGAAGGGACGACAGGAGGGGCTGGGATTATGCACTTTGGGTGACGGTTGCAGGCCCGTAGCCGGGGGGGGGGGGGTTCGGGGGGGTCGAAAGAACCACCTTTTTTGCTGGAAAAAGGTCCACTCTGGGTAAAATTTTACCTATGTACTTGAGGATTTTATAGTTTTAGAAAACGAACCCCCCCACCCTCTGAAATTGCTAGCGGGCCTGGTTTGTGTTCATGCTTACCCAAACAGCTAGCCACGCGTGAAATGAGGTGAGATATACTGTAGATCGAGTGATTGTGGGCTAATAAAATAAAAAGGTATTGTACCCTGCTACGTTGAGACGAGGCCAATACTGTGCACTTTTTAGCAATCCGTGTAAGTGCAAGTTTTATTATTGAACGTGGAATGACTGAATGGCGTAACATTTCAAACTGATCGAAGCTCATTCCACAGTAATTGAAATAAACTGGAAAAATAAAAAGGCTTGTCTATACAGCTTTGCGGTAAGCGTTTAAAAGATTTGCGGTGAAAAATTAATACTGGATCGCGAGTTGTTCCCTTCAATTCCTATTGTGATAAGGGATTGAAGAAACTATTGTCCTTGAAAAGTGAGGAGTGAGGAGAGCACTACTTTGGATAACCATTTAATAAGCTTTCGATTGACTTTGAGAATTTAAAATGGCCAAGATGAACGACAAAAGTCACTTCGGTCACAAAACAGAATTTAATTACACAAAATTAATCAAAGATTAACATGAAAAAGTAAAAAGGCAATCAATGTAGTCTTAATCTAAGCTTATTTGAAGAAATGCTATTTTGAAAAACATTAATAACAACTAATACTAAACTATAAACTATAACAACTAATACTAAAACATATACACTTCGCTAATTTTGGTTGCACGCTCTTAAATTTCTATTTGCAGTGTTCATGGCAGAAACCATCTTTCCCCAAAAGTTCTTGTTCAGTCTCTACTGCTCCGGGGAGTACCGACCAACAGCTTTTCGTATGAATTGTATTCTAATTCTATCCAACGGACTCCGCATGTCGCCCCCTCTCTTTGATCCTTCCACATTCTTTGTGGGGTCCGTTCTCTCCTCCCTGCTGACATGAGCTTCACGCAAAAATTGGTCGCCCCCGTGGAATTCTGTTTCAGGACAAGAAGCTCGTTCTCAGTGGGGAAAAACGGACGGGTCTGAGGAGGGTGGCCTTGAGAACGAGCCGGGGCAGGGGCAGGGACTGGGTACGGGTACGGGTACGGGTAGTGTGGAGGGAAAGGGGGCATGGGGGTGATGTGCTCCTTGTATGTTAAAAATGGGGGTTGGAGATATGTAGGGAAAGGTGGTGGGCTGGGAAACACAGGGGGAGGTTGGGGAGATGGGAGGAGGCTGTCTAAATTCAAAAGGGATGCAGGGGGTGGTGTTCCGTAGTCGGTGGCGGCGGCAGGGGGGATGGTTTGGTGGTGTAGGTGGTGGCAGGGGGGGGTGGTCTGATAATGGTGGGGGTGGTAGGGGGGCTCCCAAAATTTGGTGAAGCAGCTCTTCATGTCGCAGGAGTTTCTCCAATATTGTGTCTACAGAATCTTGAAGTTTCACCAGTGCTGGTCTTCACTCACACCGCAGTGGTGGGGGAAGCTGGGGCATGTTGTCATGGACACTGGCAGGGCCAGATAAAATACGAGTTGCCTGCTACAAATTAAAAAAAATTATTTAATATTTAGCCTTTTACTTTAACTCGTTTTTAAATATGGTTATGGTAACAAAACAGCGGCTCTGACGTAACCCCATTCGTCCTTTTATGTTCTTTAATGGTGTAATGAAGTGATATCGGAAGAACTATCTTGCAGTGATATCTGTAGTGAATTCTGTAGTGAATTCTGTAGTGGTGAAACTAAAAAAATAATAAAAAAGGAATAATATTAAGAAATAAATTATTTACTATACTGAAATAACAAATATAAAAAACTGACATACTATAAGTTTACATACAAATGCAAAATAAAGAATAGAGAGAGAGAGAGAGCAACACCTAAACGCAAATATCGACAATATAAACTCAGGCCTACCCAACTACCAGACTCGGCACCTAAGGATCCTGAATTAACCGGTATATCGGACCACACTACCCGTTTTCAAGGTGTGTGTCAGATCGCATTTCGGAGTATCAGCCAGAACACCGACAGGATGAGCCCTGACATGCTCGGCTGTCACCTTGATTGGATAGTAAACGATTGTCGTAAAATCGCTATATGATTTTAAAACCGGGTGCATAATTTTGCAAGCCACCTAGATGACCCTTAGACTGCCACATTAATCTAATACAATGCAAAAAAGCCCTATCAAAAGTGGTTAAAACATTCAAACCGAATGTCGTAAAGTCCCCATATATCCCCATAGAGACAATAAAATAGAGTACTCTAAAGTAAGAGTACAGTTTAAGGTTGTTCAGCCGAGCGTGGATGAGCCCGCAGTCGTGCTACAAAATTTGCTCTGGGGGATGATACTCCGAAATGCGATCTGACACACACCTTGAAAACGGGTAGCGTGGTCCGATATACCGGTTAATTCAGGATCCTTAGGTGCCGAGTCTGGTAGTTGGGTAGGCCTGAAATAAAACTATGAAATTATATAGCTATAGTACTTACACAACATGCGGCAACTTAAAGATTACAAGCACAGCAACGTGGCGGCCAGGAAAGCAATTGCCTAAAAGGAGAACGTACATGTCGACTATATATATATATATATATATATATATATATATATATATATATATATATATATATATATATATATATATATATCGATATAAAAAAGATGACTTTATACTAATATCACCTGACTTAATCAACTACAAATAGGTGATGACGGTTTACCAAATCTTTTTTATCGAAATAAATAAACAACTAAATACACATATCTATAAGCGTTCTATGTAGCTTACCTTATTACATTCTGAAGAGAAAAACATGACCGCACCCAGAAGTGGTATGCGCCCGCTTTTATAGCGAACGTTGACAAAAACTACTCAAATATTCATGAACAGATAACCGTGACATTGCGTTAGATGTGATAGCGTGATTTATTTGTCGATGTCGACAACACTCTCTCTCTCTCTTAAAAAAAAATCAAACTACTGAGCAACTATTCATAATACAATATCATAGCGTGATTTATTTGTCGATGTCGACAACAAATAAACCATGCACACTTGTGTAAGCTGTGTTCAAAAAGCGCATTGAGGAGATTAACTCCATTGTGATTTCAGCTTACAACAAAAAACTCTGAATTGATAGTTGTTCATGTCATATTTGTTCTTGTCATTGAAATAGAAATGTTATCATTATTACATAAACTGAATTGTTATGAAGTTAGCATGTTCAGCGGCAGTTTCGTCTGCAAGCATGTGTATAATTACTGGCACCAGATCTCTCAGAGGCCGTGTTCTTTTAAATAAATTACATAGACTGCATTTCATCTTCCCTTAAATGCTATACAGTTATGTTCTATTATACCATGCTCATTTTAATAAATCATAATTATTCAAGAAAATTTAGGGCATGTGAAGTTGCATTTGATAAGATAAGCTGAAAACACTTATCCAATTGTTTATGATTGATTGAAGGTCAGATTGGTGGATCTGCTTCTTGTGAGTGGGACTGCTCACAAAAGTTTTTTTTACCAACTTATAATCACTAGCTTTAATTTTCTATATGTAACAGACGGACTCTCGTGTGGTTTAAAATATCTTTACTGGTATAACAAAAATTTTCACACTGTAATAAACGGTGACATATAACAGCAACTCCAGCACTGTTTGAAAATCCGGCGCCAACGCCTTTTATAACGAGACGTCACATGACACAGCTAGACGCGGGAAGACAGAACAAAGGAACATAGACAAAGGAATAATTAGAGGGCGTTAGAATCACAGCAAGTCACAAGACAAGACATCTCGAGACGAGTGCATATTTACACATAGTTACATATATTCTACACAATGTTAGGTATGCTACCAAGTTATCTGTTATATTCTGATTGTATTCAATGCTACTCCCCGTGGAGTTAGTGTGTGTAAGCTAAGTTGACAAAATTCATTGTGAATGGTCCCTTAGGCCGGATGTAACAGTAGCATTTAGGCATAACAATACAAAACCTTCACTATTAAAATGAGTGTCCTATAGAAATAATATGGTTATCAGAAGTTTGTGTGATGCTGTTTTTATATAATCTTGTGCAATTTGGTCTGTTTAACCCCCAAAAATCATGTTGAAATTTTCTTGCATCTGTTAAGACCGACCATTTTGGTCTTTAGGGAAATATATTTCTTCTTTTTTTCTTGTAAAGTGATGGTATAAGAGTAAATCTTTTCTAAAGAGAAGTCAAAACATTATACCACATTGTCAAAAAAGTGTTTAAACTGTTAAGAAACAATTTACTTTGTTTGTACAATATTTTGGTCTTGTTCAGTTTTGGATAAATCTGTAGTGCTTGGCCTATCCGCCAATGCCATTTTCATTTATATAGTATCATTGGGAATAAGCCGTGAGACAAGTGACTATTGGACAGATTTTTAAAATGTTAGACCTCTTTTTTACCCTCTCTCTATGGGTGCATTCCCAGAGATTTAGGTCGATCCAGAGATTTATATTTAGATCGATCTAACTCCCTGGGGGTTCACGCTAAATTGCAGTCAGCCGAGCGCGCACCATAGTTAATTACACCCTTACAGCTTTTAGTAGGCGGGACAGACGCTTACGCCGGCTAAGCTGACAGTAATCTAGTGAGACTCCCCACAGGGATAGTTCGATCTAAAATCTATGAGAATGCATTCTATCTCTCAGTCTTGTTCTCAATTTAACGAATTCATATCAACTCAAATGGATCAATTGATAAAATGAAGCCTGATATGATTCAGATTTACACAAAAGTGCCGCTTAAGTAATAAATACTATATCAGAGTTCTGAGTATTTAATGAGCATGACAACCACAAAAGGATTGGCAAGATGATGGTTCTGGCATCTGGTATTCCAGCGAAGTCAGATCAGCTTTGTTTCTCTATCTCTCTCCACTGCTGCTTTTGTATGAATTGCAACCAAGCCGAGGCAGTTACTGTCTATTTGAAGTAGGTATTATTCCAAGTTAAGATATGTGACGGTGATGTTCACTTTGTATTGAAATATGAGTATTATTATTGTCATAGGACAGGAATATTCATCTGTGATAAGTTTGTAAACTATGGAAAGTAATGTATATATTAGTATATACTTGACTTACAAGATATTTTAGATAGTAGAAGTATGATTAGATGTTAGACTGCATTCCCACATATTTAGATCGATCCATCTGGATTGACTTAACTCCCTGGGGGTTCACGCCAAATTGCTGTCAGCTCAAGAGGCTTAAATGTCTGTCACGCCTACCGAATCAGCTAGGGTAAAGATAATTACCCCCTAACAGCTTTACTAGTCGTGATAGACATTTAAGCCGGCCAAGTTGGCAGCAATTTAGTGAGACTCCCCAGGGGGATAGATCGATCTAAATATCTGTGGGAATGGTCTCTTAGAGTAACAAGGAGACGCTGTTGTCATCTCCGACAGGCATAGTGACATTGGATCAACGTTGAAAACAGGTTGGGCCGTTGATCTACCTAAAGTCAACGTCAAATCAATGTCGATTCAGCCACATCAAAACGCTGTCATGATGTGACGTTGACTCAAAGTTGTATTTTGGTCGTCCTGATCCAAGAGGTGTGGTACTCGTCGAAATGCACCCTTGTCCAAAATTGGCAAAAATAAATGCTAAATATATCTACCATACGGAAGAAATTATGGAAAAAATTTCTACAGACGGCTGACCGAAATTCATATGTGGAGATTTCAAATGTGCCCTTGGATTTGACCTTTGGCCTTTATTTCAAGGTGAAAGGGGCCAAAATTAAAAAAGGGATTTTTTACAAAAAAAAAAAAAAATAGTTGCGTCGATATTGGGAAACTAGACAGAGCTAACCTATTATATAATTGGCAGGTGTTACCCTTCAGGTCATTTTTCATCTCTGTGAGTTTGGGGTCAATCGGTGCATTTTCACGGGAGAAGCGGCCATAAGATACCGAAACTGAAAACTGTCTCTTATTCGGGAACCGATAATGCTAGAGATCTATTCGTTTTTGCATTTTGTAGAGCATGTCAACCCAACACTGAAGGTGGTCTCCGTTTTTTTTTTTTCCATACGGTTTACGAGTTATGCTGCATCAAACAGTTCATTGTGGTGGTGAAAGTAAAATGTGCAATACGCATAAAATATGCATAAAATTTTGAATGTCTGGAAAAGATAACATAAGGCTTGGCGAGGCAGACAACTTCTGGTCAAAAATAACATTACTTCATGAAATTTGAATATCTGGGACTTCTGAGCACCTCTCATTTCAAGAATTTCAAAGAAAATGACCTTTTCTTTATTTCAATTAATTTCTTCTGTAGGGAAATTTACGGCACATTATTGTAACTCTAAATTTGTAACAATTAGTCCCTTATATCTCCAAAACTGTCAGACATAGGTCCATAGTTTCTATTGAAGTTGAATAGGAAGTCTTATACTGGCAATCTGTGACCTTGAAATTGACCTTTGACCTACTTTTCACCACGAACTGAACTTTGCAACATTTAAGTCCCTTATATCTCCAAAACTGGCAGAGATAGGCCCATAGTTTTTACTGAAGTTGAATAGGAACTCATAAACTGGCAATCTGGTGAATTAAGTTAAAGAACTGATGTCACTAATACAATAAATAGATTGTGAAAAGTAATTAAAACACGTTTTGAGTACTTGTTTTCATTTATTATTCAAAAAAGAAGGAAAAATTAAAAGAAAACGGTTTGGAAAAAATATTGCAATTAAATATCATGTCTGAGCTTGTAAACCCAAAGATGTCTTTTTAAGAAGTGACATGATTAGTTAGCGCCAAGTGTATTTCTTGAATCCGCGACAAAGCCATTTGAAGCATTGAAAACTTAATTTTCAAATTAAAATTCGCAAATTAAACAGCGGATATATCAAGGCATGACTAAAAAGGCAGAAATTAAGATATTCAAGTGTTGTCTATAACTACTTAGAAGTTTTCATTTTTTTCACATTGACCTTAAAAAAAAAGAACTTTCTAAACTGACGTTCATTCTAATAATTTATTAATTTCATTAATTTTCATTTAAAACATGAAAAGACCGTGGGGCATACTTCGGGATGCCGTTAGCTTTGATCACCATGGAGTAGTACACAGACGACTCCTTGGGGGTCCTTGGACGCAGGGGATCACTGAAGTTCACGTGGTACATGCCAAACTTTTGGGAATAGCCACTTGACCACTCAAAGTTGTCCATAACTGACCAGGCAGTGTAGCCTATCACGTTGCATTTATCCTTAGTGACCGCTGGAAGGAAAATGTATGAAGTGTTAAATTGTTAAAGCATTCATTCTGCAACCAAAGCGATGCTTGTGCGATGCGAGTTTCATGGTCGCACAAAGGACGCAGAACGGACGCCGCCCAGTGTGAAGGGGGTTTTAGGTGTATCAGTGCGTTGCAATAAGTGTATAAATACGTTGTTTTAGGTGTTTAAGTACCTGTGTTAGATGCGTGCGGTGTGGTAGGTATACAAGTGTTGTATTAGGTGTTATAAAAAAAGTGTGTCACATGTGACAGAGGGATTGTTTAAATGTGATCGTGTCACCCGCTGATGTGATAACTTACAGACATATACATTATGGTAAGTAAAGGATATTAATCGGAAAACTAAGGTTACCTATTTTAATTCTTTAAAACTATATTTTCACTTTTTTAAAAATTGCACGCCCCAAGGCAAAAAGGGGGCACACAAATAAATGGTATTTGTTATTACCGTCAATCATATTACTAATGTATCCGGCGTAGTAGTCTATTCTCCAGTCGTCGCGGTATATTCCAGGGATGGTTGTGTTCCTGTCTGACATGCCGTTCTCTGTGATAATGACGGGCGGGTTGTTGTACTGTTTCTTCACCCAGTTAAGCATCTTGCGCATGCCCCAGGGCACCACTGTCAGCCAAGACGAGCCCGATCTGAAGAATAAACGCGCAGGCTTTCAAAAAGAGGTTAAGGGTGTGTTCACAGTGAAACTATCGTACTCAGTAGATTGATCCAACTTCGCGGGGACTTTCACCAAATGCAATCAGATTACGTCTTAGTTTACCAAGTTAACGTCTTGGTACGACTAAATGAAATTTCACCAACCGTAATTAAACTGCCAATATTCAGTGGGCACTGGATGTAAACTTTTCTTTCTTTTGCCAAACTATTGGTTGTGTAATATTGGTAGGCCCTATTATTGATTTAGTGGTTTGGTACCTATTTCATTTTTACGTGCGTCAACTAAATCGGTTTGACGACTGAAAGATATCGGCTGGTTATGGCTATAATATTATGACAATATTCTCTAAAAAGACCTTTTAAACTGGAAAAAATCATTATCACTTTCGTTTCATTTCTTGCACCGTTTCCTATATGATGAATAAATAAATAAATAGATAAATAAATAAATAATCATGCCAAAGAATCCTTTATTGGAATAATAATTTGAGTAATGACACTACACAGCTGTCATTTTTGGGTATTTATACGTACGTTTTCCATTTCGGGTCTTTAGAAGACGCCGCCTCGATATCGTTGTAGTATCCGGCGCCCGTGGTTTTGGCGCCAGTGACCAGGTTTGTGGTGTACGTGTTCAGGCCGAAGAAATCAAAGGTCCCTGTTATAACGACAGCTAAGGCTATTATTTCAATAGTGTCACCAAAGCAGCGTTCGTTAATGAAGACAGGATTTTTAAACTGGTTCGGTACTACCGGTACATGGCGTACGGTATTTTCGCAAACTTTAAATACTTAAAATTCTAAAAAATTAACCTTATTCATCCTAACCTTCACAACAAACCTTGCATAACCTAACTTCATGTTAAGCTGATGTGAATTAAGTTATGACAATTGATAACAGTCAAGATGAAAGACTAAAGATGTAATGATTTTTTCCAAACCTTTTATCCTTGCCTTCTCGTCTTTAGTAAACACGGGTAGCCTGGATTGGTTTAGGTTTTCTTCCTTACTCCTGTTCCCTATGGTCCATTTCATTACATCCGGGTAATCACCGTTGACGTACACGGGGTGCGCGAACCAGCCAAGAATAAACTGCTGGTTCCTCTCCGCCGCCTCGGCGTCCGCGGGGCTCTTCGTCTTCGGTTCGCACCAGTCCGAACTTAACGTGATCGAGATTTTACCTGCAAGTTTTTCATGTGAATATTATGTGAGAAAAATAGAAGAACCAATTAATGATGTTATAGGATGCTTAAAAGGTGATATTTCATTTTCTGATCAATATATATTTCAGTCATGGACAAATATTGTATTTGGAAGTATCTGCCACCTTCGATATGGGTTACAGTATGTGCCCGGTTATTGAATTGCATTGTCTCTACAGGCAAGGCGACACCTTTCGGAGACAGCGTGCATAATCCGTGGTGTTACTATAATCTTTAGCATGTCACGCAACTCTACTGGAGCTTCTTTTATCTACCTGATTTGTCTGCATTGTACTTCTCATGGTACACGTGGTACACCTCGGCATGCGCCTTTAGGATGGCGTGAGCGGCCCTGTAGGCACCGGTTCCCGCCAGTTTAATACCCGGCGCCATTTGACCCACTTCATACCCCAGTACAGACACGCACCAGGGCTCATTAAATGTCAGCCAGTGCTTCACCTGTAACATGAAACAAATAACACCGCATTTTTCATTTTTTTCCAAGCAAACTGTTTGGCTTACCTTGAAATGCTTCTGTCTGACGGCCACATATACAAAAAAAATTTACAGCGGATTTTTTATCACAATTGATATAACTGAGATAGTGCACCTGTGAAAATGATACAAATAATTCCACAATATCTCTACCTCGCAAACTTATTTGGCTTATCTTGGAATGCCTCGGTTTGACGGCCATATTGACAAAAAGATTTACAATGAATTTTTTTATCATAATTGATATAATCGAGATATTTCACCCGTGTGAGTAAACTCTGAAGACATCCCATCCCATTACCTTAAAATCGTTGTAATATTTTGTCCACAAGGGAGGTGACGAAAAGTTTCGTTGGCGGACATAACTATTTCAATAATTGGGAAAGTGATTTGCATAACTGATTTAGTCAACCTTGGTATTCTGTGTGTTTTTTCCTGGTATTGACCTGGTTCTAAAAGTAGATGCTTGGTATATGAGATATTTTGTTTCCGAAACACGCCTTTAACCAATGTGTGAAATGAACCCAAAAGTATGTGACTAAGCAGATCCAGAGCTACCCTTGGTTGATGCACATTTTCCACTTTTTCCAGTTAGAAGATTGACCATATTTAACCAGAGACATTATCTGTGAATATCTGGTGAAAAATCAATCTCTGGCACTGGTAGAGGGTAATCCAGAGCTAAATTTAAGCAATATTTATAGTACCTGGTCACCGAAGGTCTTGAAACAAACTTCGGCATAGTCCTTGAACAGCGGAATAACGGACTCGTTGAGCCAGCCGCCATACTTGTCCTGTAGTGTTTTTGGCAGGTCCCAGTGGTAGAGCGTTACCAGTGGTATAATACCATTGTCTTTCAGGGCTTTAATGATGTTCATATAGTAAGCAACGGCCTTGGGGTTCAACGAACCCTTGGTGCCGTCTGGTAGAAGTCTTGGCCAAGACAGGGAGAAGCGGTAGTGCTTTACCTAAAGTCGAGACAGCATGGGTGATTGCATAGGTTATTTATTCTACAAATTATGAAATAAATCACGTTCGATAGTTACGTAATAAAGATATCAAGTATTGATGCCATGGCAGTATCTGTACAGATAACAAAGATTAATGTCATCACTTATCATATCGATACTGACGCTATCCGATACGTTGTCAATTAAGAGGCTTTTGTGGCTGCTGATTTCTGTCGTTCGCAGGTCACTGACAATAGGACAATCAACATATAGTCTAAAACAATAACCAACAGACTGATTTTATTCATTTCCTCTGGTATCTGTCACAACAAAATATTTCTTTTGGATACCACTCTCTGTGGAATGAAAAAGTGTTCATTTACAAAGTATATCATACAATATCATACAATAATCTTAATATGGTTACACTGTTGAATACAGCGTGTTTCTTTCAACATTATATACTGGTATCTTCATTACCCGCATAAGCTTTAGTATTTCCATATCTTCCCGCCATTTGTGATAGCTGTCACAAGCAACATCGCCATTAGAACCGTCGAAAATGTTCCCCTTCTTGTGAGAGTACTCATCCCAAATACTAGGACCCTTACCTGTACGATTAGATGAAATGAATTAATGAATAAATTAAATCGAAAGAACAGATCAGTTAATGAACGAATAAGTACAAAAGGATTTCATATAGATTTTAAAAAAGAGCAAAAAGGTCTAAATACAATGCAAGAAGCACATAGACTACGAAATGGAGAAATAACTTTTCGTTTGTGATTTTGGTCCATATTCGGCGACTCAATGTCTTATTAAATCATGACTGTTAGCGAATCAAATCTGTTAGAGAACGAGTCTTTCTTAGTTGTCATATAATAATTGATTACATCTATTGAAATTTCAAATTGATACAGATCTGATGTACAAGTGATCAACCAGGAATTGAGGTGACTTTGGGTCGTCAGCAAGGATTTACAAACCAACCTTAAAGGATCTCGTTCAAAAAAATACTTTTTTCATTTCATTTTTAAACAAAACAACACTGAAACTGATGCCGCTTCACTTAAAACTGATGACAGCAGAGAACTCACCGTCTTCGTTCCAAGCGCCCTCTATCTGGTATGCGGCCGTGGCCACGCCCCAGAGAAAGTTTGAAGGGAGTCCGCTAGCTGACGGCCCCTCCCCCCGGGGCTGGGGCAAACACACCGTCAAGGTAGAACATAACGCCACAGCAAGCAGAAGACTCGGTATCACATCCATGGTGTTACGCTTGCTGTAGTCTGTTAGGCAAGGTGACATTCCTTTAAATACATTGTCCTAGGCCAGTGTTACAAATGTTACGTTTTACGGAGCCATTAATATTTTTGTCGCTCTGGAAAAAACGAAACGTCATCATTTAAGAGTGAGACTATTTCAATGCTGACCAAAATGTGTCCTCAATCATTGTCTTTTTTAAATTGTGACTGCGGTAAATCGTTATCGCAATATTGATATGAACAGGTATGATGTTTTTTTATTAGTGCTGTATTTTAGGCTTTCATGGTGTACAGTATTTCATGCTGCACAAAAATGAGATAAAATAGTGACTTCCCTTTTTGCCAGCCAAACATAAGGGTGGAAATCTCTTCACTGAGGGTTTCGCTCGATGCATATCCAAACCAAACGTACAGGTAAATCAAACAAACGACCCTGGATAGGCTTAACTAGCAATGAACTACATGTAGTTCTCGGGTACGAGGTCGGGTGATGATTTTAATAATAGACCTCTTTAGCCTACCCTCTACAGTGACGAATTTAGGTTGGATTAGGGGGTCCTGACCCCTCCTCCACTTTGATTTCTGAAAAAAAATTACACCAATCTACACCCTCTTGAAATTAGAATTTGGACAAGCTGAATATAGTTCTAAACTGTACCAAATGGCAACTCGCCCCCTAAAATACCGAAGTTTCACGATGGATTTTTCATTAGATATTCACAGATATGTCACTGGTTAAATTGATAGATATTGTCTGAACTTCGCGTCAGAGAAAATTTCCACATAATAAAAACTGCGACTATAGGGCTATACCTATAGACCGTAACCCAAAGACTAAAAACGGCTGGCCTTGACAGTCATCAGCAGGGTATATATAGTTCACAACTATCTACGCTATTACGTTGTATTAAATGAGGTCACCTGCTGCTAGTTGTGAAATGAGCTTTCTCTTCTACGTTAGGTAAAGGCAGTAGGCCTAATGTTTTTTATATGGCCCACAGGTAGCAGAAGGCTACGGGCCGGTATACTCTATCAGGGCCGCAGATTAATGTGCACTTTTATCTAACTTGAGACACGCACAGAGCAGATAAGTGCCACTATTTACCAGTGACATATCTGCAAATATTCAGTGAAAAACCAACCTGTGGCCCTCAGGTAGAGGTTAGGCTACAGATAGCTATGCATATAACTTAGTCAGCTGATCAAAGCCTACATACCATAACTTTACAGGATCTTGAAACCTTCCGATTGCGATTTTTAACGTTCATTAATCGTCAAATGAAATATTGGTTTCGATTAGTGGTATACTGAAAACTAAGGAAAGGATCAGCCGTGACCTAATTACCTGAATTATATATATTACGCATTCGGAACTCTTTCTGACCTAGAGACAAAAAAGTAAACCAAGAACAAAATCTAGGTCGATCTTACCGACATGTAGTAGGAAAGGTTTTTTAATCCATTCCAGTCTAGGAAATAAACTGAATTTAGTGCCGTGTACTACAATAACGTCTATAATGTTTTAATCCAAATTAAAAAGTTTGCAACTCAATAATTGTGTCTTTTCACACTTAGTAAAGTTAAAAAAGATCAGACTATATAATTAGGCCTACTAAAGATACATGTATGAAACGGTAGCTGTATCCGGTTGCTATGTAAACGGTTATTCAACCTAGTTTTTTTTTTTTTTTTTTAATTACTGTAAGTTCTTTTGGTTTTGACTTTTGCGGTTTGGACCTTCAACCAATGAAACAAAAAAAAATCAATTCGTCCGAGATATGACTACAATGTTTTAGATAGGCCCTACTTATACATTGGGAATGCAGTCTACTGGTCTACAACATTACAGTACGCTAGGATCTTGTCGCACTGTGTTTAACATTAGATAAGATTACATGTAGGTTAATGTTACATACATATCATCAATTTATCTTTTAAACCTCTATAAGCTTTGTCCCATGATAGTAATCTCGCTAAGTCCAATCAGTGGAACCATCTTAATTGGCTGACACGCCTCCTTCCGCATCTAAATTGGCACAGTACTGATCTTAATGTCTTACTCATGGACAACCTAACATATGACACACAGTTGAAGGTGTTTTTGAAGAGTACATGTATATATGTACTTAGCTTTGGCTTTTTCAGGATGTCGTTTTTCCATAACATTTAGTACAATTCAATAATTTTCCCATGTGCTAGCTCCAAGTCTACCGCTGACCGCATTGTGAATATATCTTCTAACTGCAGCTTTTGCATGATTATTCTGAAATCGCTACACCAATTAATTTTACATAATATGTAGTCGTGCTCAACCAGTCTCTTGGTTAGTCTATTGTCATCCATGTCTATTAATCTATTCCAATATCTAATTATGAACATCCATTGATTGTAAACTAGTGGCATCCAACCGACCTCACCATAAAGTGCTAATATTGTTCTAAATCTATGTACTCCCATATAATACCTGATAGCTCGTAATTGTACATTCTCTATAGATGGGAATGTCCTATACCCCCATACTGAGGCACAGTATTTAGTGATATGCATGATACGTGATCTGAACAGTTGTTCAAAAGTACTGAATCCAATATCTTTCAAACTATGTATCCTGTTAATCATACCACCTAGCCCTCTGCTGGCCCCTTTCGCTAACTCCATAGCATTATGTTAAAATTGGCCTGAGTAATGGAATGTAACACCAAGGTATTTATATCTGTCCATTGTCTCCCAAGCGTTATTACCAATGGTGAAGGTATAATGAGAAACCTTTACATCATGGTGTCTGAAATGGAGAAATTTTGATTTCTTTGCATTGAGAGTTACCCTCCAGCGTTTGCACCAAATAACAAGACAATCTAACATAACCTGTAAATTACGTGCTGATGATGCTACGAGTACAATGTCGTCTGCATATAGGAGAATAGACACCTGATTGTCTTCGTACGTTATTCCAACTCCTAGATCATTAATTTCACTTACTATATCATTTGCAAAAAACATAGAATAAAGTTGACGAGATGTTGTCGCCTTGCCTTACACCAGTGCGACAGTTGAACCAGTCAGTATACGTGCCATTGATTTTGACACAGGCAGTCGTTTGATAGTATATGTTTTTCAATACTCGATAAAATTTTCCATCTACTCCATTTATCAATAACTTATACAACATAATATCTCTATCGATGTAATCGAAACATTTTTTAGATCAATAAACGCTGCGAATACCTGTGTGTTGTTCTTAACAATACTATTGAGTGCAAAGACATGATCTTCACATGATCTATGTTTCCTGAAACCATTTTGCTCATCTGCATCTTTTGTATTTGTTTAATGTATATTTGTTTTAGTTGAAGTGTCCTGCCATCTTCTTTATTAAATTTTGTCATTAAATCATCTCTTTACAGGCCTGCGTTAGCAAATGTCTGCAACTTGCACGATGATATCGACAATCAGACATGAGACGTGAATTTTAACAGATCTAATTTGACTTTGAATAAAACTGTAAACCACCCAACCTTTACATTTTGCAAGTAGAATGTAAAAGTCGGATTCAATTTCCACGTCAATACTTCCGATTATGTGCAGATTTTGATTTTGATAATCATTAAAAGCAAGCAACCGGCTACCAATGTGTTGTCTTTGGTCATTCTTGATGCATTTACTGTAGTATATGTATAATTAACAGTTTGGGAGCCGGTATACTGTAACAAAGCCGTTGAAAGAATGAATTTCAGGTTGTGACGTCATCACAGTGTCGAGTATGATTTCTGTTTAATATCGGGTATTCTTCTGACATTAATATTTTATAAATTTAGTTCAATGTTGAATTAAAATGAAAACAATCTAAGAAATTTATACTTTGCTAGCTTTACCCGACTTGTTCATTAAGCGTCTATGCTGTGAAATGATGCACCAACATAAAAACGCATCTTTTACCTTGCCCCTGATCAAGATTAAATAGGAGACAAAAGACATGGCGAAATATCCGCATTCTCTTACGAATGACTTAATCGGATTCAAAAGTGTTTATAGTCATGTGCAATAAATGTAACTAAAGCAGTCGCGGTCGCTTATATTTTTATCCTTCTCAACCTGGCTCCCCTTTCCAATGGCATTGAAATGTACGACTTAGATAAACTGTGATTCACTTGCCCATGCTAGTTTCCATGTTCATATTTGGGGGTTGTGGGCGTGGAACTTGAGGAGCCGTTTACTTTAAAGTCAACCCTCCATTTCTTTCAGTACTGGAGATACAAGAGGATGTGGCTGATTTACTTTTGTTGTATTTTGTGCGCAGTTTTGCAGGGTTCCCTATCAGAGGTAATGTTTTCATATTTTTTGGTAAATTAGAATTTACTGGTATACAGTATCTACCGAAGTATTGTGAAAAGTGGTACATGTAGACTGTTAGGGTGTATTCCCAGAGATTTAGATCGATCCAGCGATTAAGATTTAGATCGACCTTACTCCCTGGGGGTTCACGCTAAATTGCAGTCAGCCGAGCTCGCACCATAGTTAATTACCCCCTTACAGCTTTCAGTAGGCGGGACAGACGCTTAAAGGGATAATAACTCTTCGTATGAGATCTATATTTCACAATAAAAACATTGTGAATAACTCATAGAAATGTAATATATTCTGTTTTACCACAAAAACGGCAATTATAGCTATTTTTTCTGATATCTGAGCTTGTCTTTAGACCACGTGACCTCCATTGATGGCTATACTGTGTTAAAATCTCTTAAGAGATTTTAACAAAAAGCCAAACTTTTTAGAAAAAAACCAGGGACTAACTCTGAATGTAAAAATGGATTCATTTACCATTGGTAAGTATGGGAAAATTGTTGTTTACTCCAGGAAAATTCATTTTTTGGCCGAAACGAAGAGTTATTATACCTTTAAGCTGACAGTAATCTAGTGAGATTCCCCACAGGGATAGATCGATCTAAAATCTATGGAAATGGGGTCTTACACTGCGATAAGCAAGGCCTTGACCAAGTTGTGTTGATTTGCACACACACGCGCGCCTGCACACACATATTTTTGGTCGTAACCCTCAACTCTCCCCCCCCCCCCCCCAACCGAAAAAAAAAGCATTATTACAAGCAAAAAGAGTTCAACTGTTCAGTCCATGTGTCTACCCTACTACAACATGTGCTCTTGGCATACATGTGTTTTAATATTCTAGCTTCATATCCCCCACCCTCTAAGACCCCATTCCCACAGATTTTAGATCGATCTATCCCTGTGGGAAGTCTCACTAGATTACTGTCAGCTTAGCCGGCTTAAATATCCGTCCCGCCTACTAAAAGCTGTAAGGAGGTAATTAACTTTCGTGGGCGCTCGGCTGACAGCAATTTAGCGTGAACCCCCAGGGAGTTAGGTCGATCTAGATGGATCGATCTAAATCTATGGGAATGCAGTCTAAGGCAATGGATGGCCTGCTTTGCTATTTAGTTTTTTTTTTAGCATTATCATAATTTTGATATGATATGAAATTAAATTTGCAAAGCATATGATTTCGGTGTGTACGCGTGCGCCTGTTTGTGTGCTTGCTCATCTATACATATAATGTACATAGTTGAAACGTTCATTTTTCAGGAAGGGAAGGAAGATATCCACCCTTACCAACGAGCCGCAGGTAAATGATACAAATAGCTAGTCCAAATATCATATCATATAAAACCTGTGCGTTGCATGTAAAATACGGCTTTGGGCGATTGCCTACGGATTTCTATTCCTTAAAGTGGCAACTTTTTCCACTCATTTAGTTTCATCAAAAACGTAATACTTACGCGTTTTAATTACTTACCATACAGTATAGATAATAGGAATATATATCTTCACGTCCACGATACTGGGTAACAACAATGGGTTATCATCTTTGAAAGTGTGTCAAAGAATTCCTATGTGTTGGATTACAATGGGACTGCTTTCATATGAAAAGGGATGGGTTTGTTTTAATATAACAAACAATTGTGTGTTTCCAAACATCGCTGTGTATTTAAAACTTTTTAATTTTTAGCTGAATATAATACTAAAACAACGCTTAAATCTTAGATACAGACATGTGAGACTGTTTTACAGCTGTGCATTACGGAAAAGAAAACTCTCAGAATAGTATTATCATGTTTTTTTGCCCTCTCAGGGAACATTCACGGCAGGCACACTAGAGAATAACAAAAATTGCTCTCCGTCGCAAATTATGATGCGTGAAGAGAACGGTTTGTTTTGCATTACTTACGTTTCTGATTACAACTACAGTACAAGGTAACATATACCATACACGTGAACAATACAAATCGTTCAATTTTGGGTTTTTATATACCTGATATACGCTCTGCTTTTCGTAAAACAACAATGTGTAAGGAAATCCTGTCATCTGAGCGTGTAATCACAAATGTTATGACCCAATCCTGTTTCGGTCCCTTCAGACAGACATGACAACGAAATCACAGCTAGAGTGTAGTTTCGTTTCCCCATTCAGCTTCGGCCAAATAGTGGAGATTTTTATTGATGACGTTTGACCCGGTCACATGAATATTAAATGAGACTAATTAAATTAACTATAGATCTATCCGGTTCACACTTTTTGGCGTGTAATACACGAAAAACGCTTTCATGCCGTCGCTGTTTAAACGCTGATTCTGGGATCACAGGGAGCTTTCCCAACTCCGTGGAGTTTAGTGTACTCTTCCCTGATAACTTTTTTATGTGTTTACTGTTACATTTTCCAAGTTTTATGAATATAAAGCAAAATACGATGTATATTATAAGCTGAAAGCGTGCTCAGGAGAGAGTATTTCATGTCGTCGCTGTTTAACCGCCGATTCAGGATTGCAGCGTGTTCCCCTACTCTGCGAAGTTAAGTGTAATCTTTTTTATGTGTTTAAAGTTACATTTTCCAAATTTGGGAATAAAAAGCAAAATACGATGTATATTCTAAGCGGAAAGCGTGCGCAAGAATTGACGCCATGTTGAAATTTTGCTGCCCAAGTCCCAATGCCGTTACCCAGTATCGTGGACGTAGAGATATATTTATGTAACCATCTGTGCGTGTATTGACACATTTTTTAAAAAAATCTATCAAAGATCCCTGTGTGACTCACGGCGTTCTGGACCAGGACTGGAGAAGCGTGAACAATAAAAAAGGCACGGATAAAAATGGGAAAATACATTGTGATAAAGCAGGAGAGACTGACATTAACTTCCCCGGGTGGTTCAGATTCAAAGGCAATGCTGGCAATAGAATGCTAGACAAGGTCAGTATAAGTACACTGAGGAAAGGCAATTCTGGCTTAGCCTTTTCTAGACTATATCAAAATTCTTGACAATATACCATTACGGTTTTCACTACACGTTCAACTTGGTCACACCACACTTAAGTACCCAAACACACACACACATACATTATAATGACAGCGAGAGAGGGGGGGGGGGGAGAAGACGAGGGTAAACTAGTAATGCTGTTAAAGGACATACCCAGTATGTACACATTCCATATCATGTATCTCAATTTTTCAGTCTTGAACATGCAGAATATTTACTATTTGGTTACTGTTGGTAACTGTTTGGTCATAGTCTTTGTGAAAATGTGCTAGAACTAATAAAATTATTACATCAAAGGCAAATCAATATGACTGATGGAATAAAAGTATAAAATGTGTAAATAAGAATAACCGATGAGCAAATATAAGTCATATTTTTAAGTATCTTTCATATACTTTTTATTGTACTTTTTAAATTGCCTTATTTACAGTGCCCAGCTGTTACCACATGCGGAACTAATGCTCCCATGTGGTTGAATGGTAAACACCCAGCAATAGGAGTTGGTGTGGTCAGTAGAAAGGCATGCATGAGCCACCTAATTAGCTGTTGTGATAAGCAATTTCAAGTCAAAGTGAAGATGTGCTCGGCGGGATTCTATGTGTACTATTTACCAAGTGCACCAAAATGCTTTATGGCTTATTGTGGTGGTAAGTGTCTCAAAATGCATTGCATATACTTATTGATCGTTTTGCACGCGAATGACCAAAATAAGGATTTGGTTCTGATAGTGGGCAATCATCTAAAGTTTATAAGATTTTTGAATGGAATGATAACCCTGATATATTTGACGAGGCTTTACTTCTATTCTATGTTAAAAGTGCATTTCATTGTAATATATCAGGGCGAGAAAAAACAACGTGCCGCACGCGTCAACAGAGAGGAGTAGTGGTTATAATTTCCTGATATAATGGGTACACATATAGAGTCTGTGCATTGTTCACCACATAAGTACATGTAGCCTGGCTGTGATGCTTGTGTTTTTATCATGAACTCATTGAATCTAATCTCATTATCTGGCTGGAATAGTGAAGAGTGTCTGATAAAATATTTAATTAACACTACTAGAGGACGGTTGAGTTACTAATTCCATACCTAATTTACATAGTAGAAAAATACGCATCCCTTGTATATCTAGTGAAAAGTCAATACATAGTACTGTTAGATGGTAAGTAAACAGTACGTACATGTAGTTACGCCCAGTCGGTATTTTTTAATCCTAAACATAGAATACATTATCCTCTATAGACTAGACGCTGATTCTGAAAAGAGGCTTATAAAGCAAGGAGTTCCAGAACTCCTTGTATAAAGTAACTTTTATGTCTCCTCCATCCCAGTGCATCACAAACTTGCATATTCCCGTTCATAGCAAAAGAAAATGCAACAAAGACTATCGGGTGTTCGTGATTTGGCCAAACAAGGCCGCTTTTATTATATAAACTCACTATCCTAATAATTTTAACAATAATAACAATGTGGCAAATTGTTGCCTGCATTAAATGTTATGGCCTTAGGGATAAAAATTAAATATGAAATATTAACTAAGACTCATCATCCTAAAAATAATGATGAGACGAGTCAGCAAAAGTTATCATTTTCAAGCAATTTTGCACAAATTTCGTTTGTGGGGTTGCAAAGAGGCCCCCACCATGCAACAGTTATCGTAAGCTGTGGTCCATGATAAGCAATTATTTGACAACGGACCCAAAATTCGAGATGTGTGAAGGGTGGGGGTTGATAAGACAATCGTGATCAGAAGACTTATAAACGGAGTCGTAAATGTGCAACTCAAAGATAATTAATAAATTGTAGGTATAAACGGTAACTTCAGTGATAACTAAAAAATTGAATAGGTGATACGCAAGGAGCCTTATAGTGCAGTCGCCGTGACCATTATTAGAGCAAACCAGAAAGTCACGAACAAATGGATTATGTCAACGGCATCTGATAAATCAGTAGAGAAAATAACTTACCGCCTTCATGTAGCCTAATAGTCGGCAGATGTACTACGAACAGTGTACATGTACAGCTACTCCCTGCTTGAACTAGTAAATAATCTTTCGCTGATATAATATGCTGTAAACGTGGTGTAACGGTTCGAAATATCGATGAACTGCTGGAAAGGTCTCATCGAAGGAAAAGCCGATGAAATTTTCTGAACTGAAGGTTTAAGTTGAAAGTCGGAGATAACTTGTAGCTTCAACGTATCGTGCGCGACAACAGAATGAGCGCAAAATGGGTCAGACAGTGACGTCCCCTGGTATAAGTAGCAACATGTGCCTCAATTGGGACCACCCCTCTAGGTAGAATTGAGCATGTGCAGAATGCGCATGTGCGTAAATAAGCTCTGGAGATTGTTGTCGCCATAAAATATCGTTTGACTACGCCAAACTTTCCTTTATTTCCTCGGCAATCTTTACTCGGTTTGACACTGTGCTATGATAGATAAATGTATGGCGGTTTATTTCAGGGTGGTCGTCCTTTAAAACCAATAGGCCGTGACATTAATAGGTTTACTAAATTTAACGAAAGGTGTAAAAAAATGGGCATTTAATTCTTGTTGTCAGTATTTATTTCGTAATAACGTATATTCACAGGCGACTTAAGTCCCAAAAATTCTATGAATAAACCAATATTATTACTAGTAACAAGATTATCGATTTAAAAGGCTAACAAACATTCAATCATTTCAAAATCATAAGTGAAACAAAGTTTACTTTTCGTAACAATCGCGTCAAATTTGCTACGTTGGGGGTCTTTCGGCGATCATACATGCATTTCTTTTTTTCTACTGAATAAAACGAAAATTGTCCAGTCTATTAAAAGGTATATTTCTATTTGTCATATGAAGTCACACATGCATTTCTCCAATAAATGCCGTAATGCCGCAATTCTGGACCATCAAGCTACATTGTACTTTTGTTTCTTTAAGAAGAAATAGCTAAAAATCTATTTGCTTAGCACGTGAAGTGGTCGAGGTGCAGGCTTAATGATAATTGAATATTTGTAGAGATATATGAAAATGCAAAATGAAACCATACAAAGTATGTATTTTTCATCTTGTGCGACACGCATCCGTTGATATAGCCTACATGATACCAGCGTTACAATGTCTATACATTTACTATTATAAGTTGTCTTAAGGTGCAGTTCAAGCTGAATGACAAATTGAATATTTAGAATTATTAAGCTAGGGCAGTAAACCTGAGGCTCAAAGGTGTTATGTTTTCATTTTAGAATATCACAACATGTGTCTTGATAAAAACGGTGGATGTTCCCACTTCTGCTCCATGGATAAGACTACATTAACAGCTGTGTGTTCGTGTCCAAGTGGTTTTCCTCTTAGAAAGGATCGAAGGACGTGCGGTACGTGGCTGTTCCAAAAGATCGGAAGCACTGTAAAACCTGTTTGTTGTATCGACTTTCTAGGTGTTATAGTTAGAAATAACGACAGCGGTCTGGAGCTTTCGAACGTTTATTCAACGACTCCTTCTTCATACAACTGCACAAATATTTCACGCATTTACTTGTTTTCTTTTCCATTGTCTTTGCGTGGTTACAAGGAATTTTCCATTCGCATGTTGCAAGTCACCATGCAACATTTCCTTATTAGGTAATCCCTAAGATACTTGTTTTCAATTAAAGATATCTAAAATATTATTTGGATTACTCATGCTTGGACCTTATCCAAAAAGTTATCATGTGATAAACAGTTGATCAAAATTAAAATATGCTATGAAATTAACCAGTCACATTAACTGTTACTGACTTTGACCTTTTCCATCTTTTTCTGACACTAAAAACATGTTCTACACTTGTTGACACTTGATGAAACTTAACTTACACTCAATAACTCCCTATCCTTTTACTCGTTTGATTCCGTTTTAATTGTTATCTGCAATTAGTGAAAGTGTAATTAATTTGCTTTACAACATAGGTCGTTAATCAAAATTCATTGACACATAGACACATTTCCAGTTAAACGCGTATGGGGCTATGAATAAAATTTCTCACGAATACACACGCACAAACACACACACAGAGAGAGAGAGAGAGAGAGAGAGAGAGAGTGAGAGATAGTTCGCCAATTATGTAATTTCAGAGTATCGCAACCTGTGTCTTGATAAAAACGGTGGATGTTCCGACAACTGCTCCATGGATAACTCTACATTCAAAGCTGTGTGTTCGTGTCCAAGGGGTTTCCGTCTGGGAAAGGACCAAAGGACGTGCGGTACGTGACTGTTCCAAAAGACCGGGTGTATGTCACAGTAGGTTAAGCCTTAAAGGGTATAGTAATGGGAATGTGTTTACAAACTTAGATAAATATCCAATGTAAATCATCGCGCGTTTTTATCCACACGTACAGTGAATCACAATGAGAGAGAGAGAGAGAGAGAGTGACAGAATGTTACCAATTATGCCATTTCAGAGTTTCACAATCTGTGTCTTGAAAACAACGGAGGGTGTTCGGACAACTGCTCCATGGATAACTCTACATTCACTGTCGTCTGCTCGTGTCCGAAGGGCTTTGTGGTGGGAAGTAACAAGCGCGCCTGTAGTAAGTCTTGTCTTTTTTTTTTTAGATTAAAGGGATAATAACTCTTCGTTTTGGCCAAAAAATGAATTTTACTGGAGTAAACAACTTTTTTTCCATACTTACCAATGGTTAATGAATCCATTTTTACATTCAGTTAGTCCCTGGTTTTTTTCTTAATTTGGTTTTTTGTCAAAATCTCTTAAGAGATTATAACAGAGTACAGCCGTCAATGGAGGTCACGTGGTCTGAAGACCAGCTCAGATATCACAATAATAGCTATAACTGCCGTTTTTGTGGTAAAACAGAATATATTTTATTTCTGTGAGTTATTCACAATGTTTTTATTGTGAAATATAAATCTCATACGAAGACTTATTATCCCTTTAAGTAAAAAAAAAAATAGAAACATAGCCGATCATTTTGGAGAGCTGGCATTCATTCGTGCATTACAACCAGCTAAGTGCATTGACTTTGGGTCATTTCTTAATTCATTTTATCATCTTTTTCATCTTTATTTGTTCAGATAACTATTGCTTTAAAAGTTTCTCCGATTTCACTTTCAGTTAGAGACGAGTGTACAGTAGATAACGGTGGCTGTAGCCATTTCTGTGTCCATAGAGATTACAATGACCACAGCCACTGTCAGTGTCCAGTGAAGGATCTGGTGTTGAGGCAAGATGGAAAAACATGTGAATGTCAGTGAACGCCTGCAGTATTTCTTTTTTAAATTTGTTTAACATCGCCAAATACGGTACTTTGATCAATGAGCAATAATAGGAGATATGTGGGGGGATATGATATAGATACTAATTACAAAGACAATGGTAAAATGTTTGTCTGACTGGGCGTACCTTTTTATGTCATTAAATTTAAACATCTACATTTATGCTACGTCAGCTCCCGATGTCAACGTAACCTGCACCAACCAACACCTGCAGTTAGACCTGCTTCGTTCGGCATTCCATGGTCTTAACGAGAGCCAACTCCAGTTGACGGACCCTTCCTGCCAAGGCACAGGCAACCATACCTTCATCACGTTCAGGGCGCCCCTGCACGGCTGTGGCACGATCATGAATTTCACCAACTCCTCGGTCGTGTATTCCAACATCGTGTCTACTAGGCCCAAC